>LPNX010899417.1:7730-86979 GCA_001517045.1 Pseudotsuga menziesii | reverse complement strand
ATATAAACAAAACCTTAAACCCTAGTTTGAATTGAGTTTTTCTTTTGAGATTGTGTTGGCTTGTTCCCCTAGCCTTAGGAACAATTTCTGGCACAAACATAGTCGATCCAAATCGAAAAAGAGATAAACTATCGTCGGAAAGATGACCCTTCAAATACTTTTACAAGTATGAAGAAGACAAGTACTAGACAATCTTTTCATATATAGGGAGTCCAAAAAGATTTTAAAGGAGACTCCAATAGCTTTCTTTTGCGCAATGATCAAGTTTTACAAACCTGAAAATAATCGGAAAAAGACTCGAAATTTTGATGCTAGGTTTTAGGAGCATGACCAAAGTGTCGAAAAAAACAATCATGGATCTTTTCCATTTTCAAAAGTACGAAAAAAGTCAAAAAACAAACTTCTGCATAAACAAACTATTTATTTTCTGTCCCTGCAAAACTCTTAAAATCTATTAGTGTTCCCAAAATATATTTTAAATGACTTTTATAAACTATATAAAAGGGTATTTCTTGATAAAATGACTTTAAAACATTAAAATAATACAAGAAACCCTAAAAATATATTATAAAAGCTGAGTAAATAATAAAAACAAGTCATTTTACCATTTACTATATCTTGTAGAGCAATTTGGGAGATTTGTAGTGCAATTTTCAATCAGAGATTGCAGAGCCATCCATCATTTGTTTTTCACATCATTAGGTCTAGGTAAAAGCTTGAACCCTTCTCTTTCTTTCCATGGTTTCCAATTTTTTATTTTTATGAGTTTTTGAGCTCAATGGGAAAACCTATAAGAGCAATGGCAGGAACCGCGCTTGACCTTTAAGGGAAAGGCGATGCGTGAAAAAAACATGTTTTTTTAGTTCAACTCAGGCAGTGACACCGCTCTGTCTTAACTGGGTAGAGGCGGTGCCGGCCATGAGCCTCAAAAACTTCTTTCCCTAGCCACATAAAAATATTTCAAGCATTTTTTATGATAAAATATGTCTCTAATTTGCTCATTGATCATTTTTGGCAGGTTCATTTGGTCAAAAATGGTAATTTGTGAAGAAATACAACATGATGATGATGATGCTTGTGCCGCCAGAAATGCGGGTTGTGTGGTTTCCCTACAAGGTTGTGGCCTCCTGAATTTCTTTCGCACCCCTAGTATGGTTTCACATGCCCGCTTACTGGAATATATTCTATGGATGTGGAATCCAAAGTAGCAACATTTTGAGGTGGGACCTCACGTTCTGACTATAGAGGTGGAAGACATTTACTTCTTGACAGGGTTGTCCAGATGAGGGGATCCTATTTATCTAACTAGTTCCCTAGGTGGGGATGTCACTACACAAGAGTTAATTGATCGCCATTGCTTCCCTAGTAAAAAAATGTCAGGTAAGAAGATTCCTATCAAGGTTGTGGTGGATCTTCCATTACAGGTAGTTTTATTTATCATGCAGAGAGTGGCAAGGAGCCAAGGGCCCCACCAGGAATCCCGGGCACATATGTTGTATGCCCCAGAAGCCATGGCACCTACTGTCTATAACTCGGTCAAGGCTCTATTACCTGTATTCAACGATCAGCTGACGAAATGTCGGCAAGGAGAGTTGAAACAGTTCAGGTACGAGATCATCTTAGCATTATTTTTCTTCGAGAGGGTACCCCTTATGAGACCCCAGGTGGTGTTCACGGAGCTCAGAGCTAGGGATCCCCCTATGTCACGGTGGGTAGATATCATGGCCCGCACAGGAGGTGGTGGAGCCAAGGGGAAGTTTGAGGCTGCATTTTTTCAATGGCTAAGTGAGCAGATCCTCATCATTGAGGATTATGCATACACAGGGACTGACTTCACAGGAGGACCTGACCTACCACTACCACCTTGCGTACAGTGGGGTGACATCGGTAAGAAGCAAAACCTAATATGTTGATTATGTTTTTATTTTTTTCATGTTTTATGATTTTTTATGTATGATAACAAGACCTGAAATTTTACATGCAGATGTTGGCGATGCATGACCGGGGGGATCCTCCCTAATGGATAGGAAAGCAGGAGCTCACTTTGTTCACAGAGATGACGATGAGATCACGGAGCTCAAGGAGAACCTGGATCGACTGACTCTGGACATACCAGATGATACTATTGATGACCTCCCTAGGAGGTTCCAGATACATATCGCAGGAGTATCAGGTCGTTTCAGTCGCTTGTTATGCAAAGTAGCAAGGGACATTATGTGCTACCATGAGCACCATTAGAGTGGTCTGCATGATGTATCCATGAAAGCTTAGCTAGCTTCAGGACTTTTGTATCATTTTGTTTTCCTGAAAGCCACAGTGCTTTAGATGAGGTCTCGTGACCATATTTTTTGTAAAAACACTTTTTATACATATATATATATATATATACTTGATACCGGTGTTTACATGTGGTTTCAAATGGATGATTTTATTTCATGATTTTTACATGTTTCTACTTTTATTTTAGATTATGATTGACCATGTTTATATTTAATGAGTTATGAATGGAAAATATGCCAGTCTAGGATTAAATTTTCCAATGAATCAGCAATCACATTATCAGACCTAGCGATATTCCTATAAGTAATGAAATCAAATGACCTTTCTAACAAACACACTCTCCGAAAGAGGTGAAGAAGTGTAGGGTTTCTGATAGTGTAGACATGATTTACGTGACAAACCACTAATTGAGAGTCCATAAACACCACCAACTCATGAATGCCCTGAGATGCAGCCTCGGTGAGTAAACCTTTCACTGCTTGATACTCGACGATGTTGTTGGTAGATGGACCAATACAAACTGCACCTGAACTATGATCTGGGGAATACAACACCCAAGCTACTGAAGCAAGGTAAAAGGTATGATGGCATGCACAATCAGTGAAACCGTAGAAAGCCATCCAATCTACCTAACCAAAACATGGTATAAAAAGTATGGACATCAACTCAAAACCGTCTTGAAAATAACAAAACACACTGAAATCCAAATATACATATATACAAGATACCTGTTGATGAGCGTATGTGAATATGCACGTAACGGGAAAGACAACCCAGACCGAGATCCTTAGAGCAGGTTCCAAGCTGTTTGCGATGGTTGCTTCTGACAGGGTTAAAGGCTCTGTTAGCCTGAAAGTATAAAACTAAAACGAAGCTATAATTGTTAAATCTATCAAATACCTACAAATATACACAACAAACTTGTTAACAGATGTACAAAATTAAACTAGTTAATCTAATTACTAATGAATTATTAATATAATTAAATTAGTCTATGAACTAAATCTATGCAATTAATCTTAACTTATAATATAATAATCACAAAATTAATCAAATATTAACATGTTAAAATAATTACAAAATTGTATTATTAACAAATATACATTAATTACAAAAATCAAAGACTAATCTCACAGCAGTATAAATATTAAATTCTGATTTAATGAATTGTTAATAACATAATGAAAAGAAAAGAAATTGTGTTATTTTGCTGTAAGTTTAATCCTGAATGTGATTCACTGGCTGTTTTCCATAAAATAGTTTAAAGAAACAGCATATCTCTATCTTATCCTCATCATAGTGAAAAGAATATTAAACCTGGAATCGAATTATGCTGATAGGAATACTGCATGAATACACTTGATAATATTTAAAGAAATTTAAAAATTAACAAAATCATACAGTAATCATTACATATTATATAAATAATGATATCGATCATTAATTAAACAACATGACATATCAGCAAGATCAAAAACATTAAAAATTGATAATCGTACAAGACATGTATATTTGCAAAATTCTTTAGAGAATTATAACAAACATAGATAAAGTAGAAAAGAAATGACAAGACTGATAGATATCAAAACTATATGCCAAGTATACAAACTATAAACATATATTAAAAATATCACCAGTTTAACATATCGTAGCTGAAGACAGATAGCTGTCTAAAATCTCAGATAAATCAAACCACAGTCTTGTTGTCTCCTCTCCATCAACTATCGACCTCAGGCAGCAGTTTTTCTGAGCTTACAAAAGAGAAATCTCTTCAGATTTGGCAGCCCCCACGTCCTCCCTTTCCAGCAAATTCCAGTCTGCTTAAATAACCAAAATCGGAATCCAAATTAGGTTTTACACGGGCGAAATTTTGCCGACAGCAACTGCAAAAATCGCGTCCAGAAAATCCCCGAAATCTCCTAGAATCCATCACTTTTTGGAAAAATCCACCTAAGTACAACTAAATGGGTCCGTTCTGAGAAACACCCATGTGGCGGATTTTTCAGAACTGTCTCCATTTGTTTACAACGTGGCCTGGAAAAATGCATGTTATTTGAAAACGCGTTTTTAATAACTGACAGAGAATAAAATTCGTCTCCTGGCAATTTCCAGAATCATAACAATCTCCTTAGCATCTGCACATGAAAAACAAAAAACCTAATAAAATAAAGAAGTGTAAACAGAATTCAATCATGAGAAAATAAATAGCTTAACCAATGATCTTTCCAGCTCTTCTGGCGTTTTCAAAATCTGCGATTTGTTTCAATATGTGCAATTAAAACATTTCAGCATCTACAGGACATTTGTTTTATCGTTATTAGCAATATAATAATCCATAGATTCGGCTGGTATCTCTCAAATATCTACAATATCGGAGAACAGATAGCTAGTTTAATATGAGGATCCCGTTCTGGATAAAACAAAATTCACAAACCTTTCCATTGAATTAATAGCTCCTTCAATCTTCATTGATAACCACGTGCCGTTATTCAAATAACCGGTGGATAAATTAGACAATAATCTTCAATAAAAAAGAAAAGTATGCTCATTTCTAAGCCTTTATAAAATTCACATTAATTCCTGGTGTTTTTGCAAATATGATAAAATTAAAATAAAGTGTTAATTATACCTAATTTTCTAGGTAAACATTTAAAAGATCTAAGAACTTTATTTATTATATTTATACAAAATAATTAAAAGATTTATTTATCTTGTATAAATAATAAAAAATAAATAAAGTCTATTAATTATAAATATACTTATTTGATCTTTATTTATTCAACACTTTTAATAATGTAGCAAAAATAATAAGATAGGCTTAGTAAAATATTTTTCAAGCTCTTAAATTGAATGCATGGTTTTATCTTTCAATATCCATCGTTAAATGAATCAGAATTACCAAGTTGAATAATTGAATTAAAATTATCCATTTATAAAGTGCCAACAATACAATAATCAGCCTTCCAATTTCAAAACAAAACCACATAATCGAATGATTAATGATTGGACAAGAAATCACTACTAGGTTATGACAAATTATTAACACTTATCAACTCAAAATAATAATTTCAAAATAGTAATTTTGTCAACTAATCCATAGTGTGCAAAGGTTTTTCTTTAAAAACATTGAATTTCATGTTTCAGTAGCTTCTGGAATGTTACCATTTCAATAGCTATTAATTCTTTAGTTTTTCCATATGAAATTCAAACATTTCATCAAAAATAAAATACAATTTTATTTTATGAAATGATGTTTTTTAAAGGCTGTTGGGTAGGGGCACAACAGATGGCGACTGACTGGGCGAAACAGTTATCTCTGCGAAAACATGAAATCTGACTTGTGTCTGTAGCAAGATAAGAAAAATTTTCTTTAACTCAGATTAGCATTTTCCTGAAGATAAAAGAACTGTGCCTTGTGATAAGACTAGATTTCAAACTAATACCAGATTCGATTCTTTTATCATTATCCAGAGATTATCTTCAAAAATGATACGAATTTTAAGCTTTTTCAGAAAACATAAGACTCAAAAATAAATTAGTCTTGGGAAATACAATGCAATTTTGATATTCAACCAGTTTTTAAAGATATGATCCCAATACTATAGTCATGACCCTCCTACCCGCAGGCGTCCATAGCCTCGAAAGGGTTGACTTTTAACCATGCATCCTACCGTTCTAGTCCAAAGATAAGATAAAACATGAATATTTAGAACTTCTCAATTTATTAATGGGTAAGCTGCATTGGAACCTCTTCACGAGTGTGGGATGACCTCAGATTCTTATAGATTTTTGTATGTATAACAATATATGATTTGGAATCCAAGTATGCCACAGACGGAACCCTTTTGCCTGCAGGCATCCATAGCCTCGAAAGGATACGTCTTTTAACCCATTCTACCCAACGGCTTATATCCCAAACTAATAAGTTTAAAGAAGGCTTCATACTCAGCATTTAAGTGCTCATCCACAAGAGATTTGCATATTTATAATGGGGGAATGTAATAGGAAACTCTTTACGAGTAAGATAGCGTAAAGGATCTATAGATAACTGATTTTATGCTTAAATTGCAACTGCTTTCCCAGAACTGATTTCTAAATAAGTAATAGAATTCCTAATAATAATGACTTCAATATCCATTAAATCCAATAATTTGAGGATAATGATAAAAGAAACGAAAAAAAAGTGAAAGTTTTCATCTAGTAGTTTTGTTTGCAACAGTTCAATTTTTTTTTCTTTTATTTTTGAGATAAGAACAGATTTCTAAAAGTCTAGCTTTCTTTATATTTTACATAATCAGATTCCAATTTTATGACATAAAAGCATTCCCAGATCTGAATCATTTCTCCTGGTTTTTTGAAAAAGCAAAAAAACAACAAAAATCAAAAGAAAAAGCAAAATAATATATACATGAGTTTTATTTGGGCAAATTGCAAAAACAAATGATTTTAAAGTCTACGAGAAAAAATGAAATTTTAAAATAAATCATACACACACAACACATGAGTTAAACCAAGATCTCATCAAACAGAAAATAGGTCAAAACAACATATGACTAATTATCAGCAAAAGAAAATAAGAGATTAAAATGGATTAACAAGTTTTTAAAAAATTTATCCCTATTTTGCTTTTAAATCTTTCAATTTAGTCGAAGTTGTTTTTTAATAAGTGATGAGACATTAATCTAATGTGTTTTATTTAGAAATCAAAGTAACAAAATAAATTATAATGAATATGCAGCTATAAAAAGATGAAAGGTTCTTTCTTTTAATGAGACGATTAAAGAAAACGAGAGAAAGTAAAGAACTACTTCCCTAATAATGATGTCGTCATCTCATTTTAAAATTGATGTCGTCACAAATCCATCTATCTGCATTTATTCAAATGTAAACAAACATAAATCATCCTAAATTATAAACTTAACCTAAACTAATAAAATAAAATATATACAAACTAAGTAAAAGAAAATTTCCAATGAAGCCATTCGCGCAGCTTGAAACCTACCAAAGAAAACAAATCATGTATCAGCATTAGAAATGGGAATAATTCAAAATAAAGAAAAGAAACTAAATCAAATTTTGTATGTACAAAGCATAAAAGACGACACGGAAACCTTTTATTAAATGATTCTTCCCACCATGTATAAATCGGGTCATAAAAATCAAGTCGGAAGAAGACAGACTTCTCATGAGAATCATGGTTACAAAAAATCTTATTAGAAGTATGATTCAAAATTTGTGAAAAAGGATCAATAAAAAATGTATCTTTAAACACAATATCATCATGACTAAATTCAAAAAAAGCAAAATGACATTTGGGTATTATTTGGAGATGAAATACGTCATTGTGTCTTTTAATGTGAAGATTAAAATTGATGACATTATCTTCAGATATGATTATCACGTTGCACTAAGGAAAATTAATTTTCAATCGTGCATCCCTTTCAATATCAGAAATTGAATCATAATCCTTACTGACTAAATATAAAATAGATGAACATGCATGAGTCTGATGAGTAACGATAGTAGAAAAAATATGATCTTCTTCATGACAAATTTGAAATAAATCAGAATGGATCTCAAAATATCCTTCATCTTCAAAAAATGTATTTCCTTGTATCCTATCAAAATCTGACCATAATGAAGTATTCCTTAAAAAATCATTAACATGTAAATGAAGTCTATGATCAGCAAAAACATCAGGATACAAAGAGTAGTAAGAGTCAGAGTATAAAAAGGTAAATGCTTCTCTGTTGCTATAATTTGTTCCATTAACTGCTTTAACAGAAGCATCATTAACAAAAATCTGATCAAATAACTTTTGCGAAGAAATAGAAGGAACCAACTCATCATGAAAGGAAGATGATGAAATGATATCATTACTATCACATTTAGTTGAAGAATTAAGAATTTTTGGTTTATCTTCCTTTGTCTTGTGAACAACAAGAGTTTCGAAGTTATCGCTTAATCTAAAAGTCAAATCATCATCATTTTTCTCTTGTTCTTGAATTTGCATGTCATGAAATTCTATGATTTGTCTATCTTCAACAATTTCATTTTCAGTAGTGGAATTAGGAAGAATAGATCCGATATCAACTTTAACTGATGAACTAACATGCATGCCATCTATTGCAGAATTTTCATTCTTTTCCAAATCATGAAAATCAGAGAGAGAGATAAGATAAAGAAACCAATTCAATTTGTCCTTTTTGAAAAGCAGGTATTCTTCACGAAACCTGCAACATATTACCATAAATCTGGAAAAAAAATCATCAAGAGATTCATCTTTATGTCTACGAAGATCGTCTAACTCAAATTCAATTTTATTATAACTATAATCCTCATGATCATTAAGAAATAACTTTGTGAAATGTTCCCATGAATGAATGGATTTTGCTGGCAAGAACTTAAACCAAATCAGGATTCTTCCTGTGAAAGTAGCTGCAAAAAGTCTGCATTTCTCAACCTCATCAAATAAATCTATATAATCACAAAAAGCATTAAAATCTGAAATATGATGAGAGGCAGACTTCTTACCTTCTCCAACGAAGCTCAGTCTTCGCAATAAATTAGACATCTCTGGAGAAAAACTTTCACCCGATGTATGAAAACTGAAAGCATGATCTAAATCAATTATATCATCCATTTCAAAATAAAAAATGAAATCCAAAACCAACCAACTCAAAATGGTTTTCTTGCTGATCAAGCCCTCTTTCTAGCGCCATTTTTGACAAGCATATGTGAATATGCACGTAACGGGGAAGACAACCCAGACCGAGATCCTTAGAGCAGGTTCCAAGCTGTTTGGGATGGTTGCTTTCGACAGGTTTAAAAGCTCTGTTAGCCTGAAAGTCTAAAACTAAAACGAAGCTATTGTTAAATCTATCAAATACCTACAAATATACACAACAAACTTGTTAACAGATGTACAAAATTAAACTAGTTAATCTAATTACTAATGAATTATTAATATAATTAAATTAGTCTATGAACTAAATCTATGCAATTAATCTTAACTTATAATATAATAATCACAAAATTAATCAAATATTAACATGTTAAAATAATTACAAAATTGTATTATTAACAAATATACATTAATTACAAAAATCAAAGACTAATCTCACAGCAGTATAAATATTAAATTCTGATTTAATGAATTGTTAATAACATAATGAAAAGAAAAGAAATTGTGTTATTTTGCTGTAAGTTTAATCCTGAATGTGATTCACTGGCTGTTTTCCAGAAAATAGTTTAAAGAAACATCATATCTCGATCTTATCCTCATCAAAAGTGAAAAGAATATTAAACCTGGAATCGAATTATGCTGATAGGAATACTGCATGAATACACTTGGTAATATTTAAAGAAATTTAAACATTAACAAAACCATACAGTAATCATTACATATTATATAAATAATGATATCGATCATTAATTAAACAACATGACATATCAGCAAGATCAAAAACATTAAAAATCGATAATCGTACAAGACATGTATATTTGCAAAATTCTTTAGAGAATTATAACAAACATAGATAAAGTAGAAAAGAAATGACAAGACTGATAGATATCAAAACTATATGCCAAGTATACAAACTATAAACATATATTAAAAATATCACGAGTTTAACATATCGTAGCTGAAGACAGATAGCTGTCTAAAATCGCAGATAAATCAAACCATAGTCTTATTGTCTCCTCTCCATCAACTATCGACCTCAGACAGCAGTGTTTTCTGAGCTTACAAGAGAGAAATCTCTTCATCTTTGGCAGCCCCCATGTCCTCCCTTTCCAACAAATTCGAGTCTGCTTAAATAACCAAAAACGGAATCCAAATTAGGTTTTACACAGGCGAAATTTTGCCGACCGCAACTGCAAAAATCGCGTCCAAAAAATCCCTGAAATCTCCCAGAATCCATCACTTTTTGGCAAAATCCCCTTAAGTACAACTAAATGGGTCCGTTCTAAGAAAAACTGATGTGGCGGATTTTTCAGATCTATCTCCATTTGTTCACAACGTGGCCTAGAAAAACGCCTGTTATTTGAAAACGCGTTTTTAATAACTGTCAGAGAATCAAATTCGTCTCCTGGTGATTTCCAGAATCATAACAATCTCCTTAGCATCTGCACATGAAAAACAAAAAACCTAATAAAAGAAAGAAGTGTAAACAGAATTCAATCATGAGAAAATAAATAGCTTAACCAATGATCTTTCCAGCTCTTCTGGCGTTTTCAAAATCTGCGATTTGTTTCAATATGTGCAATTAAAATATTTCAGCATCTACAGGATATTTGTTTTATCATTATTAGCAATATAATAATCCATAGATTCGGCTGGCATCTCTCAAATCTCTACAATATCGGAGAACAGATAGCTGGTTTAATATGAGGATCCCGTTGTGGATAAAACAAAATTCACAAACCTTTCCATTGAATTAATAGCTCCTTCAATCTTCATTGATAACCACGTGCCGTTATTCAAATAACCGATGGATAAATTATACAATAATCTTCAATAAAAAAGAAAAGTATACTCATTTCTAAGCCTTTATAAAATTCACATTAATTCCTGGTGTTTTTGCAAATATGATAAAATTAAAATAAAGTGTTAATTATACCTAATTTTCTAGGTAAACATTTAAAAAATCAAAGAACTTTATTTATTATATTTATACAAAATAATTAAAAGATTTATTTATCTTGTATAAATAATAAAAAATAAATAAAGTCTATTAATTATAAATATACTTATTTGATCTTTATTTATTCAACACTTTTTATAATGTAGCAAAAATAGGCTTAGTAAAATATTTTTCAAACTCTTAAATTGAATGCATAGTTTTATCTTTCAATATCCATCGTTAAATGAACCAGAATTACCAAGTTGAATAATTGAATTAAAATTATCCATTTATAAGGTGCCAACAATACAATAATCAGCCTTCCAATTTCAAAACAAAACCACATAATCGAATGATTAATGATTGGATAAGAAATCACTATTAGGTTATGACAAATTATTAACACTTATCCACTCAAAATAATAATTTCAAAATAGTAATTTTGTCCACTAATCCATAGTCTACAAAGGTTTTTCTTTAAAAACATTGAATTTCATGTTTCAGTAGCTTCTGGAATGTTACCATTTCAATAGCTGTTAATTCTTTAGTTTTGCCATATGAAATCCAAACATTTCATCAAAAATAAAATACAATTTTATTTGATGAAATAATGTTTTTTAAAGGCTGTTGGGTAGGGGCACAACAGTACCATACATAAATGTCTTAGGAATAGTACCTATTCAAGTACAACACATTACTAGGTTTCCGAAAGGGTATTCCGTCATAATCTACGAGCTCATGGGCCCCTTTCTCTAAGACATTACTAAAGATAAAGGAAACGTACCACATGGATTAGAAATTTCCCTTGCCTAGTTTATCGTGTCTATGAGCATAAGTCAGGACTAGGTCACCTTCGTTGAAGACACGAGGTTGAACATACTTGTAATATTGTTCCTTGACATGTATCTTATGTGCCTCATTAGCTAAGGTAGCATCTCTTCTAGTTTTGTCAAGGTTATTCAAGTACATAAATCTTTCTTCCTCAGCGAAAATGTGTGGGAGAAGTTCTACTGCGAGTTTGAGTGATAGTATTTTACACTCGATAGGAAGGACGGCTTCTAGTCCATAGACCAACTAGAAAGGTGTGAAACCAGTTGTTGTTTTAACTGACATTCTGTAAGCCCAAAGTGCGGAAAAGAGAGTTAAGTGGAAATTGGATTTGTGATCTCCAACCATCCTACGCAGCATAGTTTTTAAAACTTTGTTAATGGCCTCAACCTGACCATTTTCCTGTAGGTAATATGGAGTTAATTTTTCATGATGAAAACCCAGCTTAGCACTTAGCTCAGCCATAATCTGATTTCGTAAATGAGATCCATGGTCAGTGACTATAGCTTGCGGGACTCCAAACCTATCTATCACGTGATTAAATAAAAAGAGGGCGGTGGTATTACAATCCTATGCATATGTAGGCATTGCCACAGCCCATTTTGTGAAATAATCCACGGCTATGATGATGTAACCATGCCCCCTCGCTAAGGTAGGATTATAATGCATAAAATCAATACTCCATTTGGCAAAAGGGCCAACTGCAATGACACGGTGTAAAGAAGTAGGGTGGGTGCGCTTTTTGGGATAAAATTGTTGGCAGGGTGGGAATTTCTTAACCACCTCATGAAAATACTTGAATATCGAGGGCCAGATATACCTATTGTGGAGGATTTTCAGAGTTGTATCCATCCCAAAAAGATGACTGCCACATGCTCTATAGTGGTAGTCATTCAAAACCGTTTCAGCCTCTTCATCTGTAAGGCATCATTGAAGGATAGAATCAATTGCATGTCGGTACAAGGCATCATTCAGAATGAGGTAGTACTTTGTGTGGTGACGGATACAACGATGATCATCACAAGATGTGTCAGGCTAAAATACTTGGGTCTCGATATAGATGATCAAATCTCCATACCATGGATCAGTTATGCTTATTAAGAACAAGAATTCATCTGGAAATGAATCAATGGGTTCAACTTCTGTCAAAGCATAGGGAAGGTCACACATCAACTCTGCAAAAACCAAGGATTTATTCAAAGTAGCCTTGGTGAACTCAAGATCAAATTCCTGCAAGATAATGATCCAATGGGAATATTTCCCCCCCGGCACCTAACGGGTCAGAATGTAATACATAGGGCTTTGATCTGCGAGTACGGTTGTGGTACGAAGAAGAATGTAATGATGAAATTTTTGAACAGCAATGACCATGGCAAATGCTAACTTCTCCACACTCGAGTAACAGGTTTCAGAATCAATGAGATTCTTACTCATGTAATATATCACGTGTTCTTGGCCGTTGGGATTTTCCTACGCTAGAACCATTCCAATGGTAGTAGTGGAGTCAGCAACATACAAGAGAAAATCCTTTGAATAATATGAGGGGTGTATCACGGGTGAATGGGTCAGAGCATGCTTCAGATTATCAAAGGCTCATTGGGCCTGGTCATCCCAGAAGAATGGAGTGTCCTTTTTTAGGAGATGCATATAACCGTGTGTTTTCTCAGCAAAGTTGCAAACAAACCGACGAAGAAATTTTACCTCCCCTTGCAAACTTTGGAGTCCAGTAAGGTTTTTTGGGGCATGTAAGGCCAAGATAGCAGCAATTTTTAGAGGATCTATCTGGATGCCATCTTTAGAAACCACGAAGCCAAGAAGGCGCCCAGTCTCAACACAAAAGACACATTTGTGTGCATTTAGCCATATATTATAATGACGACACCTAAGTAAAATGTCTCTAAGGTGTCTATATGGTCCTCCCATTATTGTGAATGAGCAGGGAGATCATCAAGGTACGGTTCCACAATTTGCTCGATATCATGGATGGCATAGGACATGGCTCGTTGGAATGTAGCTCTGGCATTTTTCAAACCAAAAGGTAACTTCTTATACACAAAGGTTCCCCATGGGCATATAAATGCCATTTTATACTGATCGACGGGTAAAATATATATTTGATTATAGCCAAAAAAATCATCCATAAACAAAAAGATGACACTTCCAGGACAGTTATCGATTATCTGATCGATATGTAGAGTCAGGAAATTGTCTTTAGGACAAGCTTTATTCAAGTCTCGAAAATCGATGCAAACTCTAATATTGCCCTGTTTTTTGGCTACAAGAAAAATGTTAGGTACCCATTCTGTCAGGGGTATGGGATAAATAAACCCCTCCTTCAGAAGTTTCTCTACTTCAACTTTAATAATCGTAGCCTTCCTAGGATGGACTTGACTTAATTTTTGCCAAACGGATTTTGCTGTGGGATCATTTTTAATCTCATGCACAATGATAGCTGGATCGATCCCAAGAATTTCTTCATAAGTCCAAGAAAAAATATCACAGAATTCTTTGAAAAGAGCTCTAAAATATTTAGTTTGCTCCATCAAGCAGTTCTGTCCTATGTGAACATGCTCAATGGTTACAGGCTTGACTGATATGTCGATTGGATTTGTCTTAGTGATGTTGAAAATATTTCCTTTGGATTCCATGTCTTGCAACAATATAGGTGTATGCAGATGGGTGACAATATTAGTACTGATAAGTGATTCAAGGTCAAAACCTACCAAACTTGGGTTGGGAAGAAAAGACATATTCATTCATACTCATAATTTCCATGATGGACTCGTCTAAAGGAAAAGTATGTGTGAGATAGTCTAGAGTGGGAAGAGAGGGTTCTAGCCAGTAGGGCAAGTGGTAAGGATCCAAATCTATTAGATGAAGATAAACTGGTTGGAAATTGGAGGCATATTAGACAACATCATTTATCACTTCATAGGGGCCAAGAGAGGATGACTCAATAATTTTTTTGCCTTTGGAAATATAACCAGTTGTGGAAATCATGTTCATTGTTTCCACTTTCATACTAGGAGGGGCTAAAGGAAATACTCCCATAAGAGTTGAATCTTTTAGAATACCTACCCAAATCAAGTGATAAGGAGGAGGGGACTGACCTAGCATAGGGATATTATTCATGGTGGGAGTGGTAACATCTGGTGAACAAAAAATGAGTTGATCAATAGTCACATTTTTTCCCAACTAAGTAAACTAGAGATTTCAAAAAACTGTTTATGCAACAACAGTCATAGCATAAAACCAGTTTCTCCCTAATAGGAGGTTGTAATCCAACGAGGCATCAACCACTTCTACTTGAATGGAAACAGTTTTTCCCAAAGCTCGACTAAAAGACCTGGTAATAGACCATGAGGCTCAAAACCTCATCCATCGAAAGATTTTAATATCATCGGAGACTTTGTAAGCTCAGGAGGATCAATGGCTCTCCAACAGGCTATAGACAAAACTGAAGTCGAAGCTGCCTCATCCAGAATGGTCTGATGGACCTTTCTCCCAACTACTTTAGAGGAAATTTGAAATGCAATATGGTGAGGTAATATGGACTTATAGTTCTCCACATTAAAATGAATCAAGTTGGTATTATCTAGGTATTAACTTGACATCGTTCATGTTTAGAGAGTCTGAACGAAGACAGAAGAAGAATCCAAAAAGTGTCATTTTTCGTAAATAGTCGATCCAAACCGAAAAAGAGATAAACTATCGTCGGAAAGATGACCCTTCAAATACTTTTACAAGTATGAAGAAGACAAGTACTAGACAATCTTTTCGTGTTTAGGGAGTCCGAAAAGAGTTTAAAGGAGACTCCAATAGGTTTCTTTTGCGCAATGATCAAGTTTTACGAACCTGAAAAGAATCGGAAAAAGACTCGGAAATTTGATGCTAGGTTTTAGGAGCATGACCAAAGTGTCGAAAAAAAACAATCATGGATATTTTCCATTTTCAAAAGTACGAAAAAATTGAAAAAACAAACTTCCGCATAAACAAACTATTTATTTTCCGTCCCTGCAAAACTCTTAAAATCTATTAGTGTTCCCAAAATATCTTTTAAATGACTTTTATAAACTATATAAAAGGGTATTTCTTGATAAAATGAATTTAAAACATTAAAATAATACAAGAAACCCTAAAAATATATTATAAAAGCTGAGTAAATAGTAAAAACAAGTCATTTTACCATTTACTATATCTCGTAGAGCAATTTGGGAGATTTGTAGTGCAATTTTCAATCGGAGATTGCAAAGCCATCCATTGTCCGTTTTTCGCATTGTTAGGTCCAGGTAAAAGCTTGAACCCTTCTCTTTCTTTTCATGGTTTCCAATTTTTTATTTTTATGAGTTTTTGAGCTCAATGGGAAAACCTATAAGAGCAATGGCAGGAACCGCGCTTGCCCTTTATGGGAAAGGCGGTGCATGAAAAAAACCATGTTTTTTCAGTTCAACTCAGGCAGTGACACCGCTTTGTCTTAACTGGGTAGAGGCAGTGCCATCCATGAGCCTCAAAAACTTTTTTCCCTAGCCACATAAAAATATTTTGAGCATTTTTAATGATAAAATATGTCTCTAATTAGCTCATTGATCAGTTTTTGGCAGGTTCATTTGGTCAAAAATGGTAATTTGGAAAGAAATACAACATGATGATGATGATGCTCGTGCTGCCAGAAATGCGGGTTGTGTGGCTTCCCTACAAGGTTGTGGCCTCCTGAATTTCTTTCGTACCCCTAGTATGGTTTCACATGCCCGCTTACTGGAATATATTCTACGGATGTGGAATCCAGAGCAGCAACAATTTGAGGTGGGACCTCACGTTCTGACTATAGAGGTGGAACACATTTACTTCTTGATAGGGTTGTCCAGACGAGGGGATCCTATTTATCTAACTAGTTACCTAGGTGGGGATGTCACTACACAAGAGTTTATTGATCGCCATTGCTTCCCTGGTAAAAAAATGTCAGGTAGGAAGATTCCTATCCAGGCTGTGGTGGATCTTCCATTACAGGTAGTTTTATTTATCATGCAGAGAGTGGCAAGGAGCCAAGGGCCCCACCAGGAATCCCGGGCACATATGTTGTATGCCCCAGAAGCCATGGCACCTACTGTCTATAACTCAGTCGAGGCTCTATTACCTGTATTCAAGGATCAGCTGACGAAATGTCGACAAGGAGAGTTGAAACAGTTCAGGTACAGGATCATCTTAGCATTATTTTTCTTCGATAGGGTACCCCTTATGAGACCCCAGGTGGTTTTCACAGAGATGAGAGCTAGGGATCCCCCTATGTCACGGTGGGTAGATATCATGGCCCGCACAAGAGGTGGTGGAGCCAAGGTGAAGTTTGAGGCTACATTTTTTCGATGGTTAAGTGAGCAGATCCTCA
The DNA here is from genome assembly GCA_001517045.1 of Pseudotsuga menziesii. Classification (NCBI taxonomy): domain Eukaryota; kingdom Viridiplantae; phylum Streptophyta; class Pinopsida; order Pinales; family Pinaceae; genus Pseudotsuga; species Pseudotsuga menziesii. The sequence goes on along the minus strand of LPNX010899417.1, from coordinate 69,864 downwards.
TGATTGAGGATTATGCATACGTAGGGACTGACTTCACAGGAGGACCTGACCTACCACTACCACCTTGTGTACAATGGGGTGACATCGGTAAGAAGCAAAAACTAATATGTTGATTATGTTTTTATTTTTTTCATGTTTTATGATTTTTTATGTATGATAACAAGACCTGAAATTTTACATGCAGATGTTGGAGATGCATGACTAGGGCATTCCTCCCCAATGGATAGGCAAGCGGGAGCTCACTTTGTTCACAGAGATGACGATGAGATCAAGGAGCTCGAGGAGAACCTGGATCGACTGACTCTGGACATACCAGATGCTACTATTGATGACCTCCCTAGGAGGTTCCAGATACATATCGCAGGAGTATCGGGTCATTTCAGTCTCTTGTTACGCAAAGTAGCAAGGGACATTATGTGCTACCACGAGCACCATTAGAGTGGTCTGCATGATGTATCCATGAAAGCTTAGCTAGCTTCAGGACTTTTGTATCATTTTGTATTCCCGAAAGCCACAGTGCTTTAGATGAGGTCTCGTGATGATATTTTTTGTAAAAACACTTTTTATACATACATACATATATATATATATATATATATAGACTTGATCCCAGTGTTTACATGTGGTTTCAAATGGATGATTTTATTTACATGATTTTTACATGTTTCTACTTTTATTTTAGATTATGATTGACCATGTTTATATTTAATGAGTTATGAATGGGAAATATGCTAGTCTAGGATGAAATTTGCCAATGAATCAGCAATCACATTATCAGACCAAGCGATATTCCTATAAGTAATGAAATCAAATGACCTTTCTAACAAACACACTCTCTGAAAGAGGCAAAGAAGTGTAGGGTTTCTAATAGTGTAGACATGATTTAGGTGACAAACCACTAATTGAGAGTCCATAAACACCACAAACTCATGAATGCCTTGAGATGCAGCCTCGGTGAGTAAACCTTTCACTGCTTGATACTCGACGATGTTGTTGGTAGCCGGACCAATACAGACCACACCTGAACTATGAGCTGGGGAATACAACACCCAAGCTACTGAAGCAAGTCTCAAGGTATGATGGCATGCACAATCAATGAAACCGTAGAAAGCCATCCAATCTACATAACCAAAACATGGTATAAAAAGTATGGACATCAACTCAAAACCGTATTGAAAATAACAAAACACACTGAAAGCCAAATATACATATATACAAGGTACCATACATAAATGTCTTAGGAATAGTACCTATTCAGGTACAACCCATTACGAGGTTTCCGAAAGGGTATTACGTCATAATCTATGAGCTCATGAGCCCCTTTCTCTAAGACCTTACTAATGATAAAGGGACCATACCACATGGATTAGAAATTTCCCTTGCCTAGTTTATCGTGTCTATGATCATAAGTCACGACGAGGTCACCGTCGTTGAAGACACGAGGTTGAACATACTTGTCATATTGTTCCTTGATGTGTTTCTTATGTGCCTCGTTAGCCAAGGTAGCATCTCTTCTAGTTTAGTCAAGGTTAGTCAAGTACATAAATCTTTCTTCCTCAGCGGAAATGTGTGGGAGAAGTTCTACTGCGAGTTTGAGTGACAGAATTTTACACTCGATAGGAAGGACGGCTTCTAGTACATAGACCAACTAGAAAGGTGTGAAACCAATTGTTGTTTTAACTGAAGTTTTGTGAGCCCAAAGTGCGGAAAAGAGAGTTAAGTGGCAATTGGATTTGTGATCTCCAACCATCCTACGCAGCATAGTTTTTAAAACTTTGTTAATGGACTCAACCTGACCATTTTCCTGTAGGTAATATGGAGTTGAGTTTTCATGATGAAAACCCAGCTTAGCACTTAGCTCAGCCATAATATGATTTCGTAAATGAGATCCATGGTCAGTGACTATAGCTTGCGGGACTCCAAACCTATCTATCACGTGATTAAATAAAAAGAGGGCGGTGGTATTACAATCCTATGCATATGTAGGCATTGCCACAACCCATTTTGTGAAATAATCCACGGCTATGATGATGTAACCATGCCCCCTCGCCAAGGTAGGCTTATAATGCATAAAATCAATACTCCATTTGGAAAAAGGGCCAACTGCAATGACAGGGTGTAAAGAAGTAAGGTGGGTGCGCTTTTTGGGATAAAATTGTTGGCAGGGTGGGAATTTCTTAACCACCTCATGACAATATTTGAATATTGAGGGCCATATATACCCATCGTGGAGGATTTTCAGAGTTGTAGCCATCTCAAAAAGAATATTGCCACATGCTCTAGAGTGGCAGTCATTCAAAACTGTTTCAGCCTCTTCATTTATAAGGCATCATTGAAGGATAGAATCAATTCCATGTCGATACAAGGCATCATTCAGAATGAGGTAGTACTTTGTGTGGTGACGGATATGACGATGATCATCACAGGTTGTGTTAGGCTAAAATAATTGGGTCTCGAGATAGATGATGAAATCTCCATACCATGGATCAGTTATGCTTATTAAGAACAAGAATTCATCTGGAAATGAATCAATGGGCTCAACTTCTGTCAAAGCACAGGGAAGGTCACACATCAACTCCGCAAAAACCAAGGATTTCTTCGAAGTAGCCTTGGTGAACTCAAGATCAAATTCCTACAGGATAATGATCCAACAGGAATATTTTCCCCCACCTAACAGGTCAGAATGTAATACATAGGGCTTTGATCTGCGAGTACGGTTGTGGTACGAAGAAAAATGTAATGATGAAAGTTTTGAACAGCAATGACCATGGCCAATGCTAAATTCTTCACACTCGAGTAATAGGTTTCAGAATCAATGAGATTCTTACTGATGTAATATATCACATGTTCTTGGCCATTGGGATTGTCCTACGCTAGAACCATTCCAATGGTAGTAGTGGAATTAGCAACATACAAGACAAAATCCTTTGAATAATATGAGGGGTGTATCACGGGTGAATGGGTCAGAGCATGCTTCAAATTATCAAAGGCTCACTGGGCCTGGTCATCCCAGAAGAATGGAGTGTCCTTTTTTAGGAGATGCATATAACCGTGTGTTTTCTCAGCGAAGTTGCACACAAACCGACGAAGAAATTTTACCTCCCCTTGCAAAATTTGGAGTCCAGTAAGGTTTGTTGGGGCATGTAAGGCCAAGATAGCAGCAATTTTTAGAGGATCTATCTGGATTCCATCTTTAGAAACCACGAAGCCAAGAAGGCACCCAGTCTCAACACAAAAGACACATTTGTGTGCATTTAGCCATATATTATAATGACGACACCTAAGGAAAATGTCTCTAAGGTGTCTATATGTTCCTCCCATTGCTGTGAATGAGCAGGGAGATCATCAAGGTATGGTTCCACAATTTGCTCGATATCATGGATGGCATAGGACATGGCTCGTTGGAATGTAGATCCGGCATTTTTCAAACCATAAGGTAACTTCCGATACACAAAGGTTCCCCATGGGCATATAAATGCCATTTTATACTGATCGACGGGTAAAATATATATTTGATTATAGCCAAGAAAACCATCCATAAACAAAAAGATGACACTTCCAGCACAGTTATCGATTATCTGATCAAGATGCAGAGTCGGGAAATTGTCTTTAGGACAAGCTTTATTCAAGTCTCAAAAATTGATGCAGACTCTAATAGTGCCCTATTTTTTGGCTACAGGAACAATGTTAGATACCCATTCTGTCAAGGGTACGGGATAAATAAACCCCTCCTTCATAAGTTTCTCTACTTCAACTTTAATAACCGCAGCCTTCCTAGGATGGACTTGATGTAATTTTTGTCGAACAGATTTTGCTGTGGGATAATTTTTAATCTCATGCACAATGATAGCTGGATAGATCCCAGGAATTTCTTCATAAGTCCAAGAAAAAATATCATGGAATTATTTGAAAAGATCTCTAAAATATTCAGTTTGCTCCATCAAGCAGTTCTGTCCTATGTGAACATGCTCAATGGTTACAGGCTTGACTGATATGTCGATTGGATTCATCTTAGTGATGTTGAAAATATTTCCTTTGGATTCCATGTCTTGCAACAATATAGGTGTTTGCGGATGAGTGACAATATTAGTACTGATAAGTGATTCAAGGTCAAAACCTACCAAACTTGCGTTGGGAAGAAAAGAAGATTGGTGATGGTGATCTTCCCATACATATTCATTCACACTCATAATTTCCATGATGGACTCGTCTGAAGGAAAAGTATGTGTGAGATAGTCTAGAGTGGGGAGATAGGGTTCTAGCCAGTAGGGGAAGTGGTAAGGATCCGAAGCTATCAGATGAAGATAAACTGGTTGGAAATTGGAGGCATATTAGACAACATCATATATCACTTCATAGGGGCCAAGAGAGGATGACTCAATAATTTCTTTTCCTTTGGAACTATAACCAGTTGTGGAAATCATGTTCATTGTTTCCATTTTCATACTAGGAGGGGCTAAAGGAAGTACTCCCATAAGAGTTGAATCTTTTAGTATACCTACCCCAATCGACTGATGAGGAGGAGGGAACTGACCTAGCATAGGGATATTATTCATGGTGGGAGTGGTAACATCTGGTGAACAAAAAATGAGTTGATCAATAGTCACAATTTTTCCCAACTGAGTAAACTAGAGATTTCAAAAAATCATTTATGCAACAGCAGTCATAGCATAAAACCAGTTTCTCCCTAATAGGAGGTTGTAATCCAACGGGGCATCAACCGCTTCTACTGGAATGGAAATAGTTTTTCCCAAAGCTCGACTGAAAGACCTGGTAATAGACCATGAGGCTCGAAACCTCATCCATCAAAAGATTTTAATATAATCGAAGACTTTGTAAGCTCAGGAGGACCAATGGCTCTCCAACAGGCTATAGACAAAACTTAAGTCGAAGTTGCCTCATCTAGAACGGTCTGATGGACCTTTCTCCCAACTATTTTGGAGGAAATTTGAAATGCAATATGGTGAGGTAATCTGGAATTATAGTTCTCCACATTAAAATGAATCAATTTGGTATTATCTAGGTCTAATTCCCCCAAATTCGTTAGCAAGTTTTTACGCTGCGTTGGACAACTTTGGAGTACCTCAAGGGTAGACATCGCACAAGGTTCCTGAGTTAAATATTTGACAACATTATAAAATTGTGTAGCTCAGGCATTGGGATTAAAAACAACCTTCCTGAGGGTTGCCTTAGGTGGTCGTAAAATCAAATCATGGTTAGGTTTCTCGATCACAAGAGGACCATTAGACGAAGATGGAAGGGAACTAGTAGAAGGAACTTTCTCGGGAGAAGGATTTTCATCCTTCTTCTCCATAGGCTTGTCATATGACTGACTATGAATATTCAAATTGATGGTATCCGAAGACATCATCCTGATTTCTTCCGTGGAACCAGAGGTCCCTTGATTAGACATGTGGTCTATCAATTGTTGTTGAGATGGGAAAGGATCAGTAAGCACCACGGGTGTAAGGTTACTTTTCAAAAATTTACTAATCTCTTCGCGATGAGGGCACTCCTTTGTGAAGTGATCACCCCCACATAACAAGGAAGGTTACTTAGCTTTTTTTTCCCTTTGTGTTCTCTATGGCCGCAGTCTTGGTATTCTCCTGTTGGTTCCCAAGTTTTTTATTTTTACCTGTTCCTTTTTTCTTATTTCCCGGGGTTTGTGTACTTTGAATAGCATTTACCTCGGTGGAAACTATAGGAGTTTAAGGAGTAGTAGCAGAAGCAATAGATTGCTTGGAAGATTTGGCTGCTGACGAGGGTTGGATTCAACCAACAACCCCATCAATAGGATTTTCTGCAGGTGGCTTGGCAGGGTCCGTGCTAGGAAAAGGAGCTTGCGGTATAAGGTCATACAAAGTCCCAAATTGGGAATTTACCAAATACAAATACTGATCATGACTGATAGCCTAGTCTTCAGTAACAACACCACTCATGGCCACATCTCGGGAAATGGGAGGCAACAAATATTTTGTGAACCAATCAGCTAACAGTTGCTCCAAGATGGGAGCTTTAATAAGTCGTCTCCACCGTCTCCACTCATGGACATGGTTTGATATATGTGTGGAGGTATTTTGTCGAAGTGAGATCAAAAGTTCCATAACCATTTCATAATGAATGGGTAGCTGAAAGTGTGTAAGAAAAATGGTTGGCAATGAGCTGAAATCCACAAATGAATGTTGTGAAAGTTCAATATACCACGTTGCGGCCATACCGATCAAAGTTCATTGGAAGAGTCTCAAACAAATAGAGTCGTCCATCAAGGATTTCAAAGAACACCATAGATGAAAATTCATGACATGATTTTTGCGATCATCTCCCTGCTTCCCATCAAGGGTTGTGCTGAATGGGATCATTTATTGACTTGGACAAATCAAGAAATTCCAAAGTTGCTAGGAACGGGACTTGTTGATTAGGATCAGCATACTAGTAGTATTGATAATGCATATGTGTACCAGTAGGACCATAAGCTGACTAATATATCAGCTGTTGAGTTGGTTGATGGGAAGATGACCCTCCTGAAGAGCCTCCCAAAGGGGGTGGACCTCCGGGAGGTGGGCCTCTAGGTGGTGACCCTCTGGTAGGTGGTGGACCTCCAAGTGGTGGTCCTCCAGGTGGTGTTCCTCTAAAAGGTGGATCCCTAGGTGGTGTACCCCATAAGGTGGGCCTTCGGGTGATCCTCCCGGAGGTGGGCCTCCAAGTGGTGGGACTCCAGGTGGTGGCCCTCCATGCGGTGGTCCTCTGTAAGGTGGACCTCCACCATGTGGGCCTTCTCCAAGTGGGACTCCACCTAGTAGACCTCCAAAGGGTGGGCCACCATAAGGCAGCCCTCCGGCACCTCCAACAGTAAGGACAAGAATTTATCCCATTGTCGGCATATAGGACCAATTAGGTTTCCCCCACGGTGTAAATGTGTTTCCAAGGTAAGGGATTCCAAGATACATAGCTCCTATAGATGTAGGTTGATAGTTTGTATTTGCTACAAGTAAGTGATTCGCTGGATAACCATAACCCCAATAATTTTGGTTGACTGCAGGTTGTACCCCCAAGGGTTGACCTGAACTTGATGGGGGGTTTACCATATTGGTGTTGGTAGGAGGAACAACCACTGCGGGTTGTCCTACAACAGAAATCTTCCTAGTACTAGTAGAAACTCCACTAATAGATAATGTAGGTCACACCAGTGTTTTCCCTCCAACGTTGGAATGTACTGCCCCCATTTGAGCTGAGGATTTTTCCCCAGATAGAGAGGTTAAGGGAGGACTAGAAACAGCCCTAGAATTTAAAACTGTAGGGTTGGAGGTTTGACCTGGATTACAAGGAGACATACCACGAGGTGGAACATCATCAATAGGAGTTGAAGCCTCAGGAAGTGGACTATATCCAGAAGGCCATGGATCTGACAGACTGGGTAAAAGAGATGACATAGGTTTTTTATGAGGTACAGGGGTAGCCATAACCCTTTCCATCCTCTCTTGAAAATTACGAGCACGATTAAGAGATGTTTTAATTATCCTATATGCATCCTCATTCAAAGGAGGGTTTTCAAAAGAGGGTCTAATAACCCCAAACTCGGAAATGGCTTGACCCATAGAAGTTCTCCAAAAAGGAGCATCAGGGCCATACTCAGTTTCATCAATACCATCAATTTGACCTTCCATTAGAGAATGAAAGGAAGTGGCTATCGCAGGAGATTGTTGGACCAAGGGATTAATATAAGAAGTGAATTGCTCTTCACTTTCTGCAACTGGATACCTCCCGTATGGGAGTCAGTTGCAGCTCCTTGATTTGTGGCTTCCATTGGGCCTTCCCCTGATGCAGGTGGAAAGTCGGGTGGTAAGTCATGGTTTCTTCTGGATCGTCTCAATGGAAACTCAGCCAGATTGTATGGTCTCTAAAACCTAACCTAGGGTTTCAAAAACTAAGGAAATCACCCAAAACTTTCTCCTACACAAACTATAGGTCACAAGCAAACTTAAGTGACAAGAGGGGTTGAACAAGTCGATTCCTCACCAGGATTGTCAAGTCTTTTCAACTCATGATATATCGTAGGTTCTAATAGTAAAATACGACGAGGATCAACCGTCCCTCACCTGAATACCCGACTACTTGGACGGCACGTGTGTAGTAATCTCCCTGAGTGTTGTTCTTGATGTATTGCACCAACAAGATGGCCAAAAGGTATTTTCTTAGATGGTCTCAGGAATCCTAGTAGAACCTCCCGATATACACAAGGTATGTGGGAGTTCGAATCCGTAGTAGTGTTGTCTAATGCACAACCGTAAACAAGGGGCCTTCCGATATACAATCGAGTATGTGAAGTACCTTTCAATATACCTCAAGGGTACGTGAAAGACCATCCGGTATACCGATGGTACATGGAAGAAATGCGTGAGTCCCGAGTTGCAATGCAGGAAATAAACGACAGTGCCTATGTTTACCGATGTCGAAACACGCCTCTAACCTATCACTCAAGTTACTAATAAATTTTAACCTATAGCTACCATTAATTTTAAGTTGAACAGTTAGGTGAATGCATGGGGTTATGACAGAAATGTAAAACCATGCAATAATGATGTGCATATTTTTTCACTTTATCGTTCAAAATATGCCTACTTACGGGAAGGAGAGAATATTTTTCTCTTTCCAATTTTGTTTAAAAAAACAAAATGTTCCCAAATAGTCAAACTCAACAAAAAATTTCTAAGAATTTAAATAAGCAAAAACACTTCTAAACTAATCTTTTTGAAAGCAAACAGATAAGGAGAGATCTCTTTTTCTCTAAAAATAAAGACAAGAAACACTCAAAGGTATACTAAGTACTTTTTCAATTTTCCTTTAAAAATAGAAAGATCTAACTTAAAACTACTAATATTTTTCTTTTGATTGACACAAGCATGTAAAAAGAAAGAAGAAAAATGGAGATCTAAAAGCTTATTAGGCTGGTCAGAGATCCAATATTTCGTCTTCAAACATAATTATAACTAGATCTCAACAAAAAAAAAAATTTGTAAAATGAGAAAAAAGAAGTCCTTCACTAATTCAATTAAAAAATGAAAACAAGAAACCAATCAAGCAAGTCTTTCTCTTTAGATTTATCAATCAGTAAGAATGAGATCTAACTGATGCTAAGCTTTCAAACAACACTCCTTTCAAAAAATTTAAAACCAAGCATACAAGCAAACGAAAAGATGAGTCTATCCTAGCTCTTTGATTTTAACAAAATAAGTCTTTTACCACATCAAAATTTGAAATTCAAACACTCGGATCTCTTTAACAAGCCCATACACTCGGAACTGAAAGCAACTCACACAAAATTTTTACAAAAATTTTGAAAAAACAAGTCTGGAAAGGCCTACCTGGGGTCACTGACAGAGCAGTTCTAAGAGAGCACCACTTCCTGGGGTCACTAACAGAGTGGTTCTAAGAGAGCACCGCTTCCTGATTGTTGATTATAGGCGGTGGCACCGCTTACTGATCATCGGTTACAAGCAGTGGCACCACTTACTTCCCACTATGCATGCGCGGTTCCCCGTAGATGTCCAAAAACAAAAAGATTGCAAAAAAAACAAATTTAATCATTGTGAAACTGGCATATAAATCATCAATGAACAGGAATTTAAAGCACAGAAGGTAAGAAACTCATATCTGAACAGGTCTGATGATACCAAACCCAGATCTCAGTAGATTTGCTAGCAGATCTGACTGATAGGAACGGAGCCTGGATTTTGGACAAGATTTAAAGACTAAGGAAGATCAGATGCACTGAAAACTCTTCCCCAACGGAGTTGCCAAATTTGTTAACAAGAAAAATACACCTCCTGCGCATAGGAGTTGTTCCTCTAGTCTTAATGGTTTAGATCTAGAACAAATAGTACACAACATAATTGGAAGACTTTCCCTAGAATGGGTGGAGATCTGGAATAAGGGTCTTTGATGAAAAGTGTAGTTGTCTCCTGCAATGCTAGCTCTTCACTGATGTACCTGCATGATCACATGAAATCAACACACAAGATAAAAAAAAGCACCAGGAAATGTTCCACTATTCTATATTAGTGACTAAGGAATCTAATAATAAAATACACGATATTAACACAATATACTTTATGGGAAAGGAACCAACTTTTCATTAATAAAATGAAGAAGAAGTTACAACCAATGCCTTAGTGTCAATAAGCTCCTTCACAATACCAACATCTTGTCCTCGATAGCTCCAACTTGCTCCTCCTATGCTCATACAGCTTCGCAGAATCCTCTCTTTTTCACTTTTTACCAAAAGCACCGCTTCTTCCCCACTATGACAGAGCAGTGATAGGGTAGAATTGTGCCTTGTACAAGGGTAAAAGGCGATGGCACTGCTTACTGGCAAAAGATTTAAGGCGATGTTGAAGAAGGTAACACTCTTTGACTAAAAGGTAGGAGCAGTGCTGGATTTTGATATGGAGGATTGATATCTGGACCAAGATTTTACTTCATGACTTGGGATTGAGGGAAAAATACTGTGTTTAGGGTCTTATCACATGTTGATGACGAGATTTATGTGTAATAGGTGGTCAAGACCTGCTTATGGAAACACGCCCTCTTACTCTTTTCCTTAACAACAACATCATCAACCACAATTTTTATAGCAACAACCATTTCCATTACCTCAACATTATTCAAAATGTGATACACTGATAAAAAAACCTTATCCTTCTCTATAAGCCCAAGTAACTCCATCCAAGCCATTATAAGTACAATACAACCAACCACCTCCTCTACCCAAACAATTACCTAAACAGCCAATCCCAAATCATAAAAATAAAGTATTTATATCTATTGGAAGTGATGAATTACAAACCTTCCTTACCTCTTTAATCACCTTTGTAGAATTACAAAATGTCCATTTAAGATCAGGGAGGGTATTGAAGTAAAAATCCCTTGTAACCATAGAAGAAAATAATGACAAAGTTCCTACTCAAGATAATAAAGAGAAAATTTATATTCAACCTAAGAATTATACTAGTTTAATCAGGAAACCATCCTATTCTAAGAATTCAATTCTAATATCCAAGCTACCAACTTATCCAGAAAGGATTAACATTGAAAAACCAATAATTCATTTTGAATAAGATTTCTTGGTGAGCTTAAAAACATCTGTGTGAAAATTCCCGTATTACAAGCTATTAAAATATTCATGATTTAACACAAAAAATTAGGGAATTATGCATTAAAAATGTATGAATAAAAAGAAGGGATCCTCCAATAGTCCAAGTCATGGGTCAATTGGTAAAGCTTATGTCCGTGAAAATTCTAATGGAAAAGTATGTTGACCCTGGTAATCTTGTAGTAATTTCTTATATCAACAACATTCCAATATAAAACACTCTAATTTACTTAAGGGATTCCATTAATGTAATGACACTCGCGACTATTGCATGATTAAAATTACTCAACCTCCAACCCTCACCTACAATCCTTGAGCTAGTAGATAGATCTAAAATTAGGCATGAAGGTGTACTTGAAAATGTCATTGTCTTGGGATTATCATGTGGAATTCATGGTTTTATAGCCTAAGTCCAATTTAGGAGGTCATCCCTTGATTTTGGAAAACCATGGCTCATCATAGTTGATTCCCTCATTAACTATAGAACTAGAAAAATGACCATATCTAATGGAAAATCCATTAAACAACTTACCCTATATCCACTAGAAAAACCATCATCGAGAAACAATTTGTGGATAAAGTGTTGGGAATGTTATATTCTTTGTATGAAATTAATGGTTGAAGTCAATAATTGATTGGTCTATAGGTAGACTAGAGTCAAAGGTCGATGGATAGTAGAAGTCTAGTCAACTGGCTTACCAAAATAGTTGTTTGATCAAAGACAACAATTGGTCGATGAACATCGGAATGTCTAGAAGCTCAATTTGAGATGGACCAAAGGTTGAATAAGTGAAGTTGGCTATAACATAATAACTAAAAGTGGTTAGGAAGTTATGGATTACCATTAATGATCAATTGGTTGTAACTAACTTGGGTACCACAAGCTAGTGTATGTATTGCATCTATAAATAAGATGTAATGGCTATGTAATATAATGTGAAGAGAAATGGAGCAAGATTATTAGAATGAAGTGTTATTGTTGTCTAGTAAATCATTGTTGTAAAATGTTGATTAAGAGTGTTGACTAATAGATTAGTAGTAATTCTCACTAGCTTGCATCTCCTCCTCGTAGAGGCGTTTCTAGGCTAATTTATGTGTACTATGTTAATATGGTGTGTGTCATTGCTTAAGTTTAACTATAAAAATCAATATGCATGCTCACTCTAATAGGTATTAGAACTCAAGAGTTGATATAAGAGCTATATTTGGATTCAAGACGATGCCTTTGTTAATGAGGGTTTGTTTTGGTCCTGGATATATTGAATACTTGTTTTAGTGGGAGTTTCTAGAAACATTGATTCAATAGTTAGAATGAATAACACTTTGATGATAGAATTTGAAAATTTTAATGAGAGAAACTTTGAGCTTTGGAAGCTTAAAATGGAGGATGTACTTATATATCAAGAGTAATGGGTAGTTGTTAGCCCTAGTACAACTCGAACAAGTATGTTATAGGAAGATTGGTATAAAATTGACAGGAAAACAAGTTGATCATATTTTGTATTGTATAAAATATCATAGTCTTCCATTTGCGTTCAAAACTCTATACGATCAAACTATTATCCCAAGTGACAGGCCTAGGTGTTAAGAATGCTCGTTTTGACTACATATTGGGAGGAGTTTCCTAAACCTTTAGAGGTTAATGTTATGAATGCATTTTTAAAGGAAACATATGATAAGGATAGACATGAAGCTTTACCAAATGCATGGTGTGTAGCTGAGGCAATGTAGATATTCTCTGGATTTTTGGAATCTTTGAGAATGGAGCTCTGGAATTTTTGGCGTGAATTTCAACAACCACATCATTATCATTCACGCAGAACGCAGATATAGTCACCAAAAGAGAGAGAAACGGTCTCATAATGGCAGAGTTAACGTACAACAAAATACGAGGCTTTGTAGAACAATTGTTTTTTTAGAAATTCCTTTGTTGACAATTGGCAATGGGTGCAAGTCTAGAGAGGAATAGCGTGCAAGGATATGCAGAGGATATGATATATTGAATACTTGTTTTAGTGGGAGTTTCTAGAAACATTAATTCAATAGTTAGAATGGATAACACTTTGATGATAGAATTTGAAAAGTTTAATGGGAAACATATTGAGATTTGGAGGCTTAAAATGGAGGATGTACTTATAGATCAAGAGTAATGGGTCATTGTTAGCCATAATACAACTCCAACAAGTATGTTGGAGGAATATTGTTAGCCATAATACAACTCCAACAAGTATGTTGTAGGAATATTGGTATAAAATTGATAGGAAAACAAGGAGTACAATTCAACATTGTTTATCATATTTCGTATTGTATAAAATATGGCAGTCTTCCATTTGCGTTCAAAACGCCTATACGATCAAACTATTGTCCCAAGTAACAGGCCTCGATGTTAAGAATGTTCGTTTTGACTATATTGGGAGGATTTTCCTAAACCTTTACAGGTTAATGTTATGAATTCATTTTCAAAGGAAATACATGATAAGGATAGACATGAAGCTTTACCAAATGCATGGTGTGCAGCTGAGGCAGTGTAGATATTCTCTGGAGTTTTGGAATCTTTGAGAATGGAACTCTGGAATGTTTGGCTTGAATTTCAACAATCACATCATTATCATTCACGCAAAAATTTATCAACGCATATATAGTCACCAAAAGAGAGGGAAACAGTCTCAGAATGGAAGAGTTAACGTACAACCGAATACGAGGCTTTGCAGAATAATTGCTTTTTTAGAAATTCCTTTGTTGACAATTGGCAATGGGTGCAGGTCTGGAGAGTATTGTGCAAAGATATGCAGAGGATATGTCATAACACAGGTTTAAAGGAATCTATGCAGATTAGCATAGGCAATAGGCTCATAAGAGCTCAGATACCACTGTTAGGGTCCCGTTACGGAAAATAGAGGATTGGTTGAAACAAAGCCAAATATACAAGAAGAAGAACCATAAAGACAGAGAGATAGGTATTAAGTATGAATTTCTCATTAATCAAATGTACAATATATACAATAAGAATGATCCTTAAGTGGTCTCATTCCTAAGTGGTCTCTTAGTTTCATATTCTTAAGTGGTCTCATTCCTAAGTGGTCTCTTGTACTCCTCTAGACTTTTCCTATTCACCTATTACTCTTGTTCTTCATTTGACATGAGAGGAACATCGCTCTTATTAATACACTTCAACTCCCTTAAGGTAGAGATGACTTGTCTTGAAAGAAGGCTGTGTAGAATTTGACATGAGAGGAACATCGCTCTTATTAATACACTTCAACTCCCTTAAGGTAGAGATGACTTGTCTTGAAAGAAGGCTGTGTAGAATTTATTTGTTTCATTTCAATTGCTAGGTATTGCTTGTAGAGGGATGACCAACCTATTTATGCTAAAAGATGCTCTCCAAGTACTACAAGAGCATGTCTAACACATCTTGCATAATATGATTGACTGATTGTGTTGCTTTGTAGGTGGTTTGGATAAGTCCGACCAAGAAATATAAAAGGCAGGTAATTGGATTGAAAACAACTATAGATAAATGATCAAATCCATTGGGCATAGAATCATCAGATAATTAGAAAACAAACGAGAAAACAGAAAAAATGAGTATTTCAGACTGAAAATAATTCATCCAACTGATACAGAAATCATACTAAAAAGAAATATTGTTTTCAACAGTATGAACACAACATTTAAATGAAATACAAAAGACAGGCATGAAATGGGATATACTAAACCACTTCAGGAATTCTGATAATTCATAGCAAGAAAACATCCTACAGATTCATTCAGATAAGAATTGCAAATAAACATAGGAAATCAACAATACACAAACTAATGGAGCTGACAACATGAACTCTCTAATAAAATTTATACTGAAAACTGCCCAAAGGCTTACAAATGAAACATATGGACTCTTTCCTTCGAAATCCTTCTCGGGACACCCTTTTACATTCTAAATGATAGTTTAAATAGAAAATAAAATCTTCCAAAACTATAGCAATTTTTTAGGAGTTTTTATGGAACAAAGTCTAACAACTAACTAAAAATAAAGAGATTTTGAAACAATTGCAAAAGATCAGGAACTGCTAAAAATATTCTGCCAATATATCTGGATCTGATGGAGTCGAATTCCCATTGAATCTTGAAAGAATCCTCTTGAAATGCTCTGTCACCCATCCATTAGCTTTCAATCAAAGGCTAAAAATTTGGAAATAATCCTTGGTCTGTTTATCCTTTTCTTCGATATATAGAACTTATGCCTTGTATATTTCATAAAACATGGGAATGTTTAATAATCCTTGGTCTGTTTATCCTTTTCTTCGATATATTTGAAACTTGGCAGCGCAGCGCAGCACACTTATTGATCGAATCGGTGATGACTTGGAAATTAAATCTTGAATTTGACTTGGCGATCTTAATTTCAATTGAGATATAAGAATCAATTCCAGCACTTTGCACATGGATGCTTGTTTGGAAAGCTTGACTCTTTGCTGGCAATGGTGATGGTTTTCTTGACACCTTAAGATATGCTTCAATATTTGACATTTCAATTCATCACTTGGTTCTTCATCCTCCCATGGTAATTCTCTTCAATGCTTCTCCTAAATACAGTGTACTCCATATTTGTTATCGATGCGTTGTTCAGAAATTTTGAACCATGAGCTCTTTCCTTGGCATTTGGTGTGCTCTGCTTCATACTTGTCTTGGAACTGAGACGATTGACTTAACATGGCTATGGATTAGGATGGAAATGGTCTTAATGGACCTAATATATTTTATTTTATTTCACGTGGCAACATCCTTTAACCATAAACGTGCCAACATCCTTAAAGACTTTTAATATTGAATTACAGAGGTAATTTTTTTAAAACTTTATATATTAAAAAGTAATAAAATAATATATATATATATAAAAGAAAAGTTGTGCAATCCCCTATACACAAACCAACAACCAGGAATATTTGTATACATGTAACCTACAAAATAAACTCTGAGCTTATTCTATGTCATTATTCACTTAACCACTCTCAAATTGATCAAATCGATTCAAAGTAAGAGAGATTAATCATTGATCGTTACAACTTCTCCCTTTTCTTCCTTATATATATGATGAGAGTGTAAAATTCCGATTCACAATTGGATCTAGAAGCTAAGATAATCCTCACAACAAAACAAATTGACAATACATGAAGAAAACAATGAAAAGAGGCAAAATTAACACATAGAAATGGTGACAATAACTGAGTTTTCTATTACAGTCAAACATTTAAAAATGTCTGGAACATGATTATATTACATTAAGATAAAATCATTAACCTTTGGAGGCAAATTGGTGGCATACAAGTGGCAAGCTTACATTGGACCTCAAAACCCACATAGGTGGACCAATAAGCTCCTAAACCACCTCAAATAGTCACGAATGGCTATGTGAACATTGGGAAGGCATGCTTAGTCATAAAATGAGGGTAGAATAGTCGTGGTGGAGTGCTTGGAGGAGTGGGAGTGGCTCTAGGTAGTCATAAATGGTCCAAAATGGCCAAAAACACTCAAATACAATGCATGGGCCCCTATGGTCAACCCATATCCATGATTTAAGGAGTGGGAGCACCCCAAGGGACCAAAAGATCATTAATGAGGGTGCCCTAGCTCCTGGTTGACCAAAATGAGGGCGCTTGGTTCAATTAATGGTCCAAAACCTCCAACAACCTTAGGAAGACACCATAAACCAAGTTTGAACTATCTAGCATAAGTGAAAACGAATGAGATAATAGTCCTAGGTGGTATGATGACTATGGTACTAGGTGGTGTAGTGCTCTGTTTGCCGGGCAGAGCACTAAGTCCAAATTTGTAACAGCAAAATGACATTTATTCTTATTCCGATTTTCAGGATTCGTTTATTTGTGCATTAACGAGAGGGTTACACCGAAAAATACCTGAACTTTAAGCAAGCTAAAAATAGTCCCTGAATCCTGCTCCTGTAGCCTTGCCTCTCCCTCGTCTAAGCCTCGTCTAAGCCTTGATGCCAATTCAGATGATCCACCCTGCCGACCAGCGTTGAACCTGCTGGCCCTAGGAAACCAACGGGTTTCCTAGCCCCCGATCCCACATGCCGATAAACCCGATAGCAACTTCCTTGTTCACGAGTGTAATTCTTCCTCTGGAGTTAACCCCCTCCTCCAATTTTCTTCCCCCTCTGTTCCAGCATATTCTTTCCTCCCTTCTTTTGTATAAATTCTCTCCCGAGTACTCTCCAAAAATAATCCCCCCCTTCAACCATTCGATCCCCCTCCTTATACCTCCTTCCCCTCCTTTCTTCCACCGCCTCCTTCATATTTAAAATAATAAGTATTATTTAGTTCTTTCTTGGGCAGTCCAACCAGTTCAAATTTTTTTAAGACATTTGTTGTACGTAAATAAATTTTCTTGAATTGTACAATTCTTCACCCCTGATGAAATGGTGGGTAGTTACTAAATGCTTATGCTATTGAATTGAACGTGTTAAATTTAAAACATAACCAACTGTCATAAAATTACACCAATATTGTTTGTTTGAGTTTTATGCTGAATGGTAAACTAATGGTAAAAGTATTGTCAATTATTATATGTTATTAATAACTTAATAATAAGTACTTAATAGTAAACACTAATAATATACAATAATATTAATAGATAATAATAACAGAAATAAAATAATAATTAATATTATTAATCAATAAATAATTAATTGTAGTATTATTATTAAATGATTGAAATGATAACATCGACATGTTTATGTTTATTGTTAAGTCCCCTCGCACATTGATTCTTAATAAATAAGGTACATTTACAGGTTTAAATAAATCACAATTACTTAGTTAACCCATCCCATTTATCCAAGGTTAATGTTTTTCAATTAATATTTCATACTAGCGTGCATGTGTGAGGTGTGCATGCATGGCCAGTACATGCACAGGCTGCACATGTACTATAACCAAAACACCTAAATTCTAGCGGATACAAATAATATTTCACGCAACAAGACAAATATACAGATATAATATGATTTCTTTGACATTCAGAGTTATTTAATAGTTATGTTCTTATTAATCAGTCAATTAAGATTGGTACCTACCATCACTAATCCAGTATCATAAATGTCCAACACTCAACAATAATAACTAATATGTCAAACCATCATAACCTATGTCTGCATCCTCCCTTTCCTTCCTCTGCTAGTACAAAGTGGATGCCAGCTGTACTGACCTTCCCACACAAAACCTGAGAGCGATAGCGTCGGCTAACTAGCGGACCTAGCCTCTCCTAGTAGGCATCTGACCATCGTCATCACAACAACTTGGGGAGCGTGTCTCAGCACTGCCCTCCCACGACCTCGGGTATCATAGTGACATAGGGTGGGAAATACATCCATCCCTCTCAACATACTGGGTATATACCCCATCAAACCATACTGTGTTGCTATCGAGTTTATTGGTATGTGTCATCGTACCATCACTTGGCAATTAAGGCTCTCTTCAAGATATGTATTGAGTCATACTTTGCATCACACACTTGGCTATCACATATCCCCTGTACCCTGCAGGTTAGCACTATGCAAGCATGCATTCATAACAATATTTAATCAATAGCTGGTCCATATTATCAACATTATTTCCTTTCATCACATAAAATCATAAAATCAATCGCATCATGGATGGGTTCCCATGTACCACATCATACATATCACATCATATCAAGGATTACAATCAAATATATCTTTTTGTTATGAAATAAATGAATCTGATGACGACTACCACATGGTAATTGCATAAGCACAATAATTTCATATAAATGATAATCATCATAACATCATAATCAAAGCATCTACATAGGCATGTTAATCGTCGTAACATCATAATCAAAGCATAAATATAAGCATGATAACATCATAATATCATAATTAGAGCATAATCCCGATAACATCATAACATCAGTAAATAATCACATATAACATGCCAAAATATAGTTTATGAAGTATAGTTGAGTCCATAGATAATAAGTAAATACAGTGTAATAAGTCTGAGTGATAAATATTCCTGAGTCAAAATATGGGGCACTACATACACCCACCCTTCAGGAAACTTCGTCCCGAAGTTATGGAAAAAATAGTGAGGGAAAATCTCGACGCATAGTCTCTGTGTCCTCCCAGGTAGCAGATCTTGGGCTGTACTTGTCCCACTGGACCTTAACTTGGTCCACGTGTCGACTACGGAGCTATTGAACCCTATGATCCAGTATACGTAATGGTTCGGCCATGAAGGTTCCCTCTTCTGAGACCTGCAAGTCCTTCTAATGAATCTTGTGAGACTCATCAGCTATGTAATGTCACAATATTGAAACATGAAATACATTATGAGTTCTGTACAAGTGGGGTGGCAGTGCAAGATGATAAGCTACTGGTCCGATTATTTCCAGAATCTCGAATGGCCCTATAAAGCGAGGTGACAACTTGGTTCCCTTTCCAAACCGAATGGTACTTTTATTCGGTCGAATGCATATAAATACGCGATCCCCTACCTCATAACTTCTATCAGTTATGTGTGCATCAGCATAACTCTTTTGTCTATCCTGTACTTCTTTAAGCCGCTTCCTGATCTGTACCACTTGCTCTTCCGTCTCCTGAAGCAACTCAAGCCAGACTAAAACACGATCCTCCAACCTGTTCGGACTGAGTGGAGTCCTGCAAGGTCTCCCATACAATGCTTGGTATGGAGGCATACCAATGGAGATGTGATGACTGTTGTTATATGCAAACTCCACTAGAGGAAGATATTTCTCCCACTATGTCTGCTGATCCATAACATACATCCTAAGCATGTCATCCATCACCTGATTCACCCTCTCTGTCTGCCCATATGTCTCGGGATGATAATATAAGCTTAAGTTCAGCTGGGTCCCTAATGCTGACTGCATGCTTGTCCAAAATCTAGAGGTAAACTTAGGGTCTCAGTCAGAAATTATCTTCTTTGGAACTCCATGAAGGCATACAATTTCATTTATGAATACCCTTGCTACATCCGTCACATCATAAGTGTCTCTCACTGGAATGAAGTGGGCACTTTTGGTCAGTTTGTCGACCACCACGAGTATAGCATTATGTCTCGAGGATGTGAGGGGCAATCCCACAACGAATTCCATGGAAATGACTTCCCATTTACTCTCAGGAATATCATGAGGCTGTAAGAGACCGGCTGGGTGTCGATGATCTACCTTGACTTGCTGACACTCTAGGCATTTCGAAACAAAATCAACTACATTGCTCTTCATACCGGCCCAGAAGAAGAGCTTTTTCATGTCTGCATACATCTTCTTCACTCCAGGGTGCGCACAATAATGTGCCCTATGGGCCTCACTAAGGATTGCTTCCCTGAGATCACCTTCTTTAGGGATATACATCCTCCCTTGGTACCGTAGCAACCCATCTTCCTCAATATGGTACCCATAATACTTTGACTCACACTTCTTCCCACTCTGAATATCTGAGGTTACCTTTATATACCAACCATCTCCCAAGAGTTGTTCGAGCACTTTCTCCTTCAAATCCACTCTCAAGGGAATTAAGGAGAAAATCCTCGGCCTTCGGCTTAAAGCGTCTACCACCACATTATCATTTCCCTTGATATATGAGATACCAAAGTCATACTCACTCATGAACTCACTCCATCGTCGTTGCTTAGCATTTAGATCCCTTTGTGTAAAAATATACTGCAAACTCTAATGATCTCTTTTAAGTGTGAAACTTCTGCCAACCAGGTAGTGTCTCCATAATTTTAGTGCCATCATTACTGCTGCCAATTCTAGATCATGTGTGTCATATTGCTCCTCATGAGGCTTCAACTTATGAGATGCATAAGCTATTACCCCACCTTCCTGCATTAGAACTGCTCCTAACCCTTGCTTCGAGGCATCGGTACATACCATGAAGTCTTTATCCATGTCTGGTACCCGTAAGATTGGTGCACATGTCAGCAATCTCTTTAATTCAGCAAAAGCAACATCGCATTCTTTGGTACACTCATATCAGATTCCTTTTCACTACAAGGTGGTGATGGGTTTTGCAATCTTGGAGAATCCTTCCACAAATCTTCGGTAATACCCTGCTAATCCCATGAAGCTACACACCTCATGCGCATTCTTCGAAATTGGCCAATCCTCCATGGCCTTCACCTTTTCTGGGTCCACTGAGATCCCTTCTCCTAAGATGATATGCCCTAAGTAGCGAATCTCCTTTTGGAAGAAAGAACACTTTGACAATTTACCAAATAGTTTATGTTCCCTTAAGCAAGTTAAGACTAACCGCAAGTGCTCCTTGTGCTCCTTCTCATTCTTAGAATATATAAGAATGTCACCTAAGAATACCTGAACAAAGTGGTCCAAGTAATTCTGAAAGACACTATTCATGAGGCTCATGAATACTATTGGAGCATTGGTCAAACCAAATGGTACTACTACGAACTCATAATGCCCAAATCGAGTTCGAAAAGCAGTCTTAGAAATGTCATTTTCTTTAATCCTAAGCTGGCGATACCCCGACCGCAAATCAATCTTAGAGAAGACTGATGCGCCTTTCATCTGATCAAATAGGTCATCAATTCTTGGTATAGGATACCTGTTCTTCACTGTGGCTTTGTTCAAATCCCTATAATCTATGCACAGTCACAAAGATCCATCCTTCTTCTTAACAAAGATCACTGGTGCTCCCCATGGTGAGATACTAGGTCTAATTAGTGCAAAGTCTAGCAACTCTTTTAACTAGATTTGTAACTCTCGAAGCTCAGGGGTTGTCATTCTATAAGGAGTCTTTGAGATCGGCTCTGCACCGGGTTTCAGTTCGATCGTGAAATCAAGCTCTCACTCTGGAGGTAGTTGTGGAAGTTCTTTTAGAAAGACATCCTTAAACTCAGATAATACTGGGTAAGAATTCAAGGAAGGTCCTTTACTATCGCTCATCGTCTCAACTACAAACAATTGACATCCTTGTCTTAAACACCTTTTAGCTTTCACCGCGGAGATGAAACGGAGGGATATTTTCCTCTTTTGACCTTGGATTTGAATTGCTCGACCCTCATCATCAAGGCATGAGACTTTCTTTGCATAGAAATCCATGAAATCTCTATGGTACTCTAACCAATCCATGTCGACAATGAGTTCATAGGTGCCCAAATTGGTGACATAAGCATCCAACTTAGTGGTACATACTCCTAAGTCAACTTGACACCCCCTTACCTTAAGACCTACTACCTATTTAACCCCTGAAGCCATCTCGACCGATTCAAAATCATCATGCTCGCAAGCTTCCAACCCACATTTATCTAATGCATATGGTGAAATAAATCTATCTTTTGCACCAGGATCAAATAAAATTGTAAGTTTGACATTGTTTACTTTACCAGTGGATTCTACTACGGTGGAATGATGTTCTGCCTAGTGGTTGTGAACAGCTGCATGAATCCGATGAGTGTTATCAAAATTGCCCATGGGTGCTTTTCGTTCCTTTTGCCTGCTGCTGGTCTGCTCTTCAAGACAATCCTGCTGAAAATGAGGACCTCCACATCCCCAACAAGAGACATTAGGTGGTGCTTGCATGTTGCTGGGAGGAGTCCTCTGGGATGTGTTCCTTCCCCTAGATCCTCTATAGGAATTGCCCTGTGTTCGTCCTCGGTTCCCATGGTTTGTTGACGAAGCCTGCGATACTGAGTTAACTGAAGTGTTACCTCTCGGGGTGAACCTGTTACCATAAGGAGGAGGTCTGGATTGTCCTCCTCTGAAGTACAGTCATGGGGCCTTCCCTGTAACATACTAATTGGATCCTATCAACTTGCTTCCTCCCTTTGCATCTAACATATCCTCAGCATAGCGATCATACTCAACTGCCATGGAAACTGAAGATGGCTTCCACATCCGTACTGTGTCCCTGATCTTGTAGTTGAGTCCATACACAAATCGCTCCACCTGTCGATCATCCAAGTCCAAGTATGGAACATACTTTACCAGTTCCATGAATCTAGCTTCATACTCTTCCACCGTCATGTTTCCTTGTACCAAATCATGAAAGGAACCCGCCTGTTGTTCCCTGTAATAAGCCGGAAGATACTTCATGTTGAACCTCTCCTTGAATAACTCCCGTGAAACAAACAAAGGAGTAAGATGCAATTGTTTCTCGAGGTCTGACCACCAATTTAGGGCATCGCCCTTTTGTTGGAAGATTGGCATTCTAGCCTTGGAACTCGATTTATACTCATTTAGTGCGAAGCACCTCTTCATACCCTCGAGCCACGCTTCGACGTGCTTACCCGGTCTTCCTCCTGAGAACTTGGGAATTTTGATCTTATGCAGCTCTCTAGAAATATCCTGAAGCGGTTCTTTCCTTGGGCCCTGTTCCCTCTCGGAGTTTTCTTGGCTCACCTGTGTGGTTTCTACCTCCACGATCCTCTCCGACTGCCTGTTTAGTGTGGCCATGATGGTTTCCAAGGATCTCAGTATCACCTCCATCTCAGGACTGGAGGTTGTCCTTGGCGGTGTCGGTGGTGGGGCCTGTGGTGGCGGTGAGGGTGGTTGACCTCGACCTCGACCTCGACGTGTTTGAACCATGATAATTCCTGGCATATTCAACAACATTATGCCATTATTATCTCAATCTAATAATTCCAGAGATAAAATTTAGTTATGCAATGCTTATATTTATGCATAGAGACAAATTGTCAATATTTGCGTAAAACTTGCATAGTCACTTTCATTAAACGATTTCGTCTTGGGGTTTAATCTGTGCCTTAACGTTCGGCTCATAATACTAGTCTCAACAGTGTCTTGTTTTTCTTATTTCACGTCCATCTCGCATCTTCGACTATCAGTCAAAGTCTCAGTAATGCCTTAAGTTTAATACTTGAATTTCCAATAACATATACTAACTAACGTTACTATATCTAAATTTTCATGTTATCTATATTGTTAGGTTTACAATTAACATTCAACTCCCAACATTTAACATTTAAATGTTATTTCTAACTAATTAATATTTGGGGGAGTTGAACTTGCAATTTAAGTGAGAAAGTCAAAAACATAAAATTTAACTGAATATAAAAGACAAGGTTAATTAACAGATATTTTTATGTAGAGTTAAGTAACAATTATATTCATAGTGTCCATACAGCATGGATATACAAATTTGGGAGCAAATGAGTAATATTGGAGCATTTAGATATACTATGTGTCTTACCTACATATACAAAATAAGTGGACACTTTTAACCAAAATTGAAACGAACCAAAACTTGAACAAAATAATTTGAGTAATTTATAAGAAAGAGTGAAATTTTTTGTTATTATAATAGAACTTAACACCCATTTTATATTATTATCAACATATATATTTAATAGTAAGTATAAATTTCAATATATGAACATAAATCATAGCTTCTAATTTGAGTAAAACCTTGTCTTTAACAAAAATCTGAAATCAAATTCGCCTTTGATTGTACAACAATTAATAAAGTTTACATCTCATTAATTATATATATATATATATATATATATATAAGAAATTCAAATCATAAAATCCATGATTGCTAATGGACCCTAACCTAAAGTTGATTGCACGTGTTTAAACAAGAAGATACCAAGTGGATGCATTGTGGGATGGTTGGCTGGGCTCTCCCTTAGTGCTCTCGACACTAAATTTACCCTAACCTATCACTACGAGCACTTGTACCAAGCCATCCCTACATGAAGGCCATGTGGACAATCGCATGATGCTCATGCTGCATGAAGCTTACGCGCCAGTCCTCCAAGAGCCCAAAACTGAAGGAAGGATTTACCAAAACTTGTTGCCCCTCCAAATAGATTTCATTTTGCAACAATTTTTTTTTTCAAGCTCGACTGAGAACGCTAGACCGGGGAGAAGTGAAGTATGCAAAAAGTGGTATATTTGACCTAGAAAACGGTTTGGCGCTCATGTTGGAGGCGTTTTCCGGGTGGTCTCTTGACAGAGTCCCCAACTCTCACCCCAGCTAACCGCGTTTCAATATTCCATTCCAGTTTCAATGCCGGGATACCTAACCAGGAGACGGTGGGGGAGGCATAGTGCAGAGATAGCATGGGAGCTTCGAGTGTTTGGTTCTCCACGAGAAGAACACCTGCCTGGTGTGTGAGGCGACAATATGGCTCTATGACAGAAAAGGCGAGTGGTGCCAGCTCCTCTGGCCCTTTCAGCACACATGAAGCTAACACACCAGTCCTATATATATACAAACTCATACAAATATATATCTATATATACCTACATACAAACTCGTACAAATAGATATCTATATATAGTTACATACTTATGGTCGTGTGATCTGTCTTTTCTCTATTTTGTGTATTAATTCATCATACATAGTGCTCCATTAAGCCGAGCGATCTCTCGAGGTAAATTATCTGATCTATTTCTTTTCTAGGTTTGATTTTGTATTTGGGCTATTCAGATTCGTTATGTGATATTTTTTCGAGTTGAAAAGAGGGAGAAATGATTTTTAAAGTTTGCACCCAATTTCCATTTCACTACTGAACTTAATGTTGTCTAGTGAATACTCATCACATTATCTCTCCATCATTCTTTGATTGCGTGAAAAAACCCTAAAGTGTTTCATAACTTTGTTGGGGTCTCTTACATTAATTAGGTTTTTTTTTTTCCTTTAATGGGAAGGATTGGAAATGCTTGTAGTTGATTTCTATTTGTTTATAGAAACTAATGTCTATCTGGTTGATATTCATCATTATTATTCTCTCCATTATCTTTGCTTCAGTTCCAAAATCCCTACCTGACTTGAAGATATTTCATCCCTACGCTGTCAGGAAAATCTTTGCATTTGCATCGTCCTTTGTTCCATTCAATAAACCCTAAATAGTTTGAGAATTTTATGGTTTTCATCCCCAGGGTTTTAACTTCTAACATAAAAAAAAAAATCTATGTTTCTTTGGGGTTTGAACACAATTTTATTCGTTTTTTTTTTTAATAATTAAATATATATTCCAAAGTTTGTGTGTAGTCACTTATTATGATTATTTTTTTACCTTTTCTAATTTTGTTTCTAGGTAACGCTTTTTAAATATATCTGGTGCTCAGTGAAGATGAAGCCCTTGTACTGTGGAAACATTGAGTATGATGTTCGGTAGATAGAGATCGAATGATTATTTGGCAGATACGGAAGAGTCGACAGGGTTGATATGAAATCAGGTAATAAACATTATCATATCAATGTTCATACTAACCATCCTTCTTGTAGTGCTTTAACTGAGCGATTTGAGCACCATTCTGTAGTGCTCTGCTTGCCGGGCAAAGCACTAAGTCAAAATTTGTTTTGTTCTTATACTCTACAGGTAGTTTTTGTTTTCTTTTTTTTTCGAAAGATTTTGTTTCTCGTTAACTTACTAGTTTGAAGTAGGCCAAAGTAGGCCCTATGGTTCCAGATTTGGAACCATTATGTAATGCCCTTTTGTTTTTTTTGTTTTTGCAGGTAAAAAAATTTTATTTATTTTTATTCAGGTTATGAAAGAAGAAGGTTCTGCACGGAAGAGAATGTTGGGTATGCTCATAGCATTCAGCTTATGGTCTTTAGGATAAGTTTGTCCTCAAAATATTCACTCATTCTATGCATTGTAACTTAGAACCTATTTCTACTTATGTAATAAATCTTCAATTTACAGAAACACTATACATCAATTTATTTATTTTACAGTGTGTAAAATTTTAGTTTTGATTTATCTTCCATATAATGTTTATTTTTCTCCTAGAGGGCCCCTTTAGGTTCTAGTTTTAGAACCTAGGGCTCTGATACCATCTATAGTGCTATGCTTGCCGGGCAGAGCACTAAGTCCAAATTTGTAACAACAAAATGACATTTATTCTTATTATGATTTTCAGGATTCGTTTATTTGTGCATTAACGAGAGGGTTACAACGAAAAATACCTAAAATTTAAGCAAGCTGAAGAAAGT
Organism: Pseudotsuga menziesii; assembly: GCA_001517045.1. Classification (NCBI taxonomy): domain Eukaryota; kingdom Viridiplantae; phylum Streptophyta; class Pinopsida; order Pinales; family Pinaceae; genus Pseudotsuga; species Pseudotsuga menziesii. The sequence goes on along the minus strand of LPNX010899417.1, from coordinate 42,721 downwards.
CCCTGAATCATGCTCATGTAGTCTTGCCTCTCCCTCGTCTGAGCCTTGATGCCAATTCGGATGATCCACCCTATTGACCAGCGTTGAACCTGCTGGCCCTAGGAAACCGACAGGTTTCCTAGCCCCCGAGCCCTCATGCGGATAAACCCGATAGCAACTTCCTTGTTTACGAGTGTAATTCTTCCTCTGGAATTAACCCCCTCCTCCAGTTTTCTTCCCCCTCTGTTCCAGCATCTTCTTTCCTCCCTTCTTTTGTATAAATTCTCTCCCAAGTACTCTCCAAAAATAATCCCCCCCTTTAACCATTCGATCCCCCTCCTTATACCTGCTTCCCCTCCTTTCTTCCACCGCCTTGCCTTCTTCCACCGCCTCCTTCATATTTAAAATAATAAGTATTATTTAGTTCTTTCTTGGGCAGTCCAACCAGTTCAAATTTTTTTAAGACATTTGTTGTACGTAAATAAATTTTCTTGAATTGTACAATTCTTCACCCCTGATGAAATGGTGGGTAGTTACTAAATGCTTATCCTATTGAATTGAACGTGTTAAATTTAAAACATAACCAACTGTCATAAAATTACACCAATATTGTTTGTTTAAGTTTTATGCTGAATGGTAAACTAATAGTAATAGTATTGTCAATTATTATATGTTATTAATAACTTAATAATAAGTACTTAATAGTAAACACTAATAATATACAATAATATTAATAGATAAGAATAACAGAAATAAAATAATAATTAATATTATTAATCAATAAATAATTAATTGTAGTATTATTATTGATTGATTGAAATGATAACATCGACATGTTTATGTTTATTGTTAAGTCCCCTTGCACATTGATTCTTAATAAATGAGGTACATTTACAGGTTTAAATAAATCACAATTACTTAGTTAACCCATCCCATTTATCCAAGGTTAGTGTTTTTCAATTAATATTTCATACTAGCGTGCATGTGTGAGGTGTGCATGCATGGCCAGTACATGCACAGGCTGCACATGTACTATAACCAAAACACCTAAATTTTAGTTGATACAAATAATATTTCACGCAACAAGACAAATATACAGATATAATATGATTTCTTTGACATTCAGAGTTATTTAACAGTTATGTTCTTATTAATCAGTCAATTAAGATTGGTACCTACCATCACTAATCCGGTATCATAAATGTCCAACACTCAACAATAATAACTAATACGTCAAACCATCCTAACCTACGTCCGCATCCTCCCTTTCCTTCCTCTGCTAGTACAAAGTGGATGCCAGCTGTACTAACCTTCCCACACAGAACCTGAGAGCGGTAGCGTCGGCTAACTAGCGTACCTAGCCTCTCCTAGCAGGCATCCGACCATCGTCATCACAACAACTTGGGGAGCATGTCTCAGCACTGCCCTCCCACGACCTCAGGTATCATAGTGACATAGGGTGGGAAATACATCCATCCCTCTCAACATACTGGGTATATACCCCATCAAACCATACTGTGTTGCTATCGAGTTTATTGGTACATGTCATCGTACCATCACTTGGCAATTAAGGCTCTCTTCAAGATATGTATTGAGTCATACTTTACATCACACACTTGGCTATCACATAGCCCCTGTACCCTGTAGGTTAGCACTATGCAAACATGCATTCATAACAATATTAAATCAATAGCCGGTCCATATTATCAACATTATTTCCTTTCATCACATAAAATAATAAAATCAATCGCATCATGGATGGGTGCCCATGTACCACATCATACATATCACATCATATCAAGGATTACAATCAAATATATGTTTTTGTTATGAAATAGATGAATCTGATGACGACTACCGCATGGTAATCGCATAAGCACAATAATTTCGTATAAATGATAATCATCATAACATCATAATCAAAGAATCTACATAGGCATGTTAATCATCGTAACATCATAATCAAAGCATAAATATAAGCATGATAACATCGTAATATCATAATTAGAGCATAATCCTGATAACATCATAACATCAGTAAATAATCACATATAACATGCCAAAATATAGTTTATGAAGTATAGTTGAGTCCATAGATAATAAGTAAATACAGTGTAATAAGTCTGGGTGATAAATATGCCTGAGTCAAAATATGGGGCACTACAGGTGGTATGATGTTATAACATCCCCCATTAAGCTTGACTTAGTGTAACCACATCAAAATTTTAGGCCTTGGCAACTAAGGCTCAAGTCACCTCTTACAAAAATTTATTAGTCCATATAAACAAGGTAAGAAGGAAAACCACATGGGAATAAAACCTCCCCTCTAAAATGGACATGGAGCGAAATATGAAAGTGAATATCAGTCATCACCATGTGTCACCCACCCCAAGGATTGATCTAAGATAGGTGAATGTCTTTTCTGTGAATCTCTTGGTGAAGATGTTAGCAGTTTGCTCTGCAAATGGTCAATACTGCAATGATATCACCTAGTCATGCACCAAGATTTTGATGTAGTGCATGTGAATCTCAATGTTCTTGGTCCTTTTTTTCTATACTGGATCTCCATATTTCTTTATTTCACATTGATTGTCACACCAAATGACAATGGGTGAATAAAATACAAAACCAAATTCTTTAAGAATGCCTTCCAACCACACACATTGTGTAGCTGCATTCACTGCTCCTATGCACTCGACCTTAGCTGATGATAAGGAAATAGTGTGTTGTTTCTAACTTGAACAGAAAATGGGGCCATGTGAAATCATGAATACATAACCTGAAGTGGAATTTTTGTCAGTGGAATCTCCATCCCAACCCGAATCAGTAAATCCTACTAGTTCTAGTGGAGAACCAGTTGCATAGTGTGTCCCGAAGTGTTTGGTTCCTTGCACATCATGCAAGATCTTTTTAGCATCCTTCCAATGTATATCATGAGGCTCTTGCATATACCTTGCAACAACACCTACTGTATAATCCAAATCAGGTCGAGAGTGTGTGAGATACAACAACTTCCCAACTAGTTGTCTATACAATGAGTTGTCCACCAATGGAGATGAACCAAAATCACCTAGTTTTACTCCTGAAAGGATGGGACACTTAGCTTCTTTACATTCAACCATTATGAACTTTAATAACATGTCTGAAGCATACTTTTATTGTATGACCTTGGTACCTGCATCGTAATTCTCAATCTCCAAGCCAAGAAATTGTTTCAACAATCCTAGGTCAGTCATAGAAAATTCATTGTGCAATGAAGACTTAATTGAACCTATATCAGCAATGAAACTTCTAGTGATCAAAATATCATTAAAATAAAATACTATGATCTTAATAGAGTCTTCTAAATGCTTCAAATACACATTAGGATCAAATTTTCATATTTCAAATCCTTGTGAGAGAAGAAAGTTGTCCATCTTATCATACCAATCTCTAGGTGTTTGCTTGAGGCTATAGAGAGACTTCTTCAACCTGCAAACAAGTGAAGGATCATGAATGAAACCTTCCGAATATGCTCCATATAAATATCATCATGAAGGTCACCATGAATAAAATCACTCTTCACGTCCATATGGTGCACCTCCCATTGCTTAGATGCAGCAATGGAAAAAACTAGCCTCATTGAGTCCATCTTTGCCACCGATGCAAATTTCTATGTATAGTCCACTCCATGGAATTGAGAGAATCCTTTGGAAACCAATATGTCCTTACTTCACATATGAACAATCAGCATCCATCTTGTTCCTATAAACCCACTTACATTGCACTAGTTTCCTCTTGGAAGGTAGAGGAACCAACTCCCAAGTTTCATTGTCTTGCAAAGACTTGATCTCTTCTTGCATGGTTGTTTTCCATATTGGGTTGTGTGATGATTCTTCATATGAATATGGATCAGATCCAACCATTAGAAAATAGCTCTCTGGAATATTTGAATCACAAGTGGAGAAAATAGTGTGAAACTGAGATCTAGTCTTCCTAGTGGGTAGTGGATCTCCTGCAAGATCACCAGCTACTTATAAGGTTTTCTCGGTGCATTTTGGACTTGTGGGAGAGTCATGATCTGCATGCATGATCTGGATTTATGTGTGAACGAAATGAAAGAACAGATACAAATCATAATAACATACATTTTGCAAAGATAACAGAGATACAGTAAACACATATTCTATTAAATTGTGGAAATAGAACAGACTGTAATACAATTGCTAGAATGGTGGTAGCTATTTCTAAGAAGAGATGTGGCTGCTTCACTCATCTGTGCCAAGCTGAATAAAAAATGAGGCCAAAGGGGCCTATTTATAATAATAATGAGAGTGAGAACCCCAAAATTCCAAAACATAACCCTAGAAGATGAACTGTCATAAAGTTTGCGGCCCCAAGGTGGTAAGTTGAACAGTCAACTTCCTGGGGTTATAACTTTTGCATGCGATCTCCGATTTGGCATTTGATAGCTCATTTGAAAAGTCTATCTAAGCTTTAAAACTTTTGGTTGGCCAAATGCATGCCAATGGAAACTATTTAGCCCCCGAATCGCCAAAAAAGGTCATTTAGGGCCTCAAAACGGCCCTAGAAGTTTGAGACCTGAAAAACCATAGAAAAATAACTAGGAAACTGCCACAGTGGACAATTGTTTTGAGCCAGTGGAATAGGTGGGTGGCCACCGATCTCCATCTGGATCAATGCATGTAATCATATTCATATTCCATATCAGAATCTTAAGAATTAGAAAGAGAAACATCACTTACATCATCATTGAGTGGAGGGTGTGATCAATACCCCTCTACTAGTTCAACCTCTTGCATAGTCTCTTCTTTGAAATGTACACTTCTCTCAATGAAAGTTTTCTGAGATGAAGGATCAAATATATTGTATCCCTTTACATATTCAGCATATCCAACCATTATGTATTCCTTCCTTTGAGGTTTCAAGGATTTTCTTTTCTTTGGAGGAATTCTAGCCCATGCCTTTGAGCCAAAATCCTTGAAATGAGACACATCTAGATTGTGACCTCTCCAAGACTCAAATGGAGTTTTTTCATCCAATACTTTGTTTGGAATTCTGTTATGAACATATGCAACACAATTTATGGCCTCATTCCATATCTTAGAAGACAAAGACATAGCCTCCAACATGCATGAGACCATCTCCTTCAATGCTCTATTCTTGCGCTCTGCTACACCATTTTGTTGTGGTGTGTAAGGCACTGAATGTTGAATTTGAATGACATTATCTTCACATAGATGTTGTAGGTTCTTATTGAAATAGTCCTTTCCATTAACATTCCTTAATATCTTTATATTATTCCCACTGAAGTTATCAACATAAGATTTGAAATCTTTGAAGATCTCATACACTTCATATTTCAACTTGAGGAAAAACACCCAACAATATCTTGAAAAATCATCTATGAATATTAAGACATACCTTGATTTTCCATATGAGGATGGGGGAAGAGGCCCTATCATATATGAGCGGATCAATTCAAGCACTTGTACAACCCTTCTTTCCTTCCCCTTGCCTTACTTGTGCTTTGCATGCTTCCCAACAATGCATCATTTTCATGTGCCTTTGGAAAATTTGATGCTTGGAAGTCCATCAACCATGTTTTCTTTACTCAAATCTTGAAGATATCCATAGTTGAGGTCTCCAAACCTCTCATTCCATAGGTTTATTATCTCATTGCCATTTGACATGAGCACATACCTTGAGGAGTAAGGAATAAAGTGTGAAAACTTGTACATTCTTTACTCATGATCTGCAATACCTACTGGAACAACTTTTCCTATAGAAATTTCTAAAATTTCCACATCATATTGAGTGAATGTCAATTTATTGGTTGAAACTATGTGTTTCATTTGATAGATAAAGAGTACATTTGCTGCAAGATCAGGCACAAAAAACACATTGTTGAAGTACCCACTGTCAAGATTGATCCTGCCAATCCCTTTGGCTGGGATCTCAGAGTCATCACCCATGAGGATGGATGGACCACTGTATGGATGTAGGGCCGAGAAGGAGTATTCTGTAGAATCCATGTGCCTTGAGGCACCAGAATCTATGATGAAGAAGGAAGATCCAGATGATCCCACAACTAGTGCATGGCATCTCTCCTTGTTTTCATAATTTGAACCTCCATCCTTCTTCTTTGTGCCATCTGGAAGGGGAATGTTGTTCTTCTCAAGGAGATGCGCCATCATGTCAATGGTTTTATTCATGCATGCACTCTCTGGATTCCAACCCTTGTGAAAGTAATTGCATTTGGTCTTCTTTTTCTTCTTTCCTTTGTTCTTGCTAGGATTCGAACCCCCATTAGAAGATATGGGCTTCTCATGCTTCTTCTTCTTGTCTTGCTGCTTTGAATCCTTGGGTTGTTTCTTTACCTTTGCTTGATTCAAAACCCATGTAGCAAGGTATTGATCCATGTTGGATTTGATGGTATCCATTTGAGCCAAATTATCTTGTTATTGAGTCAAAGACCATGAAGTTTGTCAAAGATGGTATTCTCCAGTTTTGAACTGTCATCTTGCCTGAGTGAAATATCGAAACAAACGCTGAGTATTCAGGCCCTTGATTTGAAAGTATGGAAAAAATCATTTTTCTTCCTTCTTTTCGATGCCACATTGCTTTAGTTGAAGAACCATGGATTTTAACTTGGTGAAAAAGTATTGGATTGTCTCAAAATGAGTTGGATTCAAGGCGATCAACTCGTTTTCAAGTTGGTGGCCTCATAGTTCATCAGTTTTTCCAAATAGTGACTCAAGCTTGAGCCACACTTCATTTGGATTTGTGATAATGTCAACATGAAACAAGAGGTATCTCTAAATGCCGAGACATAGCATACCAAACTCTTCATCCATTCTGTTAAAAAACTTGGACTTCTCAACAGCTGAGTTCGGCTCATTTTTTGTTCCCATGGTAACTCTGTAGAGGCCTTTGGATCTCAACTGGATTACCATATCAACCTTCAACTCAAAGTAGTTGAATGGAGTGAGAAAGGTAACATGATACAGCTCCATTTGTTGTTGCGCACCGAGTGACAAAGAACAATGAACAACCTACAATGAAAACTCTCAATCTACTCGAGGAAACCCTGGATTTCTAATTCAAACCCTATGAAATCACTGAATTCAGTTTGAATATCCTTGAGCTTTGATACCATGTGAAATTCTGATTCGCAGCAGGCTCTAGAAGCTAAGATAATCCTCACAACAAAATAATTTAACAATACATGAAGAAAACAATGAAAATAAGCAAAATTAACACATAGATATGTTGCCAATAATTGAATTTTCTATTACAGAACAACATGTAAAAATGTATGGAACGTGATTATATTACATTAGGAGAAAAAAAATTCCTTTGGAGGCAAATTGGTGGCATAAAATAGTGGTATGCTTACATTGGACCTCAAATCCCCCCTAGGTGGACCAATAGGCTCCCAAACCACCTCAAAAAGTGATGAATGGATATGTGAATGTTGGGAAGGCATGCTTGGTCATAACTGAGGGTAGAGAAGGAATGGTGGAGTGCATGGATGAGTGGGAGTGGCTCTAGGCAATCGTAAATTGTCCAAAATGGAAAAAACACTCAAATACAATGCATGGGCACATCTGGTCAACCTAGATCCATGATTTAAGGAGTGGGAGTTCCCCAAGGGACCGAAAGGCTATTAATGAGGGAAAATTAGCTCTTGGTTGACAAAAATGAGGGCGTTGGGTGCAATTAATGGTTCAAAACTTCCAACAACATTAGGAAGAAACCATAAACCAAGTTTGGACTATCTAGCATAAGTGAAAACGAATCAGATAATGGTCCTAGGTGGTATGATGAATATGGTACTAGGTGGTATGATGTTCTAATAGAGAGGAACTCTTCTCTTATCAATACACTTGAATTCCCTTAAGGCAGAGCTGACTTACCTTAGAAGAATGCCATCTAGAATGTGTGCATTTCACTTCAATTGCTAGGCGTTTCTTGTAGAGGGAGGGACAACCCATTCATGGGAAATGTGAGTTTTTTTCATGGGTAATGTACCATCAATCATGGACATATATATTATGATATTGTTAATCATTTAAATAAAGTCGATTTGTTTGTGAGGTTTTCAACATTGTTAATTCATAATCTTCATGTCCCATTCATACGCAAGAGAATCCATCAATAACATTCATCTCGAGTTAGCCTTAAGAACAATTAACATCCTCATTTTCAACAAAAATGTACAGCCTAACTAATCCACAACATACAGGAAATCCAGTAACATATGTTCTGCGATTGTGGTAATTTGAATGTGTGTTGACAACATTGGAGAATTATTCAAACTCTTTTAGCTTATTCCATTAATACATGTTCTATGGTTCTAATTTTAAACTCACTCGATGTACATTTTGTGGATCGATGTGGCACCGTGCATTTGGTTTTCTCAAGTTTTACACTGAATTTTCATTAGTATCATGAACCCTGTAACCTGGCATTGTCATAATCGCTGAAGAGATTATCATGGAGAATGAACCATGTTTTTCTTATCTTGTAGATTAACTTATTTTGCAATATCGACACGTTTTTATCTCATAGTAACCTACGTCTCAATTCACTCAATTTATTGTGTCTCACTACAACCTGCATCGATGGCACACCTTGCCTCTACAATAGACCACGCCGTCCCATTGAGACGCCTATTTATCCATTACAGGTTGCACCACCCTCTATACGGGCATACAATTATGTCTTTGAGAGGTTTCTAGAACAAAATATGTTTGGATTATCTTTCTCTCCTATTTGCTTGGATCTTTCTCGATTTACACAACTATGGGGTTCCTCTCTCATCCTCTTTCTTTTATCCCCTCATCTCCCCCTTGTCCTCTTTGTCTTATAAATGAATATCTTAGCCATGGGTGAGGAGAGGAGGATTTGACAGCAGGTAGATGCAGGAGAAATTTCACTAGAATGCTAGGCTCTTGATGCCCATTATTCCAAGACAAGTGTCACAAGTTGGAGTAAGAGGAATCCATCAGAAGGTATCTACAACACCAATGATATGGTTGTAATTATTTCTACTACTTATAATACAATGATGCATTTCCTTTCCCATATGTGACTGTTAATATCATTTATAGTGAATTTTCTTGGTCATTTACTTAGATTAGTCAAGTTGTTTCTAGTACAGTCCACTTTGTCTTTGTTTGTGATGAATCTTCTATAGGTTCTCCATTCGTAGAGTTGGATTTCCGTAGCACAAGGATAGTGAGGAAAAACTTCCTTCAAACGATAAGTCTTCCCTTCTTTGTCCCTCAATAATACTTGATTAATTTAGGAAATGATGTGTATGCATTGCCTTATTTTGTTCTAGATTCAAGCTGTTTGAACTAGGGAGGTCCACTTGTGTCTGTACTCGTAAACAAATCCACTAACATCAACACTAATTAATCAATCTCATGAATCAACCAATGATTGGATTAATGGATTTCACCTTCTACAGTTTCGGTAATTGGGACATGTGTTTCATTCTAGTTGTTGAATTATGGTAGTAAGAATTACTAGAGGGTTCTGGTAGTTGAGTAGCTTTGGGTAATAACTTTGTAACTACCAGAAGTCATGTACATAATGCAAGAGACTATCCGACCCATAGTTAATCAAATGGTTTTAGCTCATCTTTTTTTTCTATGATACGTAGATCAAAGTTGAACCTGTTCATGCATTCTCTGGCTCCCATGCCTGTAGATAATGGTACTAGCAATTGCAAAGAATTCCTTTATACATCTCACTTCAAACGCATTAATGACACACACTTCAAATTCCTTGGCATCAATGAAAACCATACTTCAACACTGTCAAGCCTAGCTTCACCAATTGCAACACCTCTATGTTGTCTCTTGCCCCTTCTTTGGGTAGGTACTCCTATTCCATCCATAATTGTTTTGCATACAGTTCTACCTAGTAATTTCTTCACTGGAATTGTAATTCCTCTCCAACAATTCTACCTAGAACTCCCCTTTTGACTCTCCTACTCTAATACCACTAATTTGATGCAAGTGTCATGTTGGAACATTCCCTGCAAATCATAATGCACACAATATAAAAGGAAATGGACAACCACACACACACACATAAATCTACAACATGAGACAGAGGTCTCTCAATTTCACTGTTAATTCATTAACTCATATTTTTAATTTACATATTCATACAACACTATGCCCCTAGCCTTAGTCTTAGGTGGATTACAACACACAATTTTACAATTATGGATTTCAACCCTATTTCATTTATTTGGTTCAATTAGCTATCCAGTGGCTTCTCTTGTTCTCTACCTCTCTGATGGCTCCTCCTTAAGACTATTCCTCTTTTTCTCTTTTCTTCCCTCTTCTAGAGAATTCTTCCATTGTCTCAATTAGTAAATTCACTAAGCTTCACTAACCTACCTTATTAAATTCGGGTATTTTATATTAAATGAACAAAGTCAAAATATATCCTAGGTTCTTTGACCCCAACCTCCAAATCATACATCGCAATGATTTCTTGGATCCACCATTAAATCTTGTCCAATCAACAATAAATTCTTCATAAACTTTTCTTCTCATTTGGCCCCTTGGTTCTTCACCATAAATATTCATTAGCATCAATCAATTGTTGGTGCTCTATCAGACCTCTCCTTTTGGTGTCTATTTCACACAACATTGGTCTTCTACTCTGATACACTTTCATCGATGCATTGTCGGATTTGGGCTATCTATCCTTTCCCTGATAACTCTTTTATGTATCTTCAAAACACTTCCTTCGATATAGCTTTGAAGATGCAACATCGACCCTCCCTCACTTGGCTCTCTGAAACTCCAACTCTGAAGCCCCAACACTGACCTATTGAGTCCCGTTATGTGACTTCTTCCAAACTCATCTAACAACTACAATCTATTCGTATTTTTTGATTGACTTCCATGATGATTTTGCATCATGAACTCGTGACCTCTCAAGGAGATAAACTAGTGCACATACCTATACTTTTGTTTACCAAGTCAAATTATACCCAAGACTTATTGCAAGGTGTTCTAGGAAGAGAGTTTTTGTGATATGGAAATCCATCGTCTATGCGAGAGAAAATATACCATTTCAGCTACTAAAACACCATGTGAAACACTCTGCCAACTCTTTAGTGGATTATTTAGCTAATTAAAGATTCCTCCATAATTCATCTTTTACGAAAGGTGGGCTAAGTAGCATCAATAACACTATTATAGTCCACATATGTCAGAGTCTGGCATTAAAGGATTTCTCTAGCCCGGATGCGGGTGCCACATGTCCTGTGGTTGGCAAACATGGCCTCGGGCTATGGGATGATAGGGTGGTGAGGATGTCACCTCGCATTAAGGGCCCTCGTCATCCCGCCGGGTTGCAATTAAGGTGCACCGATGACGAGGTCGAGGGTAGTTTCGTTGACACAAAAGGAATCCTTGGGAATTTACACTCATTCTCCGGAGATGGCCCTGCAATCACGTTGAGGGTTGGAATACCCAATTCTTCGTCGCATCAGGCGTTGGAAGGGGCATCATTAAATTAACTCTCCATTAATTTCTTCTCAACTCAATCGTGTTACCGACTGGTTTATGGATTTTGCGAGGGAAGTCTCGGGGCCTCATTTTTTTGTATTGATTTTGGCTCTGTCTCATATCCTCTCCTCCCGGTTCGGCTCTGATATACCCCGCTGGTCTTTCCCACAGTATAGCTCACATAGGTATTACCATCCTCGGCCTGTATCTCAAGACTATTGTTGCGTCTCTAGTCCGTCCACATGGGCTGCTTTGCACACCAGTTCTTGTTTGGACCATCAGTTGATACAGACTTGTCGAGAGCTTATCTAGGACCCGAAGTCGAGCTTCATCATTGTGCAACCATGTACCAACAGCGTGGCACGCCCCATTGAGGTAGCAATGGTAGAGGTCACACTCAACGGCGTTTGCATCTGTTGTAAGAAGATGGCTACGCCACTAGTGTTTCCATGTTGGTGCACACTTTGATTGACGAGTGGGAAGACAGGTTGGTGACCAAACACTTGGGAATAGGTATTGGAGGGGGACATCTCAATCATTACTAGATTGTTAAGAACATGATGGGCTCCCTCATGGAAGAAATGGTTGGCACTTCGAACTACACTCTCAGTTCTGTTCTCCAGGTAAAAACCAGGTTGATATAACTCGATACTCAGCTCAACAAGCGAGATGCGACTGTAGCATGGAAATGCATTGCTCTGGGACTCTGCACACCATGCAATAATAAAGGGGGTAGTGGCAGCATCACGGGGGAACCCACGACATCTGTGGATAGGATCTCTATCCCGGTTACTCCTCTCTTGTCGTTTTTTCTGTTTCCAATACCTTCCACCATCACTCAACTGAGCAACAAGCGTGTCTGTGACATTGAGGTACTGGTTCGCAAATCCTCTCCTCTTCCTATCAAGCAACATGAAATTACGAATGATGAGGATTACCAAGGGGGTTTTCCTATCGTTGAGGAGAACCCGGTCCCTTAAGTTTGGTGTTGTTGAAGAACCTGTAGCCTGTTTGGATTACCTACGTTTTACTTGCTCGTTCTGTTATTTTTCATTTTTCTTTCAGCATATATCCATATTACTGTATAAATTTCCATGAAACTCATCTGTGTTTTGAAGTTTAGTATGCAAACCCCATCTTCTATTTGGGTTTTTGTGCCTTAAATTTTAATGGGACTGATTTGCTTATTGTTTTGACTGGTTGGGGTAGAGGTTTAGACCACCCCAACAATATGTACAGGATGCTTTTCTTATGTAACTTTTTTTTGGTTCAATTGATTAATATAAATGCATACTTACAAAAAAAACAATGAAAATATCATGCTGAAAAGGACAAAAAATAATATAGTAGACATGACAATTAAAGCACGCCACAAAAACACAAGTTTATCCTAGAAACCCAAATGGGAAATAACTTTAGATAGTTGCTCAATTCTCATTTTGGCAATGTTGGGTTACAATGCAACTCATGTCTCTCTATGCTTCTCACCTCTTTGGCCAACAAAAAATAAAATCCCTTTATCTTTTTGTTTCCTCTCTCTTTTCCTCTCCTAATTTCATTTACCTTTTTCATTTAATTATTTCCCCTATTTCATTTGTCTTTTATTGCTTGCATTGTTTTTAAAGCCTGATATATAACCTTCATTAATTGCATGTGTAAGCACCGAGTCTTACATCCATTCATGTGTGTTCTCATCCAGTTTGGAAATATATATCTTCATTCATTAGGGCAAAAAAAAGAACACAGAATAGCGAGTGGTTTTCCAATTTCCCATTTGAAAACAAAACAAAAAAAGTAAAAACTAATGTTAACCTAGTTGTCCATCATCGTTGCCATGGGATGTCTCACACAACGCCCTCCATTCCAGATCTTGCTAGCCATAACCTTTTCTTCACTAGTCATGGTTGATGCCGATTTGCTTAATATCTGCTTAATATCTATAAGCTACCAACTAAACATACACTTTGAGAATATGCAAATAAAAACCTTAAAAAAACAAGAACTATTAACAATGAACTATAGATTAATCTCTCGAAACTTAATAATATCAAATTTGAAATAAATCTGCCTTAAGCACTACATCATGATAGAGTTTACACATCAATGCCATCTTGTTGAGGCCTAGAAATTCGCAGGCAACAACAGAAAGGGATTCTCCCCAGTCAACGTTCCCAACTAGCCCGTTGACTGTTTGGTATAGGGAATCCGTTCAGTTTGCGGTCCAACTACCGTAGGTCAAAGTAACAAAAAACAAAGGCTTTACCGGTTGCGGCCCGGTCCACCGTGTGTATTTTTGTATTTTTTGACTTAAATATGATGTGCAGATGCCTAATTAACCATGCAGGACGATAAGGATGCAAGGAGTATTCACAATGTGATGCGCAGGTTCTTACCTCTCGTCTTAGGCTCACAAGCATCTAAATCACATGTACAGAAATAAAACTAACTATCTATCTATCTATCTATCCCCGGGGAGCAAACTTTAACTTTATTTGTGAGTAATGTAAAGTGTGCATGCAACATAAAGAGAAACTACAGTTAGCTGATATTTCTTTCCATAATGCATGAACAATTAAATATATTTCAACAATCAGATAGCCAATTGTTTTATGAACAACATACATTACTCATGGTGGTAATTCCACAAAATAAACTAGAAATCATTTAAAAAAGAACATAGGTTCTGAGAGTTAGAACGATCTCACGGTTAATGGACAAAAAGCTGGAAAAAAAAATAGTTCATCTTTCAGCCATCCACAGCATAACATTTGAAGGTACCACCAATCTTCCTCCAACAGGAAAACAAGACTTCTTTATTGCAAAGAGAAATAGTTATTCTTACAATATATCATTTTCATGTTTAACTGGGAAAAATTCCTTCTTTCCCTCTAAGTCTATTACATTTATACAAAAAGGGTGAAACTGTTGGGCTGCCCAAAAGTACCTTTTGGGCTTCCCAACTCTTCATCTCCCAAAACTTTACTCTTCCTCAAAGATTTACAAAATCGTTACAAATTGCAAAAAGTGACCACTCCTTTACGAGGAGGGTCCCACTTGGGCATCTAGAAACTTCTTCCATTTCGCAGCTTCAGAGGCAATGCCCTCAAATGCGTAGGGTTCCAAAAACTGAATGTTGATTTCAAATTTTTCAGCCTGGTTCTTTATAGCCTCCACTCTGGCAGCGCTCAACTGAAGCTGGTCTTTCAAAAGTTGCACACTAACTGCTGAATGGCCTACTTCGCTTCTCAGAATCTGGTCATCAATGGCATTAATGCATTGCATTCTTTCTTCTTCATTCTGATGTCTTTTCTGCAACATCTCCACAAATTAATTGTGGTCTGGGAAATCATCCAGCCTCTGCTCGGCCTCTACCTGGCACCGGTTGTATGTGATAAGGACTCTTCTGAAAAATTCTATGCATGCTCCGTTTGTCTTCTTGACTTCTTTCTTGAAATCCTCTGTGGTGTTAATAGCAAATTCTATTAAGTTATAATCCTGCTTGAGGGCTTGTTTATCTTTCGATGGCAGCTCTACTGGAGTTTCTTCATTGCTTTCCAACCTCGCCATTTTTGCAGTCAGGACCTCGAGGACATCTTGAGATCTATCCACAAAGTAAGATGCAGTTTCCAAGATCTCTTCCAATCGGCCATCAATCTGCAGCACTCTACATCTCTCCTCTTCAACAACAATCTGTAGCTGCAGCATCTTGGTTTTTTGGGCCAAGACATGCTCTTTGAATGGCTGGAGGTTAACCTGTTGTTCTCTTGCTTCCTCTAGAGCAGTGGTCAGAGAAGAAATATGTTCTTGATGTTTCTCTCTCTGTTCTTGGGAGTGCATCTCACTGGCCTGCAAGATAATCTTTTGCTGCTCTTCTAGCTCTTCTACCTTCTCCTATATCTGTTCTTTCTCTATCTTCAGCTCTTGACATTCTTTCTGCACTTTCTCCATAGCCTCCTGTGTATTTTCCATAACCTGTCTTTCTACTTGGAGGGCCTGTACTTCATCCCTTGAGGACTTCATTTCCCTTTGCATGTCTTCATATTTTCTCTTAAGACTATTGCTTTCTTCTCTCTCTCTCTCCTCAATGTATCTTTCAACTGAGCAGAGGACTTCTTGGACTGCTCCAAGTCAGTTATTACCTTGTCCATGTTATCTTCTGAGGCGTGGATTAGTGTAGTCCCGTCTCTCAGGGTGAATCTTGGATCTTGGTCTGTTCCCAACATAACAGTTGTATCCGTTATCATTTTACCAGGAATATCTCCTGTTTCAACCCTCTTTTATGTTCTCTTTATTATCCTCTTTGTAGCCCTGTCATAAAACACAGTGTTAAAATCAGGGATTTCTTCTCCCTTTTTCTGCACAAAGGGGACCAGCTTCAGTGTGGGGACCATGGGTGTGCTGGTAGCAGGTACTTGTGGGTCCTGAACCTCGGGGTTCTCCATGTCCTGGGTCTGCCCTGCAGCTGTTTCAGAAGCTGACTGCTCTGTCTGTGTCAACATTAGTCTTTCAGCTTCTTGCTTTTGAAGCTCCTCATCCAGCTTCCTTTTCTTTTCTTCTTCTTCTTTCTTAGCTGCTTCTTCTGCTTTCTCAGCTGCTTCCTGAGCAGCCTTTCTTCTCTCTTCTTCTTCTGTGTGCAGCCACCCTACAGCTTCTTGCACCAATCTCTGAGCTTCCTCATTTCTCTTTCTCGCCTCTTCATCAGCCTTAGCTTGTTCATCTCCCTTCCCACCTTTTGTGGTAATCTTCTTCTTAAACCTTCTTCTCAAGGCTGTCATGTTTACCGCATTTCGGAAGATGGACTCCTCTCGATCCCAATGGTGGGCATACTCAAAATGCACGTTGTGCTCTTTACAGTGTTCATCCACTTTTCCATGAGTATCATTTCTACGGAAGGGCATTTCGCCAAAATGAAATCTTTCCGGTTCTTCTACAAATTCATCAGCCTTTTTCACTCTGGTAAACTTGTAGCTTCCTAATATGAAGGGCAAAGGAGGATAAGCAATCTTCTTATGCTCGAACAGAAAGCTGCCTATTCCATCCAGGAACACTTGTCTGACTGCCTCCTTGTGGATAATGTAATCAGTTGCGTATTTGGGCAGTAGGGAAGGTGCTCTCGAACCTCCAAACATCCTGAAGTACAAGCCATTCTCAGTCAAATAGTAGTCTACATACTCCTCTATTACTTGCAGGGCCTCCTCCGACATACAATAACACTCCTTTAGGAAAATGAGTGTGTATAGAGGCATAAGGAAGTGTTCACAGACTTCTCTGTAATGGATGTGGTATTTATGGGCCCACAATGGTTTATAAGCAGCATAGACATGCATTCTTTCCCTGTCCTAGATGCACTTGAGACCAGGGAAAGTCTGGTTGCATAATATGCAGTCTATCAGTATGGAGCTCATATAGAATTCTGATCTCTTCTGGGACTCTCCTCCCAAGGCTGAGGCCAAGCAAGAAGAAAGGTTGTTTGAGACAAGGTTGGCCCAGTTGAAAATTGTCCCCTGGGTTGCAACATGAAAAATGATGGGTATCCACTCCAACTTGAAGAACCTACCATGTGCTCTTCCAAAAATCCGGTTCAACATTAAAGCTATGAACCTGTAGGGAGCCCTTAAGCTAGCTGTATCGTAATCACCTGTTGGTATGTATCTGTAATGCTTTCCTTGCAACATCATCTTTTTAAATGTCTCCACCAGATCCATTCTAATATTGTTTAGCTAATCATCAGATAAAAAGACTTGGGCCTCTGGCAGGTGGTAAGCCAGGGCTGTATGCAGCATAGCCCTATCTTTCAACATTTTCCAGAATCATTGTTGTGACATCTGCCCGGGGCAGAATCCATCTGATTACTTCAGAGCACGGGAACAACTATGGTCTAGTGGCGATCTTCATCAATGAATATCTTTCTATGTTGGCATATATGGACTCTTCTTCTAAGCCCATGTCAGGAACCTCTCTACGGGTGATCAACCTATATACTTCCCCCCACTGGTATTGAGGTTTGATACCAGAAATGCACTTAGTGTCCTCGTAAATGTATTCAGTTTTAGTGACCACTTCTACTTTTGGTTCTTCTTCGACCACAGGGGCCTTCTTCTTCTGTCTCTTTGACATTGTGAGTTCTTCCTGCCATAAAATTGTAATATTAAGCCCTTTTGGCTGAGTGACAAACTGGCATACATCAATGTGCAGTGTGCCATTTCTTCTATGTTTAACATGACAGAAACCAGTCAATGAAGCAAGTATATGCATTTACCTAGGCTGAAAAGACCTAACTAACAGAGCTACTGAAACACAATGCGTATTATTCAATGACCTTGTTTATATATAGCATGATGAAAAAACAAGTTATATACAGTAAAATGAGCAATCTACCACTGCTATATGATATTAAACAACTCTATCAACCATATTCAAAAGGCAATAAATCTACATTAATATGCAACAAATCTCGGCTCTCTGCGCATGCCATGGTCTTTTCGCTGCACGGGAAAGACAGTGGTAACTATGTGGGTTTCTAAGGTGCGTTTGATCAAAGAAAAACCCCCCGTGCAAAACTATGATAAAGAACTATGCGTCGTGGTACACCCTCTTCCCTGGCTCGGGTTCGAAACTGAGTACGAAAATGGTTGCGCTGGACCTCGAAGGTAAAACAGTTGTGGCTTAAAGATACGGGTAGCACTAAATGGGGCAAATAGCCCAAACCTCATAGAGAAAAGTGGCAGAAACCTACTTCTACCCATCATCAATATGCAGGGCGGTTTGGCATAGACAACAAACAACCGTCTGCGCCAAAACCCCTCAATCCCTATGCGCAGGGTCACAAAATATACGGCGGTGGAAAACAAAGCTATTCTGAAGGTTAAACCTCCCTCCCACGGCCAACTTGGATAAAATCTCTACCTATATAGGCGTATAATTTAATGGGATGAGGAAAACGGCCGGGGACACAAACCTCCGTAGAAAACAACCAACAGTTCAAACAGAAAGGGAAAAAAGCGACAAAGAGCCTACCTGGAAATACGGAGAGTATGGCAGGTCGACGACAGTCAGGCTTCCACAGTTGCCACCTGGATGCAGGTACACTGACAAAACAATGACAATGCTCGACAGTCGGAAATAACAATAAAAAAACATAACCCCTCGACCCCGTATATATAGTCAAACACAACGGGTGAGCAAAATATCAGACGGCGGAAAGCTTCTGAATCGGAGGTTGAAAGTATGCTCTCTTCCACAACGGGGGAAGGCTAAAATGCTAAGCCCTCCGCGGGGTCATACATATCGGATGGCGGACCACTTTTGGATCGGAAGCTGAAAGCAATCGTCCTTCCGCAATGGCGGATGGCCAAAGCGTAGATCCAGCCGTGGAGACATGCATGGCGGGAAAAAGTTAGAATATCAGACGTCGGAGACATTTGGGTCGGAAGACGAAAAGGTACTTCTATCTGCGTCAGCGGAAAACCAAACCATAGACCCAGCCGCAACGGTGGGGATAACCAGGTGACAACTAACCGCGCGTCGGATTTCTAACATCAGAACGAAAATAGAATTGCAGCCGCAACGGCGGATACCAAACGGATTTACGGGGTCCGAAACCTAAAACCATAATCGGGAGAGAAAGAGGTTTGCCATCCGCAACGGCGGAAGAAAAATTCATGATAGTTTCGACACAAAACCAAAAGGCAGCCGATTAAAATCAATCGAAACAGGAGAAACAATCGAAGTCAAAAACGGAATGTTTATACGCAACAGCGGGGAAAGAAATGACAAGTATTTCCGATTCAAACAAAAAAAAACAGCCGATTCAACCAACGTATTGGGAGAAATTTCAAAGTCAATACTCGCTATTCTGCCGCAACGGCGGAAGCTTTAACCAAACCAATTCCCAATTCGAACGAGCTGAAAAATGCATCCAAAGGAAGCGATAAAGTTTGATCAAACATTAGATTTCTTCAAGCATCAGAGGGAGAATCAAAACAAGTGGTAAATCAATTCAATCATTCTGAGAAAACAAAAGAAGAAAATCAACTAATCCAAAGCAAAGGAGGGTCCTAAATTTTTTTGGAATTTTGGGAATTTGTTGCAGCTGCAACACATCTCAACCCAAAAAAACATCTTCCCATACCAAAATAATCTAGCAAAACCAAATATAACATAGGTTTACGAACAATACGTATATTTGGAAATTTGTTTCATATCACGGCTTGTTAAGTTTAATTTGATTAGTTGGGTAAGGCTTATTTCATTAGCAAAGGCGAAGTATGTTGCAGGCGAGGGAATAAGTATTTGTGCATTATGAAGGTAAGAACAAAGGATTTGCATATTGTGAAAGCAAGAACATAATAGAAATACTTCAGGAATTTTGTAATGGTTAGAAACCTGTCTGAAGCATAACCGTGGAGGGGCTATGTGTTTTTTCAAGGCACGGGTCAAAACACACATAAATTAGTCTTTTGTCAATAATGGTTGTATGCAAGGGAGGTGTCTAAAGAGGGGACCTTGAAATTTATATTGTTTGTTTGGCAATTTTAAGTTCAAAAATGAAATCAGGTGACAGGAAAACCCCCAACATCCACACTTTGTAAAATCGAGTAGTGTTTTTGGGGGTTTTGAAAATGCCATGAAAATTCATGACAAAAAAACTGATAAAAAATAGCCGGAAACAGAGGTCAAAAAGTCCCATGTTTAGACAAGTCGGTATGCAAGTTCTTATTAGTAATTGATTCACCTAATTGGTTAGTTACACTGATTTAGGGCACTTGATTGGTTAGTTACACTAATTTAGGGTACTTGTTTTGACTGGAAGTTAGGATGCACCTCTTTTGATTACATGTGCAATTGTTGTTTTGGAAATGGGAATTATGAACACTTGGATAAATTTTCAAAATGTGCTCTTTTCATGTAATGACATAACTATATTGAGTAATTTTTTATTAGTTTAAAAGGTATACTAATGATGTAGAATTTGAATTCGAATTCTAACTTGGTAACTATTAGTATGGTTACGAAGATAGATTATAGTAAAGTAGATTTACATTAACATAGCACATTGACTTCAATATAAATAATTAAAATGATTTAATTTTTGGGAAATACTTTGCAAATATGTCTACCCATCCATCCTTGACTAACAACAACCACATTAATAAAATTATTAATATGTGTGAATAAGACACCTTACTACTTTTATTAATATGATTATTGTTAATAATAAAGTAAATTTACATTGACATGACCGCCTTAATTTTATTATAATTAAAAATACTTTTTCACCTCCTTAAATGTTATTAATGAATCCTAGGACACATCAGCCAAAAAAAAGTAGATAGATTTGCATTGGCGTGGAGGTTGGAACATTGACTTCATTATATCAATAAAATTCTGTTTATCTCCATAAATGTTATTTATGAAACCTTGCACATATCACCCAAATGACACTAGCAAATGGCACTGTGGCGGTCGGCCTGGAATTTGACTGCCCAGAGAATATTTTTTTCCATTTTTACACGTATTTGACATGTAAGTCTCTGATGAATAGGTCAACATTGACAGGTAAAAAAATATTTGAAACCTCTATTTGACGTTTATAAATTTAGATTTCTCACCAAAATTTTTAATACCTATGTTACTTACTATAAGCTAGCTAACTATCTTGCGCTGGTTTCAAATGTACACGTTCTAGTCTCTGATGGTTTTTGTCTTTGTCACATCCTCCGAACCTGTTTTATCAGCCGCAACTTGTGTTTTCACCGTCACGGTTGATCGGGACTGGGTTACTTCTCTTTCTGATGGTATTTTCAAGCTTGCCCAGTACTTCACTGATTTACCGGTCGGGTTTTGTTAGTTTCTACTGCCGGGTCTTTTGGTGGTCTGTGTCGGTTCTTTCGGTGGTCAGTGCCGGGTCTTTCTGGGGTCTACGGCTGGTGGTATTGGAAAGTGACTGGTATTATGGCAACGACTTAGTATTCTCTACTTTCGGCACCAGGTCTTTCGGAGCTCTGCTATACGTGGTCAACTCAGCTGCTTATGACATTGTCGGCTTCCACGACGGCACAGGTACTTACCTTATTCTGACACTGCTCTTCTCCATGATTTATGGTTGTGGGTTTTGTTTTCCTGTTCCTGTAGGTGGGTTATTGGTTCACGGATGTCCTAGGTCAATGGAGTTCCCCCTCTTAGCTGAGGGCTAGTACCAACCATTTAAAAAAAGTGGGCACTAGTGGGTATTTGTGTCAGCTGGTTTAGGGTTTCTTAATGTTTTCTTTGGTTTTATCCTGACCTCTCCGGTCGCGGCTGGTTTAGGGTTTTTTGAAGTTTCCTTTGGCTTTCCCTTCATTATCCGGTTAGGGCTGGTTAGGCTCTAGGGCGCTGTCAGGGTTTCCCCTCTGTGCCTTAGGCCGCTGTCGGGGTATTACCTCGGTTACGTTACCTGTCTTCACGTGTTGGGAACCCCACTGACTGGTTTCTCTTACTGTTCAGGGCTTGTAGATTCTCAGGTATTATCTTTTTACTACTGTTTCCCTTCTACTATTTGTGGTTTCTGATGGCTACCTTGGGACCCACCATCCCGTCCTATGATAGGGCTGCTTCTTCTCACCCTTCTAAATACCAGGCTCGTCCCAAAACTAAGATACTTACAGCCCTTGACCATAAGCACAGATTTGTCGTGGGTAGAGATGTCATGCTTGACAAAGTCACAGAACTATGTCATCATGCTCTCATTAGGTGCCTAGAATATTGTTCTATGAACAAAGAGGACTGGGTGACCTGGGCTACTTAGCACTGGAAGCCCATCCTCACCTATGTGCCCACCATCAGTCTTTTGGCTAATCGCTGGCTGGTTTTTGTGTTCCTAGAAGACTCTAACGCTTCGTGTATCCTCGACACCCTTTGGACCATTGGTTAGGGGTCCCTTGTACTCAGTCGATGGCATACGAACTTTGACCCTGTTAAGGAACGAGTCATCAAATGACACCTGTGGGTTTTAATGCCAGCCTTACCCTTTCCTCTCTGGTCCAAAGATATCCTTACCGGTATTGCTAACACCATTGGTAGATTTTTCGCTTTGGAGAAATATTTCCTTACATCCTTCGACAAACACTCGACTAGGGTACTTGTGGAACTGGATGTTTTGGGTGGGCTCCTTCCTGAAATTGAGATTGAGTGCAATAGTGTGGTTATTACTCAAAAGCTTGACTATTTGAAGATGTTGTTTCGCTGCAGCTACTGCCACGAAACTGGTCATTTGAGAAAGTCCTACTCCTATTTATTACATGGCCGCCCTTTGACTGTGGGCTTTACTGATTCTAAACCCCTACTTGTTAGCTCGCCTTCATCTTCTTCTCATCACCAATTTCCCTTGGATACTCAGCCACTGATTGATCCCCTCAATGATTCTCCTGCTCCACCTACCTTGATTGGGCCTTATGACTCCTCTTCCCCTACTTCTGTTGGAGATCTGACCAAGGGGGAGCTACTGTATATTAAGGACGTTGAATATTTAGCCCTTTCGGCCTCTCGTTCACAAATTGAACAGGCTGTTGTCCCCCAATATCCATCACTTACTCCTTCGGTTACTGTTTCGTCTCCTCCCCCCTTCAATTTGGAGCATTTTCCTCCACTACCCCAATCCACTTCACCTACCATTTTTGCTACACCTGGTAGCCCCTTATCCACTCCTTTTGAGGATCTGTCCCTCCTCAAATCACTGGATATTTTCACAGAAAAATCTCCAATCTCTCCCTCGGTACTTCCTCTGGACTCAATCAGATTCGAGAATGTCACTATTAGAAAGGCTAAGAAAGGGGGTAAATCTTCCTAGGCTTCCATAGGTCTCTATACTCCTCTTTCGGCACGCATCAAAGCAGCTGCTAGAACCCACTCCTCTTTCACAAGCACTTAGAGCAAGTTCTCCTGTCTCACAGGTTAACCCATGAAGATTGTCTCCATGAATATCTGTGGGTTTGGGGGGCCTACTAAACAGAAATCCCTGAAAGAACTATTTACTACTCTTAACCCTGACATTATCTTGCTTTAGGAAACTATGTGTGACCATTTTACTGCCCTTCGCTTGTTTGCCTTTATGAAGCCGGGATGGGAATTCTGTGCTATTGATGCTATTGGTCTCTCTGGGGTATTCTTTCAGCTTGGAAACCTCGCTTGGTTAGATGTAAAGCTTACCATTCCTTTGTTGGCATACTCCTCTCTGCTACTTTCAAAGGCCTTGATTCGGTCTTCTCCATTGTAAACTGCTATGGACCTTATGCCAATAGAACTACCTACTGGGACACAGCTGTGGCTAGGGGCATTTTCAATTATCCTAATCTCATCTTGGCTGGAGATCTTAACTTCACCATCTCTAATCTTGAGATCTGGGGTGATCGTGTTCGTATGGATCATCTCTCTCTATACTTTGCACAACTTTTGGATTCTTTGAACATGGTTGATCTAGCTCCCACCAAGATTGGACCAACTTGGAGAAATGGTAGAGCAGGTCCTGAGGGTGTTAGCAAAAGACTTGACAGATTTCTAGCCTCTTTTAACATGATTCCTACTTTGGGTTGCTATAAATATTGGACTCAACCTTCTGAAATTTCTGACCACTATCTTGTCTGTCTCGAATGGAATTTTAGTGTCAAATGTCATCTGTACCCTTTTAAATTCAACCAAGCCTGGCTCCTCGATGATGACTTTGAAGCCCTCGTTTCCTTCTCTTGGAAGGCTCCTTCTCCCTCTGCTAGCCCCATGTTTATTTTCAACTATAAGCTGCAGAGATTGAAAAATGATGTCAAGACATGGGAAAAAAAAGAAAAACTAGTTGAGAACCAAGGAGCTTGCATAGATTGACCAAGCCATCCTTTCTCTCCTTTCATCCCAGCTTTCGGGTATACTCTCTAATAAAGATACCCAGTGCCTTTTTGTATTGAAAAATAGAAAGGATACCCTACTTGCTCATCAAATCCTTACCTGGAAACTCAAAATTAGGGTGGATTGGATTTGGGAAGGTGATGCCAACACTAAATTTTTTCACTCCTTTGCTTCTGCTAAGAGGAACTCGAAATCTATCTGGGCTCTTAATAATTAGTTTGGGGAAACTCTTGAGGATGATGCAAAGCTCAAATCTTTAGGGGTTCAACTCTTCTCTGAGCTCTTTTCTGATGATGGCAAGACCAATATTGAGGCTCAACTTAAAGTCATTAGACTTTTCCCAACCTTTCTATAGGAAGAGGATAGGGAGCTCTTTATGTCTGCCTTCACTCTCAATGAAGTTGAGGCTGTTCTCAAAGGATTCAAAAAAGATAAGAGTTCCGGACCTGATGGGTGGCTGGTGGAATTCTACCTTCACTTTTTCGAGCTTGTTGGGCAAGATATTTTAAATGTCATTGAACACTCTAGATCCAAGGGTAGGGTCATTGGTGCCCTTAATGCTACATTCATTACACTTATACCCAAGTGTGATGAACCCACTAGCCTTGGGGATTATAGGCCCATATCCCTTTGTAACCTGATTTACAAGACCATCTCTAAGCTTGGTGCTATTAGACTTAAGGCTGTACTTGACAAGGCCATTTCAAGGTATCAGTTTGGCTTCCTTCATGATAGACAGATCATTGAGCCTGTTGGTATTGTACAAGAAGTAGTTCATTCAATCAAGACTAAAAACCAACAAGTGTTGGTATTAAAACTTGATCTGGTCAAGGCATTTGACAGAGTGAACTGGTCTTTCTTGAGATTAGTTCTTCTACAGATTGGCATCCCCGACAACTTTGTCAATTGGATTATGGATTGTGTCGAGCCTGCAAACTTTGTTGTTTTGATCAATGGTACCCCATCAAACTTCTTTCCTGTGTCTAGAGGCATCAGACGAGGATGCCCTCTTTCTCCACTCCTTTTTATACTGATTATCGAAGGTTTAAGTCTCTTGATCTCACAGGCTCATTGTGCAGGGGATATATCTGGTATCAAAGTTGCGCCCAACCTCTACCTCACCCATCTGTTCTTTGTAGATGATGCTGTAATTTTTGGTGTTGGTACTATGGCTGAGTGGCAGCATTATAAACTCTTACTTAACACCTTTTGTTGTGCTACGGGCATGGAGATCAACGTAGACAAGTCTTCCTCTCTCTATAATAACATTGATGAAGCAGTCAGGCAACAAATTTCTAATCTCATGCCTTATAAGATGGAACTTCTCGCAGCTGGTTTTAAATATATGGGATATTACCTCAAACCCTTGGGGTATGGCATCAAGGATTGGAGATGGTTTCTTTTGAAGTTTGAGAAAAAGTTGAGTAATTGGACCTATAAGCTTCTATCTTTGGGTGGTGGATTGGTACTTGTAAAATCGGTCTTGACAAGTCTTGCAGTTTATTGGCTCACTCTTGCTCGTATGCCTAGTACTATACTGAATTATATTAGGAGATATATCTTTAATTTTTTATGGGGTAGCTCTCAGGGTAAACATAGATATCATTTGGTTGATTGGACCTCCATTTCCAGACCCTACAGTCTCAGGGGATGGAACATCAAAAACTTGGAGTGGTTCAACTTGGCTTTACGAACCAAAAGCTTATGGACTGTACTGAATGGTGATGGGCTATGGTCACAAATGATTAAGAACAAGTACCTCAAGAATCTTCCTGTGGATGTATGGCTCAGACAACAGACCTTCAAAGTACAGGGTACTTCTCATATGTGGAATGGTTTTAATCGGGCCATGTCCTGAATCACTAGGTACCTTGGTTGGAAAATTGGCAATGGTAAGAATAATAAAATTGGCCTTGACCCCATTACTGGTGTTACATCTGATTATTATCTTCCAGAGGGTCTTAGACTGTATTTGGAAGATTATGGTATTTGTACACTTTCTGATGCTCTCAAAAGAGGAGAAGCCACTTCTTCCTCTGATTACTGGATCTCTGCTGATGATTTAGAGCTGGGTGGACCATGGAAGGAAGCCTGGTTAAAGTATATAAAAGGGTTGCAGCATGGTGGGATCAGCATTATCAATAATACGGACACTCCGGTTTGGATGTATAACAAATCTTCGGGCATGGTTAAAGCCAATCTTATGTATGATTTTATTGCCAATTCACTTGTCACTGATAGACCCGAAGACCTCTTGAGCAAGATATGGAATTTCCACATCCCTCTCAAGATCATCTGCTTCAGTTGGCTCAGCCTCCTGAATAAAATTAATACCTATGATAACTTGATCAGAAAAGGATGGACTGGACCATACTGGTGCCGTCTTTGTAGATCTGCCTCAGAGTCCGTTAAGCACCTTTTTATTGACTGCAGTTTCTCGGAGAAGATTATTGAACTCATCAAAACTACTCTTGATATTCCACATTTATGAAAGGAATCAAATTTTACACTCAATGTATCCACCTGGATCAGCAAAGGAAATACTCTGAAGTATCTTCCTTTCTTTCTTATCTGGCACATCTAGTTGACTAGAAACAATTACATTTTTGAGGACAAGGTACCTGATGTATCCTTTACTGCACTTTCCATCAAGAAACAACTCCTTCTTTTTCCTGTCATTGTTCAACAGAAAATATCTAGGAGAATCATTGGGCCAGCACCCATACTAAACTTCCCAGCCGGTTTCTTCGACGGTGCTTTAGCTAAGAACTTGGGAGGTGTTGGTGTACAACTTCTGCTTAGTCATGACCACCATTTTTGCTTCAAATTGGATGTAGGCCATAGCACTAATACCAGATCAGAACTGCTGGCCTTATGGACACTTTTATACTGTGCAAAAAGCATGGGTCTCCCCCAAATGCAAATTCATGGTGATTCAACTGTCATTATCAATTGGTTCAATCATCATTCTGCACTCTCATTGCTCTCACTTGATGGATGGTGTCATTTCATTAGAGAACCGGAATTCCACTTCATCCATCTATCTGCCACTCATATATATAGAGAGCATAATACAATTGCTGACAGCTTATCCAAAGAAGCATTAACTCTGGCTCCGAGCCAGCTTCAGATCTTTGAATTCACCAATGGTGATTGTATTGATCAAGGCACATACTTTCTTTTCTAGCCCTCAGCACTGGATCCTTTGTGCTATGGTATTTTTGACATCCTTTGGATGTGGCTGTGAATTAGCAACAAATTACAACTTTACTCTGTTATATGCTTCTTTGGATCAGCAAATAAAGTAATTTCTTGAATTCTCTATGTAATGAAGGGCAGAGAATGGATTGAGTATGTCCCAGTCTGTTTCCATCTTTGAAGACTGAGCACTAGGTTTACTGATTTGATTTTGTTTCAGCAAACTATAGACCGATGTCCTCCCATGTGAGCTTAGTTGATGTCACAACTGTTGTTACTCTTGATGATGACCTCCTTATTTCTGCGCTTAGCCCTGGCTGAAGTTGTACTCAATGTTCCCTTTGATTTCAATGAAATAGCAAGGAACTGATATCTTCCTCTGGGAAAAAAAAGCTAGCTAACTATCTTTGGCCATTGTGTGGGGTCAGCTCTTGGGCCTCTAGTAATTTCCACTTATCCGAAGAACACATAATTGCTAAACTTCTCTATTTCCGTGTATGTGTATGTGTATTTATTTATATTATGTGTTTCTAATTGTATTATTAGTCTTCTACTATGTAGTTTGAAGGAGCCTTCCGATTTTTCCAAGAGAAATCTCAAAAAATTTCTCATTTAAAATTTTATAATTTGCTTAATGTAGTTGTTGCACATTTAGACTTACTAAATTTCCATATAAATAATTTACTCATATTTATATAAATTAAAAAGATTATTCTCATTTATATATAATATCAAAAATAAATTAACGCCCACCAAATTCCGTCCAATAATAAGCACCAAAAACTTGAAACCGTCATTAAATTTTAGTTGACAGGCGCCAAAAAAAAATGAATTTCCAGGCCAACTTCCTCTCGGTCAATAAGAGCAAAATTAGCTGGTGACAGTGATACCAAACATACTTATTGGTTCCCTAAATTTGTTTAATAAAATCATCACCAATATGCAAATAGTTTGCCTAATAAAGTCGCCGGGCAATGCTGACGTGACGTCAGGACGTTGACAGTATGTACCAAGTCTGGTTCAATCTATGTAAACAAATATTTTGCCACAACGTGGCTCATGTTTTCCAGTATTTTTAATTTAAGGGGCTACAGCAGGTGATTCATGCTCTTTATTTTCTTCTGTGTGAGACATTAATTAAGCCATTGGCGATCTTCACACATGTGTCAGTGTCCCGATCAGTCTTACGTTGCTTTGAGATACAAGCACTGCCACCTAATGGAATCTGTGACGTTCATATTATCTGATCCGTTCCAAAAATCTATACCCATATTAAATTTCGAAGCTCTCAAACAGGATTCGATCAAAATCCTGAAGTCGTATTAAATTTCGAAGGTCTCAAACTGGATTCGATCAAAATACTGATCAAGTCATATTAAATATAGAAGCTCTCAAACTGGATTTGATCAAAATCCTGAGGTCAATACGAGCATAGAGGAGAGAAAAATCAAGGAAGTTTACAGACGATTGGATTTATATTGAAGATGAAGAAGAATCAAAGAACTGTGACACTTTGTGTTCAGTGTGGAACGAGAGATAATCCGTGCAGATGCAAGATAGTCGGTCCAACGTTAGGTTTTTTTGCACTGGTGCTCACTGCTGTGGTGGAATGGCCGGTGGGTGCTTTTGTGTGGTGCTTTCGCCATGCTATGGGCAGGAGGATCATGGGTCAGCCAGTCACCGTCGTCTATCCTTCTGTTGTAAAGGCCATTCCTTTCTGATTCATCTATGTTTTATTCTTTTTCCCCTTTACCCTTGTTGGCTGCCTGCCAAAGAAAAAGTACAATTTTGCTGGTTTGAAATGGGCGTGGAATCATTTACAAAAAAATGAAAATGAAAATGTCTTGGTAGTAATTATCATATTTGTATCTACGAAGGCCATGGGTTGAAGAGCATGCTTGTTTGATTCGTCTTTTCCTTCTCTGTATTGTGAGTATGTGCATTTGTGTGGGTGAAGGGAAGGCCATGGGTTGAGGAGTATGCTTGTTTGATTTGTCTTTTTCTTGTTTGTGTTGTGAGTCTGTGCATTTGTGTGGGTGTTGTTTGAGCTGAACATTAATAACCAACTTGTTGTTGTAGTTCATTTAATGTTTTTGCAGTAGGCATGTTTTTATTTTATTTTATATTAAGCTAAGGGCAGCAGGTATGTCTTCTTTTGGATCTTAAGCTACGGGCAGTAGGCATGGCATGTCTTTCTTTGGACAGGGAAAAAGCATATCTTTCTTTGGATTTTAAGCTACTTGATATTTAACAGGAGACAACATGTATATAGCTACCATTGCATTAAATGACTTACAACAAGTTAATTATTGTTTTCAGTTGTTTGAATCTGGCTTATAGCCTGATACTTCTATTTTGAGCTTGCATTAAATGACTTACAACAAGCTAATTATTGTTTCGAGTTGTTTGAATCTGGCTTATAGCCTGATACTTCTATTTTGAGCTTGCATTAAATGACCTACAACAAGCTAATTATTGTTTAGAGTTGTTTGAGTCTGCTTATGTAGCCTGATACTCCTATTTTGAGCTTGTTTTGGTATAAGATCCACACTATTAAAAAGTTGGATAACTTTGATATATAGATTCCATTTTTGGATATCATGTAAAGAATTGTTTTAAATATTTTAATAAATTACTTATAATCTCTCTCGATTGTCTTAGCTGTGTTTATTCAATCTCTTTAATTAATTTGAAAAGAGAATACTCATATTTCCACTTTATTTTATGATTTGCTTGGTTTACTTTGGAAAGAGAGCAAAAGAAATATTAAATATTATGTCTTATTAAGGGAACTTCTACTTGCCCCTCACTCGATTGTCTTAGTTGTGTTTATTTAATCTCTTTAATTAATTTGAAAAGAGAATGCTCATATTTCCACTTTATTGTATGATTTGTTTGGTTTACCTTAGAAAGAGAGCAAAAGAAATATTAAATATTATATCTTATTAATGGAGCTTTTACTGGCCTTTAATGAACATGTAGAATTAGTATACAAAGGTTTTCTAATAACTCGTTGAAAATGTAGAAATACTTCAAAAAGGTAGGTTATCTAACATAGATACTCACAAAGCTATGCAGAATTGTATGCATCATTTTCAAATAAAGTGGAATCCTTTGGAGCTATGAAGCATATGCAACTCTGTGTGTAGATCATTTTCAAATACATTGGAATCCATAGGAATTATGGAATTCCTTATATCCAAAGATTTTGGAAAAAAATTATAATACAAATTAACAATAAAAACATTACAAATGACTTTAGTGAATAGAGCATTGGAATTGGGAATTTCAATCATTATGTAGCACCAATTCCAATGACTATTTGGTTGATTGTTGTATGCCAAAATACATTAAGGAGTAAGCTATCTACCTGGCCATTTGCACGGGGTTCCACCATGCCGTCTAGTAGATAGCTTCCTTCGTTACTTTACACTGTCACGTAGAGACCCTCTGTCCCGTCAAGATGATTGCTCTCTTCTTGTTGAAAAACTTCAGCACTAGATGTGGGTCCACCCCACTCTTCTTTCTTGAAAAACTCCTACTTATAGCTACAGTCTACTCAGTATGGATCATTAACGGGCTTCTCTAAACATTGAAAATATAGCATGTCATGTTCTCCAGCGCTTTAAAATTTCTCAAACTATACAAAATGTACTCACAGAAAAGTACCGCCAGAAAAAAATACTAAGCATAGAGAATTATCCATGCCAAAAATGTAGCATGTGGTTGTCAAACTGAAATGCACAACCAAATTCCCCAAACTACTGGGGCCGTTTAGTAGATAACTTACGACGTGCATCTTGAAACAAACCACGCGGCCATCATAATCAATCATCATAGTTTTGCAATGCATTGCAAATATAACAGTTTTGTTTGGATTCAAGCAATTGAAATGAACAAATATTTACCGAAAAAGTAAAGAAAATTTGTTTACTTACTATTATCAACAGCTTTTGTTGCATACTCTATTTGAATGACTCGTCCATCTAGGGAGAATGTCGTAACTAAAAAGTCATACCGTCATGAACACCAAGCATATGTTAAGAGACATCACAATCTTTTAAATAATAAATTAATAATAAATATTATCACATCCATAATGGAAACAAAAAAATAAAGCTCCTCGAGTCACTATCAACTCAAATCCCACATCAAAAATAATAAATAATGTAACCACAACATATACGCAGTTACCCTATCTTAAAAAAAAAAGAGATTATGCATAAGTGATGAAAAAGCAGTATTGGTGATTGCATACCTGCAAAATATAACCAAGGAAGGAAGTGTACATAGAATCTTCAATATAAAAGAGTGTACATTACGAGGACTTCAAATGCATTTTCTCCAAAATACAGTAATAGTGAACTACTACAAATTAAGAGAGTGATTATCTCATACTATTGCAAAATAACAGGGACAAAGATTGTAGTACATCGGACCAACAAAGGAAAAACAAGTTAGCGAACTATTGTGTACATGGTATAAGGAGTAATGGTGCCGCCAGCAATAGTAATGGGAAATTTTTGCAATCTACACAGTAGTTTACTGAATTTGGTTGTGCATTTCAGTTTGACAACCACATGCTACATTTTTGGCATGGAGAATTATCTACGCTTAGTATTCTTTCTGGTGGTACTTTTCTGTGAATATGTTTTGTATAGTTTGAGAAATTTTAAAGCGCTGGAGAACATGACATGCTATATTTTCAATGTTTACAGAATCTCGTTAATGACCCCCCTTATGGAAACCCTGAATTTGACACTTACAGAGATGCCCGACACAATCACATGCCAAGCGAAAATAATTTCTTCTTTTGAAGAAACTGCAACGCCTACAAGTAGAAGTTTTCCTACTAAGAAGAGTCGGGTGGACCCACATTTAGTGCTGAAGTTTTCCAACCAGAAGAGAGCAATCTTGGCAGGACAGACAGTCTCTACCTCATGGTGTAAGGTAACTGAGTGAGATATCTACGAGACATCCTGGTGGGACCTGGTGCAAATGGTCGGGTAGATAGCTTACTCCATATATTAATGGAAATAAAAGAAGAAAAAGAGTCGTGGTTCTCTTTTACATTCATTTAGATGGGAAGTAGTTAATTTAAAAGTATGATAAAAGATACAACAAATTTAAAAGTATTAATGGGAAATAGGTAATTTAAAAGTATGATAAAAGATACAACAAATTTAAAAGTATTGATGGGAAATAGATAATTTAAAACTATGATAAACGATATAATAAATTTAAAAGTATTCTAAAATAGTTGAACAAATGTGAAGGTAATGTTAAGAATATTGTTTTATTTTATTTGTTAATTTAGATTTTAATTAAGGGAATTTTGTAGTGTTGAGATGATCTAATTTTAAGAGTTGAGAATAAGGGTTAAGAGTGAACAAATATATTAGTAAGTCTGGGTAAGGAGAGAGAATGAACAAATATACTTTACCCCTCATCTTTATCCACATGGAAGGTGGGAAGGGGAGAGAGTGAGCAAGTTTAATGGTGAGAGGGGAGAGAGTGAGAAAGTATAACTGTGAGAGTGGAGAGAGTGAGAAAGCAAATTATTCTTTTAAGGTGGGGTGAGGAAAGAGAGTGGCCAAATATAATGGTAAAGTGGGGAGAGATTGAGCAAATCACATGAAGGGGGAGAGAGCGAGTGAGCAACTTATTCATTTGGGGTGGGATGGGGTGTAAGTGAGAAAATATAATGGTGAGGGAGAAGAGAATGAGAAAATAATTTTCTCACTCACTCACCCACACCCTATATTTGGTCAATGTCTCCACTCACAACACCCACACAAATATATTTGGTCACTCTCTCTCCCCTCACCATTATTACTTACTTTCTCCATTCTCACCAATTTATTTGCTCACCCTTACCATTATGTTGCTCTATGTTTTCTCCATCTCTCAACCTATGCTAGTATAATTGATTACTCTCTCTCCCCTCACCATTTTTACTTACTCTTTTCACCCTCACCAATATATTTGCTCACTTTCTCCCCCATACCCCTAAGGATGGGGGTGAGGGGAGAGCCAGAGAAAAAAAAGGCACATAAGAGTGATAAATATACATCACTATATTTTCTTAGTCTCCCTTGAGGATGAGGGTGATGGGAGAGAGTGAACAAATATAGTGAGGGGAGAGTGAGTGAAAAAAAATATTTTCTTTCTCTTCCCCTTCACCCTCATTGACAGTTGTGGGAGAGAGTGCACAAATATATTGGTGACTCATGCCCATGTTGAGGGTGGGGGCCATGGGAGAGATTTAACAAATTTATTAGTGAGGTGGTTGAGGGGAGAAAAATAAAATATCACACTTGTTGAGGGTGGCCATAGGAGAAGAGAGTGAGAAAATATATTGAGGGTGAGAAAAAGGGGAGAGAGTGAGCAAATAGGAGAAGGGAGATAGAGAAAGGAATTTTTGGGTGGTGGGAATGAGGGGAGGGGGTGAGCAAACATATTTTGATTAGAGTAAGTGTAGTAAAATTTTGACCTATCCTTCCTCCCATATCATATTATTTTCGATTTGAACCCAATGAAATTTCCTCTCACCATTTCTCTATTATAGTGTATTTTTGTAGAGGAAATCATCGATTGAACCTTTCTCTATCATAGTATTTTCATAGATAGAGATATTGGGGAAGCATCTACCAACCCTTTTCTCATATTCCAGGATTACCACTTGTATGTGTTAAGTACGCTAGTATTCAGAATACTTAGACTCTATCTTTCCTTTCAAGTAGTTATGTATAGTTGTTACTTTCTAACACGGGGGCGTCACTTAGGGACCAATACGATAGCACGTTCGTTCATATTGGGGGATTAAAAATTAAAAAATTCTAAACCAATATATTGGTGCTATATTAAGGGTAAAAGGGTTTTATTTATTTATTATATAAATACCCAATATCATGGGGCATATTTTATTGCAAAATTTTGCTAGTGCCATATAGCTGCGTGATGATGTACATATCGTTTTTTCCATAGGTTTTCTTGATTTGCTCGTGGGTTTGTGGCGGGTTTGCAGTTTTGGAGGAGGGTTTCTCTCTGGTGCATGGTGAATAGTAGTGTTGAAAGATGGCAGTTTCTCTAATGCGTTTTTTCCACTGTTCTAGTTCTGGATTTGGTCGTGGGTTTGCAGTGTTGGTGCATAACAGGGCGATTTCTCTGCATAGCAGTGTTGGAAGAGGTCGATTTCTTAAACTTGGAGGCGTAGACTGGATGTAGATGGATCCAATAATACTGCACTTTGGAAGTCGGGGGCTGAGAAGGGTGGGCAAGTAAACTTGGTGGAGTGGGAGGTGGATGTGGATATATTTGGGTTACATGGCTTGCGGTGGCCTTCATATTTCTTCCCCTCTTTCCAAACCATATTTCTCAGGACTGTGTTTCAATTTA
>LPNX010899349.1:181083-204087 GCA_001517045.1 Pseudotsuga menziesii | reverse complement strand
AATCGTCATAGAAATTAGTTTTTGTGGATGTTGGCATGAGAGAGGCAGAATGTGCTGGTGCAGGTGGAATAGCAGGTATAGATTTCTCTTTCTTGGGTTTTTTCTCCTTCTCTTTTTCCTTCTCCTTATCTTTTTCCTTCTTATCCTTGAGTCTCCTGTGGCAGAACCACATCTGCAGCTGCCGATCAGAAAGCCCCAGTTGCAACGACAGATCTGCCCTCACTGCCATCAGAAAACGGATGGTAACTGGCCCATCCTCCGAACCCATCTAAAACAGAGTCTCATTTCAAATGCAGCTCAGGGTTGTGAAACTCGAGGATGCATATCTCAAATTAACACAAATTGCCAAAATACCAAGATGGGTTCGGTGCATATCATCCCCTGGATCTGCACTGAGTTGAGCTGTGCGATCTGTGAATCCTTGGCGTGAATCCCTGGCCAGACAGACAGCCTTCTCACGGTATAATGCTAAAAGGTGAATCCTTGGTGTGAATGGAATTTGTAGCTTCCGCGCCCTTTTGGCTTTCTTTTTTAGTAACGGGCCGTCGGTTAAGCGACGGTGCCCCGCCTTTTGGCTTTTTTTTGTTGTTTGGATGACCTTTTGGCTTTTTTGACCTTTTTTTACCAACTCGCCGTCGGTTAAGGGACGGTTATGAGAATAGCCGTCGCTTAACCGACGTGTATGGCCACATTTACAAAAAAAAATTGAACTTTGTAATTTTTGGTAGGTTTAAAACAAAAATTCCACGCGCCGTCGGAAGTAACCGTCGGATTTTGGATCGAAATGTAGTAGTGCCTATGATACTAACATCATACCATGTACTAACATACCATACCATACCATACTAACATGCAACATAGCATACCATTTTAGTTCCATCACATAACTTGTAAAGAGGTCATAAAACCCTACTTCCATCTCATAACTTCTCAACCCTAGTTATAGCGTGCAATTGTAGATCATGAAAGTATAGCATGCAATTGTAGTTCATGAAACCCTAGTACGCAATTGTAGTTCGTGAAACCCTAGTATGAAAGTATCAACGATATTGTAGTTCATGAAACCCTAGCATGCAATGGTAGTTCAAGAAACTGTAGGTGTGTTTCTCTTTTCCATCTCATAACTTGTAAAGAGGTCATAAAACCCTACTTCCATATCATAACTTTTCAACCCTAGTTATAGCATGCAATTTGTAGTTCATGAAACTATAGCATGCAATTGTAGTTCATGAAACCCTATTATGCAATGGTAGTTCATGAAACCGTAGGTGTGTTTCTCTTTTCCATCTCATAACTTGTAAAGATCTTATAAATCCATATTTCCATCTCATAACTTCTCAAACCTAGTTAAAGCATGCAATTGTAGTTCATTAAACTCTAGTATGAAAGTCTCAATGAGATTGTAGTTCATGAAACCCTAGTAGTTCATGAAACCGTAAGTGTATTTCTCTTTTCCATCTCATAACTTGTAAAGAGCTCATAAATCCATATTTCCATCTCATAACTTCTCAACCCTAGTTTTAGCATGCAATGTGTAGTTCATGAAAGCCTAGTTGGTTTTGGATTTGTACATGTACATGTGTTTCTACTTCCATCTCATAGCTTTTAAAGAGGCCACAAAACCCTAGTTCCATATCATAACTTCTCAACAATAGTTATAGCATGCAATTGTAGTTCACAAGACCTTAGTTGGTTTTGAATTTGTACATCTACATGTGTTTCATCTCATAACTTCTCAACCCTAGTTATAGCATGCAATTGTAGTTCATGAAACCCTAGTATCCAAGTCTCAATGAGATTCTAGTTCATGAAACCCTAGCATGCATTAAGGTGTCCAAACTACAATTGTTTTCCTCGTTAGGTTTTATAAAACCTAATCATCTTTCATCATAGAAGCACATGGCATTTCAGACAAGTCTAGCACCAATTTCAACGTCAACATGTCTATCCTAAGATGATTCCTGAAACCCTAGGTCTTTTTTTATTGCATCAACACAAGCACCAAGACCTCCATGGAAAATCAACTAAACTTAAACAAATCTTCTTCTAAGTAAGGAATCAAAAGAATCTAGAGACTTATCAAGATACGATTTCCATGGTCTTTCCCTAACCTCCATGTATCACACAAAAACAAGAATGCAATATCACCAAAGACATTAGCTCTTTTCTTTGTATCTTCTACAGGCTTGGAACCCTAATTCTACCTCCTTTTCCTTGAAAACAAGAGCTATAGATTCTGCAAGACAACTGTCAATTCCTCTAGTATTATATCTCCTTCTCCAAGGTTTACTTACATATATAATCCCTAGTGTCCTTATGCATATCCAAGTTTCTTCATGTAATTCATTCCTCCTCTAGTTGTGTACCACATCTTCTTGTTCCCAATGCTCCTCGACATATGTGTCAGAGGTGGTTACAATGATGCAATGCTTATCCTCAATATGTGTGCCAAGGTGGTTACTATGCTCATTTGATCTCCTCAACATGTGTGTGAAGGTGGTCACTATGGTCCAATAATTCACTTATCTTCATCCTAATATCACAAGGAAACCCAAAAAAATAAATCCTAGTCCAAGTGTACGTTAACACCATGAAGATACATCCCTTTAGGGAACTCTTTCTAATCATATAACATATCTAGAACCTCTTATTACAACAAATTACAACATCAATAAATCTACTGAGAAAAACCCTAGTTTACTAAATTGATGCATAGTGGAGTCACTAGGCCATGAAAACGTGGTGGGGAGGTCCTGATAGAGGCAATGGCATTCCAGGATACCAATGGAGTCGACAGCTCATCAATCTGACCTCTAGTTGCTGAGTTATGTCAAGTTGCAAGTTGCATGAAAATTTTGTTCAGGGACACTTGGTCACTCTCGGTCCGGGAGTGAAAAACCAAATGGAGCAACAAGATTGCATGTTGTCAGATCTGACATGTGTGTATGGCAAATGCAGACATGGGAACACCACCAAGACTGGAACGGAGGAGGGTTTTTCAGATTTGAGCCACCAGTGTGAGAGTTGCATTGAAGGAAATTGAGCAAAACCCTAGTTTACGAAAGCAATGCATAGTGGAGTCACTGGGCCATGAAAACATGGTGGATAGGGCCCACTAGAGGTAATGGCATGCCAGGATACCAATGGATTCAATGTCTTGTCGATTCGACCTACAATTTTTGAGTTATGTCGAGTTGTAAGTCACATGAAAATGTCGTTCAGAGACACTTGGTCACTCTCGGTCCGAGAGTGAAAAACCAAACGGAGTAGCAAGATCACATGTCATTGGCTCCAACAGGTGTATATGGCCAATGCCGACATGGGAACACCACCAAGACTGGCATGGAGGATGGTTTTTCAGAGTTGACCCACCAGTGCGAGAGTTGCATTGAAGGAAACTGAGCAAAACCCTAGTTTATGAAACTGATGCACAGTGGAGTCACTAGCCCATGAAAATGTTCTGGAGAGGTCCCACTAGAGGTAATGGCATGCCAAGAGACCAACAGAGTCAACGGAGCATCGATCCGACCTACAGTTTTCGAGTTATGTCGAGTTGCAAGTCGCATGAAAATGTCATTCGCGGACACTTGGTCACTCTTGGTCCAGGAGCGAAAAACCAAACGGAGCAATAATATTGCATGCCATTGGCTCTAATAGGTGTGTATGGCCAATGCCGACATGGGAACACCACCAATACTGGCACAGAGGAGGTTTTATTAGAGTTGACCCACTAGTGCAAGAGTTGCATTGAAGGAAACTAAGCAAAACCCTAGTTTACAAAATCGATGCACAGTGGAGTCATTGGGCCATGCAAACATGGTGGAGAGGGCCCACTAGAGGTAATGGGATTCTAGGAGACCAACGAAGTCAACTTCTCATTGATCCTACCTACGGTTTTCGTGTTATGTTGAGTTGCAAGTCACATGAAAATGTCATTCAGGGATAGTTGGTCACTCTCGGTTCGAGAGCGAAAAAACAAACGGAGCAGAAAGATTGCATGTCATTGGCTCTAACAAGTGTGTATGGCCAATGACAACATGGGAACACCACCAATACTGGCATGGAGGAGGGTTTTTCAGAGTTGACCCACCAGTGCGAGAGTTCCATAGAAGGAAAATGAGCAAAACCCTAGTTTATGAAACCGATGCAGCGTGGATTCACTGGGCCATGAAAACATGGTGGAGAGGGCCCTCTAGAGGTAATGGCATGCCAGGAGACCAATGGAGTTTTTGGCTCATATATTCGACCTCCGGTTGTCGAGTTATGTCGAGCTACAAGTTTCATGAAAATGTTGTTCAGGGACACTTGGTAACTCTCAGTCCGGGATGACATGCTAATTGTTGGGAATGGTAATAGCATTATTAAAAGGTTTAAGAAGGGCTTGGGAAGTCAATTTGTAATAAAGTATTTGGGTACAACACAACAAATATTGGGCATGAACTATATTTCTCCAAGAAAGGATAGAAGAAATGTTATGGAAACTGTATCTCTTAAACATGAAGAACACTTTGACCTTGCTCTATGTTATACCTTCTACTTTCTCATTAAATTCTAATTATTGAATCAAATAGAAGAAGGATAAAAACTTACTAGAATAGCAATTAAAATTTAGAGATGAAAGCATAATGCACAAGTTAAATACCATTTCACAATATTAGAGGTACCTTACATCTTGCATCATTCAGAGCACGAGAGATTGATCGAGGCAATTAGCAACAGAGAGGATCCAACTGGCTATATTGAACGAGATTGGGTAATTGTGCTTACAGTCCACTTGGATGCCAGTTCCATGAGTTATTGAAATTGATAGGTACTATTAAAAGACAAGATGATCATGATAACTTACTCTGCTTTCTATGTGAACTCTGCAAAATCCTTTCCCTTTCCATCTATATCGATGTCATGTTTGAATATATAGCATGTATAAATACTTATTATGAAGATGGTGCATAAAACAGATCATACTTGGTAATAAGTAATTATAGATGATATATCTTTAGAAACTGACATCGATATAGATGGAAAGGGAAAGGATTTTGCAGAGTTCACATAGAAAGCAGAGTAAGTTATCACGATTGTCTTGTCTTTTAATAGTAGTTGTCAATTTCAATCACTCATGGAACTAGCATCCAAGTGGAGTGTAAGCACAATTACCAAATCACATTCAATATAGCCATCTGGAGCCTATCTGTTGCTAATTGCCTCCATCAATCTCTCGTGCTATGAATGAGGCAAGAAGTAACGTACCTTGGTTGAGTTCTTTGTTGACATTGTCTTTAGATGGATGTCCATGCCAACAATCAAGTTTGTGAAGTGATATACCACAGAACCTGGCCTGTAATCCATAAATACATGCCCACTAGTTCTTCTTAATTTCCCATCTAGTGTAAGATATTCACCCTCAACCACCATCAAACCAATAGGAAATTCATTGCCTTCATAATCAATCAATGATCTATTCAGGATTTGCTTACCTCGAATGGATCATGCCAACCAATAATTTGTACCCCATTCATTATCTTTCGAGGCAACAACTGCATATATGTGTCCTGGTTGTACAAGATCTGAGATATCGTCATAGTCTGTCAAAATCACTGACTGGCCCTCCTCTTAGTGGGTTGTTTCACCAACTACACGTGGGTCTACTGTAAGTGACACATGATCCCAATCATCAACCCAATCCATGCATTCACATTTATCCTATTCACCACTGCTACAAGGGTTGCAAAACCAAGCAAGTTTCCATGTCCATATTTCAAATAGGGGGTTGTTTGAGCTTCAAACCGAATGAAATCCATGTGTTCCTTGTACTGTGCCACAACTATAGGAACGTGATCGATCTATGTCAACCACATGCCAAAAATTCCTGACTGGCCTTCCTACCACTGAAGTTCATTCTGACATTGTTGCTGAGCACCATTGAACTATGGATTCTGCATCTTTGATATGGGGGTTTTTGGTAAACCTCATATCCTCCCTTCGTAGTGCAGTCTTGATGCATGCACCTACCCCATCATGCTCACCTTTTCTGTGCCCGATCTCAAAGTAGTTCCATATATGTGGCACATTATAAGTCTTATGTAACATACTCATCCATTGGAAGACTTGGGAATTTTTGAATTCACCCGCATAACCATCTGACCATATCCAATGCTGATCTATCTATATATCTCCCTCCTTTAGCTTATCATAGAAAATTCAAAAACAGTGTTGCACATAATGAAGATCATGGAATCTATGATCACTTCTGTAAAAGTTTGTTCCTTCTATATTAGCTTGTTGTTAACGCTGCTCTCAGGACCATGCATAT
Organism: Pseudotsuga menziesii; assembly: GCA_001517045.1. NCBI lineage: Eukaryota > Viridiplantae > Streptophyta > Pinopsida > Pinales > Pinaceae > Pseudotsuga > Pseudotsuga menziesii. Next base: position 197,777 of record LPNX010899349.1, on the reverse strand, counting down.
ACATAATATGTACCATGATGCTGACTTGGTCGGAATGGTAGTATTGACTATGAATTTCATTTTGTGGTTGAAGGGTGTAGTTTTCTGCAAAATCCATAATTGACAATATGGTGCGAATGGGAAAGTTGTCCCTGCATTTTCTATACTGCTCATCCTTCCATCACACTACGTGCACATGTTGAACATACTGCTTAGTTTTCTTATACAACTCCATCAAAAAATCACATACCCGTACCTTTTGCCATGAAAACCAGTGTTGTATTAGAATGTGACCTTTAAAGAATGTATATGTAGAAACTGAACATGTAAGAGGAAAACATGCAATAATAATTTGCACTTGTGACTTCACTAATGCAATCTTTTTACTTTCCTTCACACCATCTGATTGATAGGTTACGTACTTGAAGCTCTACATCTCCACACTCATATTGCCAAATTGATGCTCATCACTTCCATGAATGCAATGGTTCAAAAGAGCAAACCCACTGCACCTGGAACAATTCCCATATAGACATGATTTTCCATAGTATTTTTGTCCTTCATGACTTGGACACATGATGCTGACGATAAAATATCTCGATGCATTCAATGGTATTACAAATTCATTGCAGCCCTGCTCAAGGTTAGTATGAAAATCACAAAATATATGTTTATACGTGTCATAAAAATATTCATATTCTACATGGTATCTACAACAGCATGTGTTTCGATCAATGCATATATGAACGTCCCATGGTTTAGATTTCTCAAAGGACCTTTGGCCTGGGTTCAATTGTGTGTGCTCATTCTTGAATCTCTCATAGAGTTTAGTCTGTGTTGTGTCAAGGAAGTGTTTTACGTGGGGTTCATGTTTAGTAGAACCTTTTCTCAACTTTAGCACATATCTTTGATTAGATAAAGGTCTGGTATGATCATGCCAAAATGTTTGTACTAATTCATTGATAGCATCAATTAGCTTCATATCTCGATGAGGCAACCTGCCGACAAAATCCCAACAATCTTTTCCACCTGGAGTCTACATATTTTCTCTTATAACAAAGTACTTCTGAACAGTTTTTCTATTTAATTTAAGTATCTGAGAAGTGTGTGAAAGGAGGCAACATTCCCGTGTGGACTTGCTTACAACTAATTCTGATAACAGACGATGAGCCGCGCAAATATATTTAGTACGAGATCTCTTCCTAATCGCATTAAAAGCAGATTGGATATTTCTAACAATATGGTTGTTAGCATCTGAACTTTTAACCATATTTATGCCCAGAATTCTCCTAACAAAAACTAAACAATTTGACTTTAACAAACATAGTAATAATTAACATTTACCTACATCGCCTTTGGATTCAAAATATTCCTTCATTAATTTGTTACATTGCCAAACTATAGTGCGTTTGGTAAACTTACCTTCAAGGACTGACAGACAATTTTCATCCACATGGATACATCTAGGAGTCCTTTTTCTTGCAGTATATAGTCGAGGTAGGGAAGGTGGACATGAGATACAGATCCGAGGGCTTCTTTGTTGTTGTGAATCATTCACATGTCGATCTATATTGGGAGTGTGCTCAACATGGTTCTCATATTTTGGAAGAGATTACAAATTAATCATTGCTCCTAGGTCCAAAGCTTCATACTCAGCATCTCTCAATACACCTATGTCTTCAAGAGCTTCAACATGGCTCGTTGATGGATTGTTGGTTGGAGACTGTGTTGATGTTGGAACTTGAGTTGGGTATGTTGGACACAACCGATTCACCCGTGGTTCTAAATTAGAGGTTGTTATGTCATCAACTCTATTAGGATCGGACGCAGTATCAATGGAAATATCTGGACCATGTCTCACTCTCTCCATTGCCAACCTGGTCTTTTCTCTTACCTCATTTTCATTTTCAATAGGAATATTCCTTCTACTTTTTCTTGCTTTGTTACGTGAGTTGCCCATATCCAAAAGTTTCTTTATCAAAACTATGAGGTATACCCCTGCATAAGAAGAAACAAATAAGGTATTAGTTCCATTATACAAGATACATGACGCGTTCCAACATAAATAACTAAATTACAGATATGTTAGTATGCTAATTATTGGCATTGATACATAATCATTGATTAAAGGTTTCTCTTTATGTTTGGAACAAATTTTCATTTCTATACTCTATTTGAGTCAAGTAAACATAGTCAAGTTTGCAGGTATTACAGCTATAGGATTTTGACTTCCTTTGTGTTCAAAAAGTATTGGAAGTCAAAAGAAGATGAGTGAAACGAGGAGGTTGCAAATCCCTCGAAAAAAGGAGAAATCATTGAGGTAGAGGCATCCCTGTCAAGATCAAAGGCATGTTATGATAAATATAGCATGAAGAGGAGAGCATGGACAAGTTGGTGAACTATTCAATATGGACCCTCTCCCATGATTGCTTCCAAGGCTTTTATACAAATTGAAGAGTCTCAATAGAGAACCTCATCTATACCATCCTTGTAGGAAATTGAAATATATTCATGTGTAAATGGTTATCGGTCTAAGAATACTTCATATTGTATAGAGAATGTGGACAACTTGGTGAACTATTCAATATGGACCCTCTCCCATGATTACTTCAAATGTTTTTTTTTAAATTGAAGAGTCTCAATATATAACTTCATCTATGCCATCATTGCGTAAAATCAAAATATATTCATGTGAAAATGTAAATTAGTTAACATGGCATACTTAATCTTGTATGGAGAATATGAGACTTGTTTACATGTGAAGTTGGGATTTATTCTTGTGAAATTAAATTTTGTCTATGAGAGAGATATTGTTGTAGGCATTATCATAAAACATAAATCAATGAAATGATCTGAAAACTTGTGAATTAAAACAATTATTTACAATTCACCATACCTAATCAAAATGATCTCTTCTTCCAATGAAAAATTGTAGTGTGAATTTTTCCACTAACTTCCAGGACCACTGAATATGTTTGTTAGATTCTAAGACTGAGCTTCCATCCAATATATCAAAGAGTGGTGATGGATTATGAGCCAAATTTCATAGTTGAGGAGCACAAAACATGCAAACATCAAAAGAAAACCCATGAAAATAGGTAGCAATCCCGGTAATTTAGTACTCTATTTTTTTTACCTACTAATAGGTGCACACACGCGCCTTTAAGCATGCACGCACGTGTATAAGACTGCGGGTGCATTGGAACGCACACAAACTTAAATGCATGTGTGCCCCTATATAACATTTAGAGAATTTACTCACTAACATTTATTTCATTTAGTGACTAACGTTCTTCAACAATGACTTCGTATTCATGATTATTTCGAGTATTTTTACAACATATTCTAAAACCTATCATCATCATCACCACTACAATATAGTCTAAACCTATCATCATCATCACCACTACAATATATTCTAAACCTATTATCATCATTGCCATCCTCATCCTCATCATCATCATCATCATCATCACCATCATTTTTCATCATCATTTTCATCGTCATCATCATCATCATCATCATCATCCTCATCATCATAGTCATCATCCTCATCACCATCATTGTCATCATCCTCATCATCATCATCACCAACATTTTCATCATCGTCATCACCATCACCCTCCTCATCATTGTCATCATCCTCATCCTCATCCTCATCATCATCATCATCCTCATCATCGTCGTCATCATCACCATCATTGTTCACCATCATCACCATCGTCATCCTCCTCCTCCTCCTCATCATCATGGTCATCATCCTCATCATCATCATTGTCATTCTCCTCCTCCTCCTCCTCATCATTTTCAATCATCATCATTCCATTGCAAATGCTTGGAAATAAAATCAAAGCAAAGTTTCAACTAAACCTATCATCATCATCATCACCATCACCATCATTGTTCGTCATCATCATCCTCATCCTAATCCTATTAATCATAGTCATCATCCTCATCATCGTCATTGAAATCATCCTTATCATCATCATCACAATCATCACCATCATCATCATCATCATTGTTTCTCATCATTGTCAACATCGTCATCATCATCATTGTTCATCATCACCATCATCATCGCCATCATTATTCATCCTCATAGTCATGTTCATAGTCATCATTATCCTCATCATCATTATCATATTCCTCATCAACATCATCATCCTCATCATCGCAATCATCATCATCATAATCACTGTCATCATAGTAATAGTCATCGTGATCATCATCCTCATCATCCTCATCATCACCATCATCATCATCATCACCAACATTGTTCGTCATTGTCATCCTCATCATCCTCATCATCCTAATCATCATCATCATCATCATCGTCATCGTCATCATCACCATCATTGTTCTCCATCATCATCATCGTCGTCGTCATCATCCTCCTCCTCTTGCTCATCATCATAGTCATCATCCTCATCATCCTCATTGTCATCATCCTCCTCCTCATCATCATCATTCCATTGCAAATGCTTGGAAATAAAATCAAAGCAAAGTTTCAACTAAACCTATCATCATCATCATCATCATCATTGTTCCTCATCGTCGTCGTCATCATCATCATCCTCATCCTAATCCTCATCATCATCGTCATCATCACCATCATTGTTTGTCATCATTGTCATTCGCATCATCATCCTCATCCTAGTCCTCATCATCATAGTGATCATCCTCATCATCGTCATTGAAATCATCCTTATCATCATTATCATCATCATTGTTCCTCATCATCATCAGCATCATCATCATCATCATTGTTCATCATCACCATCATCATCGCCATCATTGTTCATCCTCATAGTCATCATCATCCTCCTCCTCCTCATCATCTTCATCATCAACATCATCATCCTCATCATTGCAATCATCATAATCATAATCATTGTCATCATAGTAATAGTCATCGTGATCATCATCCTCATCATCATCATCACAATAATTGTTTATCATCATAGTCATTATAATCCTCCTCCTCATCATCATCCTCGTCATCAACATCATCATCCTCGTCATCCTCATACTCTTCATCATCATAGCCATCATTCTCATCATCATCATCATCATCACCAACATTGTTCGTCATTGTCACCATCATCATCCTCATCCTCATCATCATCATCACCAACATTGTTTGTCATCGTCATCATCCTCCTCCTCCTCCTCCTCATCATCATCCTCATCATCATCATCATCATCACCATCATTCTTCACTACCCTCATCTTCATCATTATCATCATCATCATCATCATCATCATCCTCATCATAGTCATCATCCTCATCATCATCATTGTCATCCTCCTCCTCCTCCTCATCATCATTCCATTGCAAATGCTTGGAAATAAAATCAAAGCAAAGTTTCAACTAAACCTATAATCATCATCATCATCATTGTTCCTCATCATCATCATCATCATCATCATCCTCGTCCTCATCCTCATCATCATTATCATCATCATCACCATCAGTGTTTGNATCATCCTCATCCTAATCCTCATCATCATAGTCATCATCCTCATCATCGTCATTGAAATCATCCTTATCATCATCATCACAATCATCATCATCATTGTTCCCCACCATCATCAACATCGTCATCATCATCATTTTTCATCATCACCATCATCATCACCATCATTGTTCATCCTCATAGTCAGCATCATCCTCTTCATCGTCATCATCTTCATCATCGACATCATCACCCTCATAATCGCAATCATCATCATCATCATCATAATCACTGTCATCATAGTAATAGTCATCGTGATCATCATCTTCATCCTCATCATCATCATCACCATCATTGTTCATCATCATAGTCATTATAATCCTCCTCCTCATCATCATCGTCATCATCAACATCATCTCCCTCATCCTCTTTATCATCATCATCCTCATCATCATCATGATCACCAACATTGTTCATCATCATCATCATCATCCTCATCATCATCGCCATCATCACCATCATTGTTCACCATCATCATCATCATCATTATCCTCAGCATCATCATAGTCATCATCCTCATCATCATCATTGCCATCCTCCTCCTCCTCCTCATCATGATTTCATTGCAAATGCTTGGAAATAAAATCAAAGCAAAGTTTCAACTAAACCTATCATCATCATCATCATTGTTCCTCATCGTCATCATCATCACCATCATCCTCATCCTCATCCTCATGCTCATCCTCATCATCGCCATCATTGTTCATCATCATTGTCATCGTCATCATCATCCTCATCCTAATCCTCATCATCATAGTCATCATCCTCATCATTTTCATCGAAATCATCCTTATCATCATCATCACAATCATCATCATCATCATCATCATCATTGTTCCTCATCATCGTGAGCATCGTCATCATCATCATTGTTCATCCTCATAGTCATCTTCATAGTCATCATCATCCTCCTCCTCCTCATCATCTTCGTCATCAACATCATCATCCTCATCATTGCAACCATCATCATCATCATCATAATCACTGTCATCATAGTAATAGTCATCGTGATCATCATCCTCATCATCATCATCATCACCATGATTCTTCATCATGATAGTCATTATAATCCTCCTCCTCATCATCATCATCGTCATCAACATCATCATCCTCATCATCATAGTCATCATCATCATCATCATCATCATCATTGTCATAGTCATCATCCTCATCATCCTCATTGTCATCATCATCCTTATCATCATCATAGTCATCATCTTCCTCCTCATCATCATAGTCATCATCCTCATCATTATCATTGTCATCCTCCTCTTCATCATCATCATAGTCATCACCCTCATTTGATAATCATTGTCATCATCCACCTCATCATCATCATCATTCCATTGCAAATGCTTGAAAATAAAATCAAAATGAAGTGTTTACTTAGCAAATGCACGCATGCATCCCTAACATGCACGGACAAAGTAGTACAGACGCACTTTTAGTGCGTGCACACACAGAGAGCGCGATCGCGCTTCTAGTGCGTGCATGTTATGTTTTAAACTACGTGCGCATGTGATTTAAATTTAGAATTTTGGCGACACCTTTTTTCCAACCAATGTGGTGGATTACTTTGCTACTTTGGTTTTAGGTTCGGGTTGCCCAACCAAGTGGTTTGGACTGTCTTATGACATAAAAACTTGTTTTGTACCACTTATGCTATTTCGTGCATGATTTTCCATATGCCACTCTTGTCCACTGTTAATGAAAATTCACACACTTGTGTAGCTCTGTCTGTAGATTCCGAATATGTAATTTTTTTTTAAATTTATTATCTTTTTCTATTTTTTATTTAATTTTAAATGGACTAACGTCAATCTAACACAAAAGGTAGGCTATTTGCTTCGGCTATAACTCTTGATTGCCTCACCCATTTAAAAAACGGAAAAGAACCCGCACAAGAAGACACAAAGGCCTACATCCTAAAAAAAATATCGTTCATTGACTATGTTAAGACCAAGATGTGGTGGACCAATGCTTGACCTTGTCATTTTAGGGCATCACTAACTTCCTTAATTTGAAAAATAAAAAATATAACATAAATAAATATGGAAAAATATAGCTGCACTAGGCACACCTGTTATCTACAACTCTATAATTTTTTTCACAAAATTCCACCATTTTCATACCAAACGAGTGGACCAATGCAAAGATATTCATTATTTTTTGGGAAAAATATAACATACCAACCTTAGAAGAACCTCATTTTGGGGGATTTATGCTTAGTTTCCATAAATCAAAGTTATATATTCCGGAAGGCAATCCGATTGTCCATGTTTCATATTCTTACACCATATTCCAAAAAGTTGTGTAGGTACCTCTAATATTGCTTTTTGACGTTCAGATTTTTGTTTTTCCAGAAGTCCATTGCAATAAACTTGTCATAAGTGACCAGCATTAGCTTGCACCAGCCCCCTTACATTGTTAATCAAAACATTTAAACTACTAGAGTCCCATAAAATTTCTACCCTACATCAAGATTGGGACTACTAAAACAAACTTGCCTCTACAAACACTTGTCACTCCAAGATGCGTCAAAAACTAGATTGTGCATTGCCACTATCAAAATAGGGATTGAATTAAACAGCAAACCGCTCAAACTATCTCTCCCATGAATGTTAATTGTCCAATAAAATCCATAGCTTACCTCGATTCCACACTAACTGAAGGAAGCACAAGTCTCTCATGCTTGAAATATCTTTCACCTGAGAAGACTATAATTAACAGTCAAAAGTATTCATAACTGAGTATAAAGGAACTATAATGAAATATTAAAATAGCATATCTTACCCAACATAGAATCATGTGTATAAACAACGAAACCAAGAAACAACGCCTCCCTAAGCCACAAACCTTCGAGAGGAATACCAGCGAAGCACTACAAGATCTCAACATCGCTTAAACTCACTAGTATGAGGAAAACCACCGAGCGAAGTCACCATGAAGCAAGGATAAACCCTCAACTTGCCTCCTCATGAACGATGAAAACACTAAAATGGGAAAGGCGTAGAAGCTTGGGAAATTTACCAAGAGCGAGAACCTTCTTTAGTGCATTGTTAACGTGGAAGGAAATCAACAAATATTCTAACCTTTTCATATGGTATCATTAAAATCTCAACCAAACACCATATTACCATATGGATTGTAAGCGATTGCATAAAACCTTCAAAACCCGTTTAAGATAAAAAGTTCACCATATGGTATGAACCATGGGAGACAAAAAAAAATATGTGCCTATGCTTTTAACCAAAACTTGGTTATTATGACCAACCATTAGACTTAGGAGTAAATCAAGTTAGTGATATATGCATATATAATATGCTTATTACTATCGACCCGGCGATAGGATTGGTCCCCTTCGGTTGGAATGTCACCTTGGACTGAAAACATATGGGTAAATAAATGGTTTAGGTGAGAACCTATATTTATAACAAGTTTATATGTATAATCCTGCACAAATATAGGCCATTCAATATGTATTAGTAAACCAAAGGACTCATTATTGGAAATAGATGTAGAAGCATATGTTTTTATAACTAATTGACAACTCTAAACTACTAAAATCAATATCATAAACCCAGAGGTATAACATGGTGAATTAAAACCATATACCTTAGAGGGAGAAGGGAATAAATCTATGCCTCAGCTACAGGGAGTTTCGTCCTCTTGGCGTTGACTCCATTTATAATGACAACTTGGTTGCAACCTTGCCAAGGTTATGTTAAGGTTTAAGTTACTAACATAATGGTTTTTTTTATCTAGGAATTAAGCCTAGACCTATATGATTCGAGCTTATGTTAAAACCGATCTTTCATATGAGTTTGGAAATTGTGGATATATATATATATGTTTATTTAAATCTAAGGTAGTTTTGTAAGCAATGTTGGAAAGCTATATAGTGACCATGTGATAAGTTTTAAGCCATGGTTTTGGCTTACGACCTCGGAGGAACAAGATGGATTCTAGCAATGATCACGATGGTTTTAACGGGGTTTTAATGTGATGGTTTAAGTCTGGGACATAACCCTGGATACGGGTTGACAACGCAATCAGGCACATTAACTGACTAGGGTACTCTGCATGGAAAAGACAGATCATGTTCCTCCATCTATCTTTGATCTCGTTCTCGTTGTTAAAAATGTTTAGTAGGGTTTTTATGACGCATTCATTTGATCTTGAGGGTGTATGTATAGTTTATTGTTATTGTTTTGATGGATGTTTTTCTTGGTTGCTCCATGGGTTGCGTTGTAACCACGATTGTCCATCGGGGTCTACAACATTTTGTTTGATTTAACTCTATGATTACTGGATTTTTTAAAGGTTTACTGTTAGGGTTTAATGGTTGTGTGGATTCTCTGCACAATCTCAGCCAACCCATGTTGATCGTGTGTTTGAAAGCAACTTAGTTGCTTTCTTTCGAATTTAGGAAGAGGATTTCCAAGCATGCAAGGTTTTTTTTAACAGGTATAATGTTATTTTAGCTTTTTAAATTTTTAATGTGATTCATAGATTTTAAACTTAGTTAACTTGAGTTTGAATCTATTGGTGCAGGGCAGAGGAAGGAGAGAGTAACGAGGAGGAGAAATCCCTTGGCCCTCTACGCATGTAAATAATGTATAAACCTTGACCATGCAATGATTTGTTTTCAGGTTTAAATAAAAATTTTCATATTGTGACCTTGTTTTGGAAGGAAAAACCAGGCTTCCAATGTAAGAATGCATTGAGGCTTGGCATAATCCTAAAACATCCTTTATGACCTCCATATTTTCATCCAATTAACATCGGTTAATGTTTGTAAACTTGTTACAGTTCTAATAAAATATTTAATTGGATAGATTTTAATTTTTGAACTCTAATGTGGGTGCATGATTGGTGTATGGTCACACAAGGGTGGAAACAAATCCACTAAAGGGGAAAGAAAAAAAAATGAGTGAATCCTTGGGGATATAGTGAAGATAACCTAGTTTCATCATGGTTTAGATGACATGCCGAAAGGAAGTCAGTTACAAATACTCACTTTTGGTTTTAGGTAAATTCAATAATAGTATTTACACGCTCGTTGGTTTTCATAGAGCATTGCTAGACAAATCTTTACATGCTTTAATTGTGATCTAGACTTTTTCACATAATATAAGTTAATTCCTATTATTGCGAAACAATACCATACTCTCATGAGAACTTGAGTAGACCATGAGATTATTTATCATAGGGTAAGTATTTTCTTCATCTACTATACAAATTTAGCTCATCGTAAGTGATGTTCTTATAGATGAATATATATATATATGCAATTAAAATATGCAAAAAGTTGCATAACAGTTGGGCCTTAATATATTAATTAGGAATATAATGGCTACTACAGATTTCACTCCCAAGGAAAATACTAACCTTGTGTAAAAACATGCATGTTAAAGGTATCCGTAATTATGTTTATAAAGAGAAAGAGGTACTTCCCCTTTTTAGCATTTTTAACCAAAAGGAAGCAACTTTGGATTCTATGAAAATAAATCATTGTCTTTCAGAAATCACTATCTTAGCATAGTAAATATTTTTTAGTGGAGAGGTTGTTGTGGGAAGAATCATAGAAGGGTGGTCTCCTTGATTGAAAAGAAACACGGAAGCTCATCTTCGACATTTGACCTCTTTGGTAACCAATTGTTTTCCCTATTTAAATCCTTAACGATTTTCTTAGAGGGTAATTGTTTTTGGCATTGGAGTATTTTCTTGAAAATAAAATATCTAAGTCCAATTTGGTGAGGGGGTGTGAGCTTTATTCCTTAATCTTGATTAGGAAGAGATATTTGGAGTTTAAATTATGTCAGGTATTTGATGGTAGTTACAGATCTGGCCAGTCCTGGTATGTTTCTTTTTATTATTATCTACATTTCTAATTCTGTGGAATGCGACGAGTATATATATCGAATGCAATTTCTGTATGAATTTTCATTTATATCTACCTGACTCGATTTATGCTTACAAGCTAGGTATATGTTTTGTTTAAATTTATCTATGCGTTTGGATATGTGGTATGTTATTGATATCCATGAGATCCAATGTTCGTATATGTCTTCTACATCCATTTTTAACCAGTGTAAAATTTGAATTCTGGCAAGATGTGTTTTTAACTGTGAAATTCAGATCTAGTATGCGTTTCAATTAGTGTATTGATGAATATGATATTTGATCTTTGCTTGTGATTTGCATTTCGATTTTGGTTTGAGTTGGTTTATGTATTGATGAATATTAGATCTGGTCTCTGCTTGTGCATTGCATTTTGATTTTGGTTTTGAGTTGGCTTATGTATTGATGAATATCAGATCCATCTCTTATTGTGCATTGCATTTAGATTTTGGTTTGATTTGGCTTATGTGTTGAGGAATATCATATCCGAGTGATCTGATCTCTCCTTATGCTCTGCCTTTCGATTTTATCTTTATATGACTTATGTATTGATGAATATCATATACGATCTCTGCTTTTGCATTGCCTTCCAATTTTGTTTTTTAGTTGGCTTATGTATTGATGAATATCATATTTGATCTCTTCTTATGCATTGCATTTTGATTTTGGTTTTGAGTTGGCTTATTTATTGATGAATATAAAATCCGATCTATGCTTGTGCATTGCATTTCGATTTTTGTTTGAGTTTGCTTATTTGTTGAGGAATATCATATCCGACGGATCCGATCTCTTCTTATTCTCTTCCTTTCAATTTCATTTTTATGTGGCTTATATGTTGATGAATATTAGATCAGAAAGATCCGATCTCTGCTTAATCATTTTTCCCTTTTACATTTTAATCTGGATTATGTGATGATCTGAGAGATCATAACTCGGTATGGGAGGTCCATTTGATCACGATTTAACTTTTCATGTATCTCTTCTTATGCATTTCTCATTTGATTATGATTTCATTTAGCATGTGTGGATGATAGATAAAATTTCCTGAGAGATCTGTAACACTGTCTATTTTTGTTAATAGTTTGGGTTCTGTGTTTGCATGGTTATGTGGTATACACCTAGTATATTACTTAGAGGTCTGAATTATGTATATGTTAACCTCCATATGTGTTTTGGTGTTGCAATTTCATGTATAGAGAGTCCATATGTTATCTACTTTCTCGTCTCCTTGTTGAACTTCAATCATAGACCCTTCCTCTTAATGGTCAATCTTACCCTTGCTTGATTTGGGTTGGGACATGATGTTTATAACCAAAGTCCCCTACTAAATATGGAAGTGCTTCTCATTAACCTACCTTAATGGATTCGTTGCTCAGCTCGTGGGTGGCTCTAGGAAGAACAATATACGCCAAATGGTTCCAATGGTTGGGAGGAAAGTTGAAGTCAAGCTTTCATTCGCTTGCGCCATTTCAATTAGAATCATAACCCGTAATGCTTAAATTTTTATTATGGAAAAACTTTATGAGGTTTCAATCTTACTATGTAGCTTATGATGTTAGAGATAGTAATTGATTTATAGTGCATCATTTATAATGAATTAACATGATTGACAAGATTGTTATTGCAGAGGATGGGACCCAATGGTGGAAAGGAAATAGTCTAACTCCACGAAGATAGTATGGTGAAATTGTTTTCTTACCCATGTACATATTTGTATATGTTAGTCCTGTCTCATCATCAAAGATAATTAAATTGCATAAGCTTGTTTCTTGCTCATTAGTTGACTCGGGAGATTCATCCTTCATCTCCTACGATTTGTGCCTAGGAGGAGATCGGGTACATTATATGGTTTCTTGTATGGATTATGTTAAGTGTAACTAAAGAACATGTTTATTATGTAATTACATTCAAAGGACCATCATGTGTCTAATATAAATTCATGTGTCTTAAATTTAGGAGATATCTCATTAAAAGAAATACTATGATCTTACTAGTGTATCGGGGTTGGTTGAAGATTTGAGCAATGTTTCAGGAACATATACATGAATACTAATGTATGGGGATGTAAGAATAAATGTGTGAGTATAACATAAAATTTGCATGAGAAAAATAATTATGCACTTCTGTATGCAAGTCATTATTGTGGTTTTTATTAATAGGAATTATACGCGTGAATATGGGAGCAATAATAACCATGGGTTCCATAACTTATATAGTTAAGAGACATTATGGTTTTATGTTTAAGAAGATTTAGTAACTTTGCATTTCTTATCTTGATTACAATTTACAAATGGTGAAGGATGTGAAATAACTAGAGAACACAATTAAGAATTGTAAACTATTGAAGATGCATATATATATTTATATTAGTGAGGGGTATCCTTTTAAGATAAAGTATTGAACCACTATTGTTAAACGTTAGTATTCCATGTGTCATGATGTATAGAAGTGATTACATCTGTAATGCCTTCAGATGTTCATAAGACTACATATTCGTGTTATAATCTTTAGTATTGAATTGAGGTCAACAATGAGACTAAAAAAATTGGTGTACTCGAATGTTTCAACTAAGAAATTATTTACATCGTGTACCCCAAGGATCTATTGATGGTTTGGTGTATGGGCATGTTACACATGGTATCAAATCTCATGTTACAACACTTGGAACTATATGGGATGAGCATAAAGGAACAAATTGGGTGAAGTAAGAATGAGTTATTGCAAATAATGGAAACCACTATGACAAATATCAGGGAAGGGCTCCCTCATGTGTGTTGTGTCAATTATATTCTTATGGTGAACGGTATATATATATATAAACGTATTTTTTTTGCATTTTCATCATCGAAGAAAAAATGACTATTTCAATCTTGATTAAAGAAAGATCCTATAGAAAAGAATACATTATTAATTATGTCTTTTTCTCCTTGCTATTTTGCTACATTATGAATGCGTCGTAGATTTGGAAAAAAAATCATATAGTAGGAGATGGAATGATTAACATGAACTACCCTTGTAGTTTTTCAGAGAATTAATTCATGGGTTCAAAGTTATTTTGAGAAACCTATAGATGGATGGATTTTATGCCCAAACTAGATTGACAATTTAGTCATCTTAAATGAGATAAGTACCCTTCCATGGTTTTGAGTAGATCTCAACTTTTGTTAGAAAAGTATTGATAACATTAAGGAGAGAAGGTCTTGTAAAATTGATAATTGCAAAAATGCATAGGCTTCTTACGATAAATCATTTCGGACTACTAAATAGTGTGCATATCTCCTTCGAACTTGGAAGGAATAGTTTAGATGAAAATTACATTAATAGAGTAAAAACCCGTAGAAGAAGGATGTAGATGTTATAACCACATTAGAATTATGAACAAATATATGATTAATGGAAAATACAATGATTCTTTATTAATGTTATGACCTACCTTTGATGTTCCAAATTAATTAGTAATGATATTCCTAGACAAAATTTATGGTGTCCTACTATATGGAGTTGGCGTCTCAGTAAAGAAATACAGGTTTCCATAACACATGTTAATGCTCTAGCAGGGAATAAATGTGTTAATATAATGATATATATATTTGTTTCTCTAAAGATATTAACATTCATTGAACATTGATTAATATGATATCTGATACAATTTTTAAAGAATGTTTTGCTAAGTAATACCAATTTTGTTTTGCATGCTATTTTAAGTCCTGATTGATAAATACCTTACTAATTTTTATAGATACATTGAAAGACATCGTAAACGATTTTTTTAATAGAAGAATACAATGTATGCATTGGAAAGGTAGGTCAATAAATGTATGAATATTGAATATATAAGTCCGAATTGAATTATAGGTTTTATAAAACTCCTCTTGTGTATGCTATTGGTAATAGATGAATGGTATTGGAAATGTAAATGACTTGATGGAATATAGCTGGAGTTGGGTAATTAGGAAACTCTGTGCTGAATAACTAGAAATTGAATCACTTATCAATAAGCGGTAAATTTAGTCTGATTGACTTGATAATTATATCGAGACTAAAAGAAAAATTTATATCATTGTATTTTGTTAGGAAGGAATTTCTTATATAATGATTACATTATGAAGAGTTATGCTAACAACTTGATTGTGTAGGTCATAGTGAATTTTGGGAAACAAAGACATCAAAAGATGTTTATTGTTGATTGAACCAAAGAGGCTGATTCAGGTTCAACTTCGAATGGATTCAAGAATATCAGTTCCTCTTCTTTCTCCATTCACAAGCTATGCAGAGTGGAAAATGAAGATGATTTCATATCTAAAGAGACAAGGTCTCTATGAGATATCTATTGGAGCTGGTGAAGAATCTTATGAAGAGCCAAGTGACTGGTTGAATGACTGTGATAGAGCAGTTGGAGCTATGTGTCTAGCTATCTCTCCATGCATGCGCTACCTTATTGATTCTATTGATTCCCCAAAGGATATCTGGACAACATTGGATAGAGTTTTGGGAAAGGACAATGAGGATCCTTCTAGCTATGTGGAGAGTGCCTCTAGCTCCTCAATGATTTCTCTCTCTCAAGATGTCTCGGCCTCTATTGTCTCCGATGAAGTTGATCATGAAGAAGAAATTTCTTATGCAATTCCTATTGCTACTACTCTCCTTGATTCAAATGCTTCCTCTTTCAATCAAGAAGAGCCATCTTTTTCTATGCCTCCTGAAGTAGAAGATCTTGATTCATCTTCTCATGATGCTGCTGATGAAAAAGAAGAGACTAATGGAGCTGCTATTGCTATTGATGATTCACTCACACTTTCATTGTTCTCTATGTATTCTATCATGGATTCTGAGATCCACATGCCAGATCTCTCACACCTTGTGCATGTCTCTCCTCTTGATGGTGCGCAACCCAGTGATTTCCAGGAGTCTGTTGTTGTGCTTTTTTGTGATCTCTTGGATTATTTGGAAGCTAGATCAACCCATGGAGCCCATTCATTCACACTCTTTGATCCCATGCCTTCTCTATGTTCCTACATGATCACTTGCACACATCCTCTCTGTGTAAATGAAGATGGAGACATGATACACTCGCTTGGACAGTTATTCCACCTATCTAGAGCTCATTTCATCTCTACTGGTTCGAAGTTCAAGTCATATCATCATCTTGGAGCTGATTACAAGTCTCAAGATCCTTCATTATTTCCTTCACATCATTGGATTTCAGTTGTTCTACATGGTCCCAGGTTCTATCATGCAGCTGTCTTTGATCTAGGTGAGCAGATTTATCTTCTTCCCAAGAAGAAGATTCCTACA
>LPNX010899349.1:159275-180822 GCA_001517045.1 Pseudotsuga menziesii | reverse complement strand
ATTTCCATCTCCTTGACAACTCACTCATGCTTTTGCCAACTTGTGAGGTGCTTGGTAGATTGGAAAGTGCTTTAAGGGGTTTATCATAATTAGTAAGCCTTCTTTTATGAGCTAGCTTGAGTTGTCTTCATGGAAATCCCTTTTCCTTTATAAGGATGTATTACCTATGTAATAATATCAAATAAGACAATTCAACCTTCTTCATGATATCAGAAGGTTCTCAAAGTTCATGATATGTGCTGTATGTCCCTTCTGATATTATTTGCTCTAGGAAAATACATCATGAAGAACTTGAACTTTGAGAATGTATTACCATCATGAAGAATGTGTTGTATGTCCCTGGTCTCGCATCCAACCTTCTATCAGTGTACCAGATGACCCACATCAGAGAACTTGTGCATGATGGCACCATTCATCTACTCTTCTGTTCATCTTCAGAACAAGTAGCCGATATCTTCACCAAAGCATTTTGTGAGAAGACCTTCAGTAATCCCAAATCACTGCTGGGTATTGCTGATCATGCTGCAAAGGCATGAGTGGAGACAAGATTCTACAATTTTGTTTTACAGTCCATGTTTAAGGGAGGATTTTCCCAAGTTGGTTTTGCCTCTTTCCTTGGTTCATATGGACTTGCAGTATGTAAAAGGGTGACTAAGCCTTGTTGCTAGGCCCTATATTTTTATTTATTACTCATAAATTCAGGCTTAAGGGGGGGTGTTAGAATAATCAAACCCATAGTATTACCCACTTAGACATTAATTCATTTATTTTTGTCTTATTTGCCTAGTACATGAGTCCCACCATGTGCAAGTTGCTAATTGCCTATCCATAGAGGTCAAACTTGCCATATTTGACTCATGTAGTGCTTGGGAAATCCTTAGAAATCAAATTTTCTTTATTCCTGGCCTCCTAGGTGCCCTTCTACTTTTTCTGCTTTGTTGACTGCTTTTTCAGTTTTTAAAGCACATAAGGAAAGCAAGACTAGGTGAGGTGAACCTGTTTTATTCCCCTTTCATCCTCCACTCTTTCCTCCATGAAAAAGCATGTATGAGCTGCCATTTCACCACTCATTAGCTTGCCCATGCGCCCTTGCCAATTCGTGAGCCTCATGACAGATTTGGGATCAGCTTTTTACACCTATGGGGGATTTGCCTATTTTGGGTAAGCCTGCTTTATGCTAGATTTGGATGCTTCCTCATGCATTCGATTTCTTCATGTATTCTATTTATTCAGCAGCCTATGATATTACATGGTTGGCTATTGTACACTGAGTTAATATAATTTTGTGTTACAGCTCCATTTTCAGTCTCCATTGTTGACAATTTTGCATGATCAATTGTAATTTGTTGTGAGTGAAATTAATCTATTGCTGGTCAGAATTTCTACAGAAGCAAGCAATGATAATATGAAGAGTGAATGAAGACAATGCCTTGACGAACATGAAACACTGAGGACAGTGTTACCTCTAAGAGGGAAAGGATGTAACATCCCCTTACTACCTTGACCTGAAATACAAAGTGTAAATAAATGACATTGTAAGTTCGTATTCTAACTTCATAAAAGTTATGGATGAAATTGATAGGGTTAGGAGGATGAAAGATTGGCACGACTAAATAACAATTGGTGATGAATACACTAGTGGGAAAGGTAAAATATGAGTTAATCCTTGTGGATCTTGTGAAAATAACCTAGTGTCATCATGGTTTAGATGACATTCCAAAAGGAATCCAGTTACAAATCTTCACTTTTGTTTTTAGGTAAAATCAATAATAGTATTTACATGCTCGGTGGTTTCCATAGAGCATTGTGAGACAACTCCTTACATGATTTAACTATGATATATAATTATTAACATAATATAAGTCTATTCCTATTATTGTGAAACAATACCCTGCTCACATGAGAACTTGAGTAGACCATGAGATTATTTATCATAGGGTAAGTATTTTTCTTCATCTACTATACCAATTGAGCTCATTCTAAGTTATGTTCTTACAGGTGAATATGTGTGTGTGTGTGTGTGTGTGTGTGTGTGTGTAATTATGTTTATAAAGAGAGATCCTAGTACCTCCCTTTATTAGCATTTTTAAACAAAAGGAAGCAACTTTGGATTCTATGAAAATAAATCGTTGTCTTTCATAAATCGTTATCTTAGCATAGTAAATACTTTTTAGTGGAGAGGTTGTTGTGGGAAGAATCATAGGAGGGTGGTCTCCTTGATTGAAAATAAACATGGAAGCTCATCTTCGACATTTGGCCTCTTTGGTAACCAATGGTTTTCCTATTTAAAGCCTTAACGGTTTTCTTAGAGGGTAACTGTTTTAGGAATTGGAGTATTTTCTTGAAGATAAAAGAGCTAAGTGAATTTTGGTGAGCGGCGTGAGATTTATTAATTAATCTTGATTTGGAGGAGATATTTGGATTTTAAATTATGTTGGCTCTTTGATGGTAGTTATAGATCCGTCCAGTCCCAGTAGGTTTATTATTATTATTATATACGTTTTTAAATCTGTGGAATGCGATGAGTATATCTATCAGATGCACTTTTTGTATGAATGCTTTATTATATCTACCAGACCCGATTTCTTATTACAACCTATGTATGTATTTTATTTAAATTTATCTATAATTATGGTTCTATGTTATGTGGTTTATATCCATAAGATCCAATGTTTGTATACGTCCTCTGGATGGATTTTTAACTTGTCTACGCTTTCAAATTGTCAAGATGTGTTTTTAACCATGAAATTTAGATCTAGTATGCATTTTAGTTAGTGTTTTCATTTTATACATTTTAATTATTGGATGAGATTGCCCATTACCTATGTTTTGGATCTGTTTAATGCATTTATTTGTAAATTGTAGATCTGAAAGAGTCCTTTATGCATTTCAATGTATGAGCTGAAATTTTATTGCCCAAAGTATGTGTTTTAATAATACTCATATTTGTAAGTGTGGACGGTGGTAAGGATTCCAACTTTGCGATGTGATATATCATTTGAATCTCTTAATCGGTCTAGAATTACACTGCCTTGTGAGTATTGTTTGAGTAATATTTTTAGGCCTAAAATTTCGCTACCTATTGCATTGCATTTCGAGTTTGGTTTTGAGCTGGCTTATGTATTGATGGATATCATATCTGATCTTTGCTTGTGCATTGCATTTCGATTTTGTTTTGAGTTGGCTTATGTATTGATGAATATAAAATACAATCTCTTCTTTTGCATTGCATTTTTATTTTTGTTTTAGATGTCTTATGTGTTGCGGAATTTCAGATCCGAAGGATTTGATCTTTCCTTATGCTATGCCTTCCTATTTCATCTTTATTTGGATTATATATTGATATATCATATCCGATCTCTGCTTGTGCATTGCATTTTGACTTTGGTTTTGAGTTGGCTTATGTATTGATGAATATTAGATATGATATCTGCATTGCATTTCAATTTTTGTTTAAGCTGGATTATGTGTTAAGGAATATCATATACAAAGGATCTGATCTCTGCCTATGCTCTGCATTTCGATTTCATTTTTATATGTCCTATATGTTAATGAATATCATATCAGAAAGATCTGATCTCTGCTTAAGAATTTTTCCCTTTTACGTTTAGTTTGTCTTATGTGATGATTCGAGAGATCATAACTCAGTATGGGTGGTCAATTTGATCACGATTTAAGTTGGCATGTAAATCTTCTTATGCATTTCTTATTTGATTACGATTTAATCTAGCATGTGTGGATGATAGACAACAAATCTGGAGAGAGCTGTAACAATGTCTATTTTTGTTTATAGTTTGGATTATGTGTCTATGTGGTTATGTGGTATGCACTTGGTATATTAGTTACAAGTCTGAATTATGTATATGTTAACCTCCATATGTGTTTTGGTGTTGCAATTTCATGTCTGGAGAGTCCATATATTATTTACTTTATGGTCTTCTTGTTGAAATTAAATCATAGACCCTTCCTCTTAATGGTCAAACTTACCCTTGCTTAATTTAGGTTGGGACGTGAAGTTTATAACCAAAGTACCCTATTAAATCTTGAAGTGCTTCTCATTAATCTGCGTTAATGGACTCATCGCCAAGATTGGGGGTGGCTCTAAGAGGAACAAAATACGCCAAATGGATCCAATGGTTGGGAGAAAATTCGAATTCAAGCTTTCAGTGGCTTGAGCTATTTGGATTAGAGTCATAACTCATAATTGTTAAATTTTGATTATGGAAATACTTTATGAGGTTTCAATATTATTATGTAGCTTATGATATTAAAGATAGTAATTGATTACAGTGCATCATTTATAATGAAATAACATGATTGACAATATTGTGTCTGCAGAGAATGGGACCCAATGGTGGAAAGGAAATAGTCTGATTCCATGAAGAAAGTATGGTGAAATTATTTTCTTACCCATGGACATATTTGTATATGTTAGGTTTGTTTCATCATCAAAGGAAATGGAATTGTCTAACTTTGTCTCTTGCTCATTAGTCAACTCGGGAGACTCATGCTTCATCTCCTACAGTTTGAGCCTAAGAGATTGGGTACATTATATGGTTTCTTGTATGGAGTATGTTAAGTGTAACTAAAGAACATGTTTATTATGTAATTACATTCAAACAACCATCATGTGTCTAATATAAATTCATGTGTCTTAAATTTAAGAGTAACCTCGTTAAAAGAAATACTAGGATCCTACTAGTGTATTGGGGTTGCTTGAAGGTTTGATTAATGTTTCAGGAATGTATACATGAATACTAACGTATGGGGACATAAGAATAAATGAGTGATTATAACATAAAATTCACATGAGAAAACTAATTATGCACTCCTGTATGTATGTAATTATTGTGGTTTTTAGTAATAGGAATTATACGCATGAATACGGGAGAAATAATAACGATGGGTTCCATAACTTAAATAGTTAAGAGACATTATGGTTTTATGTTTAGGAAGATTCAGTAACTTTGATTTTCTTATGTTTATTATAATTTACAAATGGTGAAGTATGTTGAATAACTAGAGAACTCGATTGAAAATTTTAAACTATCGAAGATGCATATATATATTTATATTAGTGAGGAGTCTCCTTTTAAGTTAAAGTCTTGAACCAATATTTTTAAACATTAGTAGTCCACGTTTCATGATGAATAGGAGTGATTACACTTGTAACATCTTCAGATGTTCATAAGACTACATATTTGTGTTATAATATTTAGGATTGAATTGAGGTCAACAATGAGACTAACAAAATTGGTGTACTCGAATGTTTCAACTAATGAAATATTTGCACTGTGTACCCTAGGTATATATTTATGGTTTGGTTTATGGGTATGTTATAGTTACATGCTCTCATATTTCGTCCTTCACTACCTTGAGGTAAGGAACCCTATCCTTCGCTCTCCTTGTTAGTAAAGTTTATATATGTAAAGGACTATGATTTTATACTAATTTTAGCAGTATTTGGTTCTTGTATGCATATATGAACTAGAAAAACTTATCCACTATACACTCGGGTTAATGAAAATAGCTTGAAGGTATTCCTCCTATCGATTGTATGG
The DNA here is from genome assembly GCA_001517045.1 of Pseudotsuga menziesii. Lineage (NCBI taxonomy): Eukaryota > Viridiplantae > Streptophyta > Pinopsida > Pinales > Pinaceae > Pseudotsuga > Pseudotsuga menziesii. The sequence continues at coordinate 175,261 of LPNX010899349.1, read as the reverse complement.
GGGTTGACCATGGTTACTCTGAATTCAATGTAAAGAGAAGGGAGAGGCTTCATGGCCTCTATCGCTTAAGATAAGTTTGATTAAGAGTAGTTGGATCTTCTCTTCAACTTGGGGATTCTTGGTGATGATTATAGAGTGGTTCAGTGATTGGAATAATTCCATCGTATATATTTCAGTTTGTAATTTGGTTATTAACAAGATTCGAATGTGAATCGATTTTGTGGATGATCGGTTCTTAAATCTTGCTTGATTTGGTTTTATTTCCTTAGAACTTTAATTGGATGTTTGTTGATTATATATTGATACCGTAAATATATTTAAATTAAATATTTATCCTAAATGAAATCTCGACATAGGGACTGTATTGTTGATTAAATTTCTAAACAAAATTTGGGCGCTCTATAGAAGCCTTCGGCTAAAGAGAATGTGTTTCGTTTTATCCTAGCGCAATTTGATAAATTTGTTGTAGATATGATTGGATGATTGATAACCTACCATCATAGATTTAACTATTTGTATATAATTGTATAAAAATCACTTCATGTATGACTTTGATTCAGTGGATAATATTAACTATGTTGGTATAATTCCTAGATCTTAGCTTGATTTGATTATTAGATCTACATTTGGAAACTCATATCTATAACTAGAAATTTTAATTAGATTTCTTAATTAAATTTTGGTAACTATCTGATCGAACTTGATCTCTTGGTTATGTCTTTCTTTATTGTTTTCCTTAGATATGTCCATTCCTGGGTATGGAATCCCAAGGACTTGTAGAAGTATAAGTTAAAGAAATGTAAAATACAGTTAAATTCTATGTAGAAGGATTCTGACTCCTAGAGGAATACAATTGGTTTAAACTTACTTAGATCTATTATTAATTTGATAGAAGCATACTTGAACAAATAAGCATACTTGAACAAAGAGTTTGTAAAGTGATATATATTTGTATTTTAAAACATAGAAGAGATCCTTGTGAAGGGTGTCTCGTCTCTTTCTGTTAAGTCTGATATTTATACAATATAAGGTTTCTTTTATAGTTGATGTAGCTTAACATATGAAAAATATTCTAGAGAATATTAATTTACTATTACAATTTCTACATAGGGAAGAGATCTGGAATTTCTACATTATGTACATAAGTAATTAACTAATAACATCTTATAAACTAAGAACGTATCATTAAACTAGATAAAAAGAATATCAATGGATACATGGTAAAATTATCAGTTATAATGGACTTAAAATTCAATCTACTTTTAGACAGTAATTGTCAATACTAAAATAATAAATAAATTTAATAAATAACATTTCACTACTGTGGGGAAAACAAAACTGAAGTTGAGGTTCCTCCAAACCAACTCCTAGAGAAGCCAAAACTTACTTGCTCTAGAACACTTGAGCCTATTTTCTCAACCACAAGGGAAAATTCCGATCAATGAGCCATCTCTTTGCATCAATAGATTATTTCCATTTTACATTTCCCCTTTTGCGTTAGAAAACACTCTTTTAACAACTACTTCAATTCTAATTCCTCTCAGTATTTTAAATATTCCAATAATAATAATCCATTACATTCCATTTTGGCTTTATTGTCAAAATATTAAAAAAAAAATTATTCCAAGTAATAAATAATTAAACAATTGTTTGGTGTATTACAACAATAATCTAGCACAAAACGAATTTAAGAGCTCAATGAGGTATTATAATTTGTCTAAGCATATTTAAATTATAATCATAAAAAATAAGCAGAGAAGGCCTAGGGATAATGTGGAATAGCCACTTAGTCATAGCAACCGAAGAGATTCTTTGAAAATTATATGGATTTAGCAATTCCCTTGACCATCTTAATGTATCTAGAAGCAATTTTTTTTTCAATTAGCCTACTTATCATTTAAAAAAATAGATATATCTTGGTACATTCTATCTAGTAGGAATAAGGTGAATTCAAGGAAAAAATCAAATCGATTGGAAAGCATAAACTGATGGTAAACTAAAGCACAAGGAAATTGAAATTTCAAAATTGTTTTGAATAATTTGAAACATCGCAAGTATTTTCTTCTTATTCCATAGTTATGGCATCATAAATCTCTAAAGCATCAACAAATGAGATAGAAACACCATTGGAATTCTCGTGAATAAGAGAATATGTATCCACTATCTACATTTTGCACAATGTATTGATTGACAAGATTATATAATTATTGTCCTATGTTTCTTGGTTATCTAGTTTTTATAAGAAAACTAACCAATCATGGTTTTATTTTATCTATTGGCATTATGTAATGCTTTGAACTATTAGTTGAGTACATAGAGTGAATTGATTCTGAATTATCCAACACTGATTAAAGAACATCAAGTTGACTCTAAATCATCCTAGTTTCTAAAAACATAAGTAGAAATCTCTGATTACATCCTGTTTTCTAGGAAGATGTGTTGAATTAATGTAACTTCGAAGAATATTCTAAATATATTTTGTGGTCCCCGATGTTCCTATCCAAAGAATTATTTGTTTTACTTTCAAACCCCGATGTTCCGATCGGGAGAATCACTAAGAGTAATGAGGAAGTCCCCTCCATTGTAAGTCATGGCATTAGTACCCTTTGAAAAGTATTATTATATTAGGCCAACCCAGTTGTGGTTACTCGAGCTTACATGACAGGGTTAAATATTAAGTGAACGAAAGAATATAAATAGAGGTGAGATGCTCCTCATTTGGAACACACTCACACTCACTTGTGTAGCGCATTAAAGAGAGAGAGAGAGAAAGAGATGTAGTTGGAGAAGGAGGAGGATAAGTATTTTGGGTTTACCTTTTATTTTTTGGGGGAATCTATATTGAGGAAGCTTTTGTTGGACTTTTCCCCGTAGGGTTTTCCCAGGATAAATTTGTGTTGTTCTTGTGATACTGTTTCTTTCAATGATCCTGTCTATATGATTTTGTTACGAAATTGAAATTAAATGCTGATAATATAGCTTAGCATATGGAATTTTAACATTGTATCAGAGCTATCCTGAATAGGACAACTTTCACAAGGTGAAAAATCCCTCTCTCTCTCCTCGGAAGAAATTAGGGTTTCAAAAAAAAAATTCGAAAAACTGTTTGCATAGAAATTTGCACCCTTATATAGCGTATCTATTGATCCTGGAATTAAGATGTTTGGGTGAGTGAATCTCCAGGAAGTTCAAACCATATTTTGACAACTACACCAAAAAACTGTTGAACCAGAAAATAGTTGGAAGCTGCAGAAGTTGATTCTTGCAAGTCTGATTTGGAAGTTGAAGACTTGAGATCTCTAGAAACCAAGCACACCAGTCAACTCACCTCAGTTAATTGCATATATTCGTGAGTTCAGTTTCTCAGTCTGTAGAATTTCAACTTTTTGTGATTTCATGACAAGATTTCCCCAAACACTAAGCTTGAGGGAAAGCTAGAAGGCATAGAGAATTTTTGAGCATGGAAATATAGGATTGGTCTCATTCTCCAAGAGAATGGTCTTGATAAGTATATCAAAGAGGGATTTGTACAACTTAAAGAAGCTAAAGATAAGGATAAACACAAGAAGGATATGATTAGTGCACAAAGGATTATTGTTGACTCTATCAAGGATCACTTGATCCCTCAAATGTTATCCAAGAAGACTACAAAGAAATGTATGATGCCCTATCCAGAACGTATGAGGGTGGAAAAATAAATAGAAATATGAATCTAAGAGATCAATTGAAGAGCACCAAGATGAGTCATGGAGAATCCATCCAGGACTACTTCACAAGGGTTTCTCAGATCAAAGAACAATAAGAATCCACTGGAGAAAAACTTGATGAATATGAGATGGTTATGACTGCTCTCGATGGTCTCACTAGAACTTGGGAGTCATTCATTCGAATGATGTGTGCCAAGAAGGAAAGCATGAAGTTTGATGTGGTATGTGAAGACTGCATTCAAGAGGAGACTAGAGTGCCAAATAGAGAAGCCTTAGTTAAGGAGGATGATAAATCCATAGACACTCATGGCAAGAGAAGAAGAAATCAACCCAACTTCAAGAAGGGAAACCACAAGGAGCATCACCCTCCCAGAAGGTTCCAAAGATCAAGAGAAAGTCTATCAAATAAAGACTACTCTGGCTTTCAATGTTTCCATTGTGACAAGATAGGACACATTGCCAGAAATTGTCCTATGAAGAAACAATAATATAAGAAGAGGATCAACAACAACAAAAGACATCATGCTCATCTAGATGAAGATGAGGATGAAGAAGAAGAAGAGGAAGGACCTCCATGAAAGAAAGCAAGAGAAGAATATGTAGAAGAGTATGTACTATTCTCTGCTCTCTCTAGGTCTGTAACACCTGGAGAAGACACTTGGCTTATTGATAGTGGTGCTTCAAAGAATATTACGGGACAAAAGAAAAATCTATCCAAACTTAAAGAAAATAAATATCCTCATAAAGTATCCCTATGAGATGACTATCAATATCCAATCAAAGGAGTTGGTGAAGCAAGCTACAAGCTTGATTCAGGAAATCCCCTGAAGATGAAGGAAGTATTGTATGTACCAGGTCTAAATAAGAATCTACTTTCTATCTCAGCCTTAGATAAGAAATGATTTAGAGTTGCATTCATATATGGTCAACCACTCATGTGGCCCAAAGGAAAGAAAATTGAAGATGCAGCTGTTATCGGTGAAGAAGAAGGAGGTCTGTATAAACTCAAGGGACATTTAGAAACATCCCTTGTTCCTGAGTCCACTGATCCTGGTGAACTATGGCATAGAAGGATTTCTCACATAAATTACAAAGCACTACCTCATGTGAACAAAGCAGTGACATGATTACCATATAGGAAGATCAAACTTGAAGGCATTTGCAAAGGATGTGCGAAAGGAAATAACATCAAGAATCCATTTCTGAAGAGAGAAACAAAAACAAAAGGTACATTGGAATTGATTCATTCATATGTGTGTGGTATAATGTATTCCACATCCTTAAGTGGTTTTGAATATTATATCACATTTATTGATGACTATTCAAGAAATACTTGGATATACTTCTTTAAAGAAAAGAGTGAAGTGTTTGAGAAATTCAAAGAATTCAAAGCCTTGATAGAGAATCTTTCAGACAAGAAAATAAAGACACTCTAATCAGACAATGGAAGAGAATATACTTCAAAATAATTTGAAGACTTTTGTAAAGTTGTCGGAATCAAGAGGGAACTAACGACTCCCTACAATCCTCAACAGAATGGGGTTGTAGAAAGAAATAACAGAACCATCATGGAGGTAGTGAAGACAATGATATCTGATCAAGATCTTCCAATGCATCTATGGGTAGAAGTAGCAAGAACCGTTGTATATGTACATAATAGAATATCTCACAGTGCTCTTGGATTCAAGACTCTAGAAGAGATGTTCATGGGAAATAAGCCTGAGGTAAGTCACCTCAAAATATTTGGTTGTCCAGTATATATTCATATACCAAAAGAGAAAATAACCAAGTTAGACCCTTATAGAAAGAAGGGGATATTTGTTGGATACTATGAAGTATCCAAGGCATTCATAATTTACATTCCTAGATTCCATCACATGGAAATTAGTAGAGATGTAACCTTCGATGAAGAATCAACTCTCAAGAGATCCATAAAATGTCAACATGAAGAAGTGTATGAGGAAGATGCACCTCCCATAAATGTAGAGACTACATTCCTTCCTGAAGATGAAGCTCCTAAAGAACATGACATGACATAACCACAAGAACCTCATATGATGGAAATATCATGAAAGAGAAAGATTGCTTGGGAAAGAGAGATTATACAAGAAGAAGAAAGATATGGAGCTCCTGAAGGCTCCACAAGGGTAAGTAAGAATCCTAAGACTTTTTCCAACTATGTAGCTTTGATGTGTAATCTTGTAGATCAAGAACCTACAAACTACGAAGAAGCGGTACACAAGAAAGAATGGGTAGAAGAAATGACTGAAGAATACCAGTCAATAATGAAGAATGATGTATGGGATATAGTTCCCAAACTAGAAGGAAAGAGTGTAGTATCCTCCAAATGGATCTACAAGATAAAGCATGCAGCTGACGAAAGTATTGAGAAGTATAAAGCAAGATTTGTGGCCACAGGTTTCTCTCAGAAAGAGGGAATTAATTATAAAGAGCCATTTTCCCCCAGTATCATGCTATACTTTGATTAGAGATATCATGGCACTTGCATGCATGATGAAGTGAGAATTACGCTAGATGGATGTGAAAAAATCCTTCCTAAATGGTGTGATTGAAGAAGAAGTATACATAGAGCAGCCACAAGGATTTGAAGTTGAAGACAGACGAACTCATGTATGCAAGTTGAAGAAAGCCCTGTATGGCCTGAAGAAAGATCCCAGAGCTTGGTATGGAAGAATAGATAGTTTCCTGACAAGCATGGGCTTTGCCAAGAGTAAATCTGATCCTAACCTTTACTTCAAGGTTATAGAAGATGAACTTGTCATACTATTATTATATGTGGATGATTTATTTTTTACAGGGAATGAGAAATAGATTATGGAAAGCAAGAAGAAACTCGCTGAAGAATTTGAGATGAAAGAACTAGGTTAATGCATTATTTCCTAGGTCTGAAAGTATGGCAAAGTTCAAAAGGAATCTTTCTCAACTAGGGAAGGTATGCAGTAGAGCTATTGAAAAGATTCAATATGTTGGAATGAAAATCCATGGCCACAACCATGGATTCCAACCTGAATTTTTTAGATGATGACTCATCATAGTTAGTGGATGTGACTCAATATAGACAGATCATTGGGTCATTGATGTACCTAACAAATAACAGACCTGACATTTTTTTTGCTGTGAACACTCTGAGTCAATATCTAGTTCAACCTAGACGTGTTCACTCGGTAGCTGCAAAACATGTGATGATATATCTGAAATGGACTATAGACTTTGGTCTATACTATGATGGAATCCATGAGTACAGATTGTATGGCTACACGGATGCAAATTGGGCTGGAAGTGTCTCAGACAGGAAAATCACATCATGTGGATGTTATAGTCTAAGATTTGCTATGATTTCATGGTTTAGCAGGAAACAGTCTAGTGTTACTCTTAGCATGACCGAAGTAGAATATATAGTAGCTTTCTCTGCTAGTTTTGAAGCCATATGGATTCGGAAGCTGATGTCAGGGTTATTCAACCTAGAGTTGGATACAAAGTGATTCTATGTGATAACCAAAGTTGTATAAAGATGACAGAGAACCTATAGTTCCACGACAGATCGAAGCACATAGAAATCCGGTATTTCGACATTCGAGATATGATGCAGAAGGGAGCCATAAACCTCCAGCATTTGAGTACTGATGAACAAGTTGCTGATGTGTTAACAAAGCCTCTATCTCAGGTAAAGTTCGAATACTTTCGTGACAATCTTGGTGTTGTTCGGAAAGACCTTCCTCAAAAGGGGGAGCAGTGATGTAGCAGTGGGATTGCATCATCCCTGAAATTATGTTCAAAATGTATCAAGAGGCTTCGGTCCCCGTGAATGTGGTGGGATTGCATCATCCCTGAACTTCTGTTCAAAATGTGTCCGGAGGATTTGGTCCTTGTGGATGTGGTGGGATTGCATCATCCCTCAACTTCTTTTCAAAATGTATCTAGAGGCTTCAGTCCCTATGAATGTGGTGGGATTGCATCATCCCTGAACTTTTATTCAAAATGTATCCATAGGATTCGACCCCTGTGAATGTGGTAGGATTGCATCATCCCTAAAATTTTGTTCAAAATGTATCCAGAGGCTTCAGTCCCCATGAATATGATGGGATTGCATCATCCCTGATCTTTTGTTCAAAATGTATCTAGATATTTTGGTCCCCATGAATGTGGTAGGATTGCATCATCCTTGGACATAGTCCTAAAGTGATAGGGAGTGATTATCCTATAATTGTATCCAGTGGCCTCGGCTGTCGAGAATGTGGTAGGATTGTATCATCCCTGGAATTTAAGTGCAAAAGTGATCCAAATACTTTCACCTTCGTATTGTGGATTGCAGGTTGTTGTTGATGATCATGATGTTATTGATCAAAAGATCAAAGTGTTGATGATGATGTTACTGATCGAAATATCAGAGTGTGATGATGATGATGTTACTGATAGAAATATCAGAGTGTGATGATGATGATGCTGTTGATCTATTAGAGTGTGATGATGATGGTGATGATGATCGAAAGTTTAGAGTATAATGATAATGATGATGCTGATCAAAATTTCAGACTATGATGATGATGATGTTGTTGATTGAAAGGTCAAAGTGCGGATGATGATGTTGCTGATCAAAAGGTCAAAGTGATGATGATGACATTGCTAATCGAAAGGTCAAAGAGATGATGAAGATATTGTTGATCAATTGAGTGGTCAAAGTGTTGTTGCTGCTGAAGATTGAAGATGAAGAATATATGATGAAAATCTTCCAATGATTTATAGATGTATCACCCTGATGATGGTGATGATGCCTTCTCTCTCCTACTATTGTTGTTGTTGATGTTGTTTAACAATACCCTTCTTGTTAAGGGGGAGTGTTGAATCATTGTAACTTCGAAGAATATTCTAAATATATTTTGTGGTCCTTGATGTTCCTATTGGTAGAATTACTTGTATTACTTGTACCCCGATGTTCCTATAGGGATAATTACTAATATTCATGAAGAAGTACCCTCTTTTTCAAGTCGAGTCATTAGCACCCTTCAAAATGTATTATTATATAAGGTTAACCCAGTTTTGTTTACTCGAGCCTACAAGTTTACTCGAGACTACATGACAGGGTTAAATATTAAGTGAATGAAAGAATATAAATAGAGGTGAGGCGCTCCTCATTTGGAACACACTCACACTCACTTGTGTAGCGCATTAGAGAGAGAGAGAGGAAGAGATGTAGATGGAGAAGGAGGACGATTAGTCTTTTGGTTTTACCTTTTATCTTTTTGGGGCATCTATATTGAGGAAGCTTTTGCTGGTTTTTTCCCTTTAGGGTTTTCCCAGAATAAATTTGTGTTGTTCTTGTGATACTGTTTCTTTCTGTGATCCTGCCTATATGCCTTTTTTATGAAATTGAAATTAAATGGTGATAATATAGCTTAGCATATGGAATTTTAACAAGATGATGGACGTGCTAAGAAATTTGATTCTGAAACATAAACCAATAGCCATATGTTGATGATTTTTTTAAGCATGACAACTAGCCACAACATTGGCATGTATTTGGAATATCCATATTTTCCAATAAAGAGAAATAACACAAATTTCAAAGTGAAGTAGAAAATAGCATACAAATATGGAAATTGCTTGATAGAATTTGAGAGATAGCTACAATTCTATTCCTATGCCACGCTTCTGGCATCGTAAAGTTATAAATCTACAACACCACTTGAGACAAGAAAATAAATAGACTTGTGATCAATAAAGCATATGTTTCCACTTATCACAGTTTGTAGAATGTTTCCACTAGTTAAACTACCTAAGTGGTTGCCTCCCATTTCTTGATTATCTACCTTCTACATCAAAGTCAGACAACTTTTGTTGCATTCCATTTCCCAGGAAGATGGTCAATGTGACAAGCAAATTGATTTTAAACTATTAAAGTTAAATTCATCTATCAACAATGTTGTCAAACATAAAAACTACCAAAAACATCGACATGTGTTTGGAAAATTGGCATTTCCCAATTACCGAATTTGTTCAAATCTAGCAAGAACAAGAGTTTGAGAGATAACTACTTTCTAGATTTTGTTCCGGTATTCTATTAATTTAATCACGAAGTACTACAATTACATGTATATATAGCTCTCTGTGAACCCTTTGTGATTGATCTATGATTTGAACCTCTATGGATGTGAACCTTTGCCGATGCGAAGCCTTTGTGGTTTTGCTTCACTCTGATCTTTATTTATTTATTTTTTTCACGCTGATCTCTGCGATTTGAACCTTTGAGGATTCTAAGCCTATGTGGTTTTGCTGCACACAAAAGTTTATCATCTCTATGATTCTATCTTTGTGAAGCCTCTCCTATTTCTTAGATTTTATCTCTATGAATCCTCTATGATTGTGCTTCACGATGATATATGTGATTTGTCCTCTGTGGTTTCTTCAATATGAACTACAGTTGGAAGGTGATATGGAATGGTTATATCAGGTGCACACATTCCTTATCTTTTTTCTAATAGATATATACTGCTCATATATTTCTTTTTGTTCACAAGTATGAATAATTCACCGCATCTACCAAAGATTGTCAAAGGTATACCTAGCACAGTTACTCTACAGAGCCTATATGAGTATACAGAGTCATTAGAGAAACATAGGGAAGAAAGAGAAGTTAAGCTACGATTAGATTTAGAATCCATGCTGGAAAATAAATTTACATCTCTTGAAGAAAAGATCCAAAAACAAATAGAAAATAAAATAAAACTATTGGAGAATAAAATGGATACAATGGAGATTAGATTACAGGTAATAGAAAACAAAACCAAGATACTAACCAAACATCTCAAAAAGGATATTTTGATAATTTATAAAGTCTTAAAATGAAGGACATGATTAAAGAACTAGAATAAAAAGTTAATAACAATCTTACCCTAAAAAGTGTGGCAGGTAAATTAGATATCAAACCCATTAAAGAGAAAACGAAAAAAATTGATAGAATTAGAGCATGAGCGTAACAAAAGGACCTTGAACCTTATAATATTAGGTTTGAAAGAGGAGGTAGATGAGGATACATTAGCCATAGTCCAGACAGAATTACATAATAGATTACGAATTGAAACAACATGTCTCACAGAACAAACAAGGTTGGGGAAATGAACTGAGAATAAAGGAACGATGATCTGGATAAAGGTGAGCTCTACTGAACATAAGTATGACATAATTAGTAAAACCTCAAGTCTAAAAGAAATGGCAATATTTATAAATGAAGATCTCATTCCAGAAGATCAAGCATAATTAAGAAAATAGGTTCAAAAGGTAAAAGAAGCTGGGAAGGAAGGAAAATGGGCAATAATAAGAAATAGAAAAGCCATTATTCGAGATAGAACCCAAAAATATAGTAATAAATATCAATTCAACATGCTCCATATTCTTTCTTGAAACTGTCGAGGCTTTCCATGGAACAAAGACCCAAAGCTAAGTTGGATCTCGAATGAAGTTTATATTATATTTTTAGTTGAAAATTGAAAGAACGAAAAATCGAAGGTCTCTAGCATAGATGACTTTGTACTATGGTCAATCTAGAACAATCGATCCTATCATAAAGAAATTGGGGGTATAACTTGTTACATTAGGAAGAACATCTCCCCCCATTCCAGGATTAATAAAAAACACCCTTACAACCAATATATTTGGATAGAGATTACTGGAATTAATGATAAAAAAAACTACATAGAAATCTGTTATCCCCCCCTATTAATTCTAAATTCTATAAGAAAAAAAATTTAGATAAAAATTGTCCTTATAATGGTTTAGAAAATGATATTTCTAGCCTAAGGGATTGAGGTAATATCCTCTTAATGGGTGACTTTAATGCTCAAACTTCAAGCAACCAATATATTATTCTAAGCAATCATTCCAATCTTAATCCTATTTGGTTAGACGGAGACCTTACTCTAGATGGAACGTACAAAAGAAGATCTGAAGATCTAGGGGAAAATTTGTTTTTGTCTGAGATAGTCAAGCTATGTAGTGCTCAAGATATCATAATTTGCAACGGTCTAAACAAGTGGCCCAATTCTAGATAGATGATCTGTATCCATGGTCTTGGTATCACCGTGGTAGAATATGTTATATCTGATATCCCTTTATGCAATGAAATAATTAATTTTGACATCTTAAACAACCATGAGCCTAACTCAGATCATAGACCTTTAATTGTAACTCTCAATTTTGTCACGCATAGAGATACCATAGAAGATAATCCTCATAGCCAAAAAATTCTTGATCTTTGATAGAAATAAAAATGATCTTTTTCTAAATGAATTCAAAATTAATTTTCTTCCTTTATCAAGTATAGACAACATAGAATACCTCTATCATAATTTTAATACAACCCTCTCATATTCTATTAACAAGTTCTCAATTGAAGTTTCAAGTAATAACAGGAATAGAAAAAACAACCCTTGGTATGATAAAGATTGTAAAAGTGTGAGGAGAGAATTTACGATGCTCTTGATTATGTTGATGTATATGTAACTTCAGAATGTATTCTTCTATGTATCTTATGTATTGTAACCCGACGTTTATTCCGGGATGTTTCTATTATGTATTTGAGTCATGTGATCATGCCCCGATGTTATGATCGGGAAGATTAATAATGTAAACAAGTCATATCAAGTCATTAGGTAAGTCCCCACAGTTTCGGGGCACTTGAGTTATTATACACTAATTAAGGTGTAGGCTCGAGTAGTAATTGTTAGGTTGAGCCTACGTGTGAAAATGCAATTCAAGTGAATGGAAGAATATAAATAGAGAGTGAGAGTCTCTCTATTTATCACTTGTGAAATACATCACTTGCTCTCTCAAGTGTGGCGCACTAGTGGAGAAGGAAATATACTGGGACAAGAAGACTACTACTGTTGGAGTGCATCTTTCTGTTTTGGGGTTTTACATATTGTGGTGATACTATCTTAGAGGAAGTTGTGGGGTTTTCTCTATTTATGGTTTCCCCAATCAAAACTCTTTGTGTCTCTTGTCTCTTGTGATGTGCTTATGTTATTGTTGTGCTTGTTATTCTCTCAGTGAAAAGAGCCTAACATAATGCTAGCTTAAATGTTGAAAAACTAACGTGGTATCATAGCTAACCTGAGAAGAAGACATTGTGCAGCTGCAGAAGCTAGGGATTCTTACTTTTTGGGTCTCCCTCCATAGATTTTCAGCAAAAGTATGCTAGGATGACTCTCCATTGAAGGGTGCATTTTTTTGTCGAAGCGAAATTTGATTCCGAGCATTTTCAGTCTTCGATGCGGAAATTAGGGCTTTCTACAGAAGTGGAATTTTTTAGTGAGACCTACATAGGATTGTTATCCTCATCAAAACCGAATTTTAGAGACCTGGATCAAGAAATTTGGTTGGGTGAAACTCTGGGAAATTCAAACCCTAGTTTGACCCCGAGCTTGAAAAACCCTAAATACTAAAACTGATAAGTTTTGGTACAGTCACTATATTCCGAGGTTGGCGAAGTATCAAAAGCTAAAAATTGCAAGGTATGAATATAAAATCATGATGAAGCCTGTATCCAAAATTCAGCCTTAGATTCACTATATTGTAGGAGATATGATCTCTCAAAGTTAGGGTTCCAGCCTCTTCGAGAAATCATCCATAAACAAGATACCTGGGGAGAATTGCAATATATTGGGCTACAGAGGTCCAAATGGAATTTCTGAAGATGTTCCAGAAAGGGCATGGAATTTAATATCATTTGTTTGAATATCATACTCAGAAGATGAACCAGTGACACGTGGAATGCCGTACAACTTTGTTGTTCTGAACAGTCCTGTAACAGGTCACCTTGGGGAAAGGATCATAAATCCCAAATGGTGAAACCAATTATGATGACACCCATGGTGTTGGATCAGGGACATGCGAGGTTACCTCAGTACGAAATTTCAGACATAGAGGAGCAATAAATTCAGAGATATCATAGAAATAGTAAAAGGCATTTCTATAGAAGAAATTGGAAAATTAGGGCTTCCTGTTTCGGGAGCTTCCCTCCACCGTTTTTAGAAAAGGAGTACATTGGATAGCTCCATTGGAATAGATATATCTATTTATCCAATCAGATCTGAAATATTCCAAGTTTTGAAAATTAGGGTTTCTGTGACAAACCCTAGATCAACGAACTCCGGGACAAGGACGGACACCTCAAATCGGTAAGATCTAATCCTTTGTTATTTTCATTTGAGGTTCTCATTTCAATATGATATATCACATCAGCTTGGTGACAAGCTTGGGAAATTTGACAACTTCCAAGCTTGGAAGTATATGATCTCTCTAATAAAAATGGATTGGACACCTACATGAGTATAGAGGTTCCAGTTTCAGAGGGAGACGAGGTTAGAAGCCTTTCACAAGAAGAACTTGGTCAAGGCCAAATAAGACATCATGATCATGCTGCAGAGGATGATGAACCATCCAGAAAGAGATCCAGATATGAAAGTGAAGATTCTTCAACTGAGGATGAATATGTTCTGATATCATCTCTCATAGGTAACATTACTCATGGAAGTGATGATTGGATTATAGACAGTGGGGCTTTCAAACATATGACAAGATTCAAGGAATCCTTTGTAAGACTGTCAGAACATGAATCACCTCACAAGGTGAAACTAGGAGATGACTACCAATATCCAATAAAAGGTAGTGGAGAATCTTCATACAAGCTAGACTCTGGTAAGTCTCTAACAATGAAAGAAGTATTGTTTGTTCCAGGACTCAAGAAGAACCTTCTCTCCATTTCAGCATTGATGCAAAAGGAATGCGGGTTGCATTCATAAATGGTCAAGTCATCATGTGGCCAAAAGGAAAGACTATCGATGATACGGTAGTGATTGGAGAATAAGAAGGAGGCTTGTACAAATTGAAGGGCCATCCAGCACAAGCCTTGATCCATGACATATTAGAGCCAAATGAGCTTTGGCATAGAAGGCTTGCACATGTGCATTACAGAGCACTACCTATTGCAAGCAAAGCTGTTGAAGGTCTTCCAGAATTTCAAGCTATTTGAAGGGAAGAACAAAAATCAGAATATGACCAAAATAAACTAGTTGAAGAATGTGAAGATCCAGAATGCAGAGACCATGCAGTCATAAGAGTCTCTGAAATCAAGAACAACTTGAAACGGTAAAAGAAGAAGTGAAGAATGTAGAAGTGGTGATGGCCACCTTGAATGGCCTCCCTGGATCGTAGGATTCATTCATGTGAGGAATGTGTACCAGAAGGAAGTGATTACTTTCAATAGACTCTAGAAAGAGAACTCACAAGAAGAAGAAGCTTGAGAAGAGAAGATGGGAGCAACTGAAGATCAAGCTCTTACCATCCAAAGAAGATCCCTCAATCAATGAGGAATATGAAGATCTCAACTCTTGAAGAAATTCTTATCCACCTCAACATTTGGATAAGAAACGATGCTATCACGAATGAAGAAGATGATGAAGCTGAAGACTCAAGAAGGAGTATACCCACAAAACAAATAAAGATAAGTATTCAATTGTCATTTCATGATATTATTTTGTTATGCATTTGCTTATATTCAGTTATTGTATTATGCATGATAGGATGTTTGCATTAATGACAGTATACTACTAATATGCATGTGATGGGTAAGTACCTCATGGTGCTATACAAATTCTCCATTGCTACTTATCTATAATGAAACCTCTTTGCTGAAATATTGGATTAGTGCACAATCTCAATGTTGTCCTAGTAGAGATGGAAGGCATATAGAAAGTTTGAATGAGATATGGATGAATGTTGTATTGGCTAAAGTAGTTGCATGATCATAAATTTATGCATAAGTGTTTGCCAATATAAATATTCCTTATGAAATGTTTCTAACCATACAATTGCATTTGACTTGTAGGAAATATCACATACATAATCCCCTACAAACAAAGAAGAATGAAGACTTGTTCCGAAGAGCAAGTGACGACATTTCAAAATGAAGAATAATATGATGAGTGCAATGACATCATTGATGCAGAACCTTCCAGCCACCAAGAAGAAAGGGAAGACCAGTTCAAGAAGAATGATGTCTAGGATGCAGTATCTACTCATGAAGAGAAGTTCATAGTTCCATCATGCAATAGATGGAAACATCGTGGGATACAAAGCAAGATTTGTAGCACGATGCTTCTCATGAAAGAAGGCATTATATGAGTTCAAAAGACACCCATGGGAAACACATACATGATGATATTCATGAAGATATTAACCTTTGCTACAAGGTTGAAGATGCAT
>LPNX010899349.1:133588-159082 GCA_001517045.1 Pseudotsuga menziesii | reverse complement strand
CTCCGCTTCAGAGGGAGTGACTACAGAATATCTTGAGGTTCGACATGGTACGACAGGATGGGCAGATTACTGATGACTCTAGGATTTACTAAGAGTAAAGAGGATTCCAACCTTTGCTTCAAGATTGAAGACAGAAGACCAGTGATACTCCTGTTATGTGTCGATGCACTATTGTTCTAGATATGGAGGTGTGGCAGAGTGCAGATGGAATCTTCCTTGGACAAGGGAAGTATGCAGTAGAGATCCTGAAGAGGTTCAAGATTATGGACTGCATGACCACACCTATGGCATCGAACATGAAGCTATTAAGTGATGCTTCATCAGAGACGGTTGATGCTACGATGTATCGTCAGATGATTGGGTCATTGATGTACTTGACGAACACAAGACCAGATATTTGCTTTGCTGTGAACACCTTGAGCCAGTACCTGACAGATCTGAGAAGTGTTCACTTGATGGCTGCAAAGCATATTCTGAGGTACCTGAAGGGTACAGTTGATTATGGGCTCAAGTACGATGCGAATCAGAAGATTAACCTAGAGGGTTATGTTGATTAATATTGGGCAGGCAGTGCCATTGAAAGGAAGAGTACTTCAGGATGTTGCTTCAGTATGGGATCAGGTGTGATCTCTTAGTTGAACAGGAAGCAATCCTGTGTGGCACCGAGTACAGCTGAAGCAGCGTATGTCGCAGCTTGTTCAACTAGTTGTGAGGTAGTATGGTTGCGGAAGCTACTGTCTGATATATTTGATCTCCAATTGGATGCTACTTGTATACATTGTGACAACTAGAGTTGCGTGAAGTTGTCAGAGAATCCAGTGTTCCATGACAAGTCGAAGCATATCAAGATCAAGTATCACTATATCAGGGATATGGTGCAGAGAGGAGTAGTGAAGCTTCAGTATGTTGCGACGGAGGAACAAATAGCTGATGTATTGATGAATCCATTGGCTAGGATGAAGTTTGAGTACTTCAGAGAGAGACCTGCTGTTCTCCAGATCGAGGTTCCTTCCAAGAGAAAGTGATGAGTTCCAAAGCCATTCTGACGAGCAGGTCAGATGTAAGGGCTGAGCCATTCTGTCATGATGAGAGGATTCAGTTCCTTCCATGTCAGATATGAGTGGTATAGATCCAAATCCATTCTGACGAGCAGGTCAGATGTAAGGGCTGATCCATTCTGTCATGGTGAGAGGATTTGGTTCCTTCCATGTCAGATATGAGTGCTGACTGCCATTCTGGGATTGGAGGCACCTGGTCAGTTACCAGGAACACTCAGTCAGGGACTGAAAGAGCCATTATGACGAGCAGGTCAGATGTAAGGGCTGAGCCATTCTGTTCATGGATAGAGGATTTAGTTCCTTCCATGTTAGATGTGAGTGCTGGCCATTCTATCGAGTAGGACAGATGTAAGGGCTACTACCACTCTCCGGGAGAGTGGAGGCACCTAGTCCGTTACCAGGTAGCTCAGTCAGGGACTGGGGGCTATTCTAACGAGGGTGTAGGATTCAGTTCCTACCAGGTCAGATGTGAGTGCACAAATCTCTCATCATTGTTGTAGGAGGGGCTCCGGCCTGGGTGAGAGTTGTTCATCATTGTGGTAGGATGTGTTCCGTCCTGGGTGAATGTGTAAAATCTTTCATCATTGTGGTAGGAGGGGCTCTGGCCTGGGTGAAAGTCATTCATCATTGTGGTAGGATGTGTTTCGGCCTGGGTGAATGTGCCATTCTGACGAGTAGGTCAGATATAAGTGCAGAGCCATTTCACAGATGTTAGTGATGTGATGTCCTAGCATGCTGGTGAATGTGAGTGCTGGGCCTTTCTGATGTGATTGTAGTTTACTACATGATCAGATTTAAGTGTTGGGCGTTCCTTTCTGACGAGAAGGTCAGATGTAAGTGTTGGGTGAATACCTACCTGGTGGCTAGGCCTACAACCAGCATGAAAAAGGGCTGGATCTGTAGAACTTCCTATGACAAGATAGTACACACATGATGATGACCAGAGGAGATCCAGATTGAGCTATGATCTAGATCCAGTTATGATGACTCCGAGAGATCCAGATCGAGTGATGATCCAGATCCAGCAGTGATGATCCAGATCGAGAGATGATCCAGATCCATATCCAGATCGAGTGATGATCCAGATCCAGTCCAGTGATGATGATCCAAATCAAGTGATGATCTAGATCCTGTGGTGATGTTCCATGATGATCCAGATCAAGTGATGATCCAGATCCAGTTCTATGACGATCCAGATGGAGAGATGATCCAGATCCAGATGACTTGAATATGATTATGACTTGAAGACGAAGATGTTCCAGTTGATACAGAGAAGAAGACCAGTGCTGAAAATCATGTCGAAAGAATACCTTCCTATTTAAGAGGGAGTGTTGATGTATATGTAACTTTGAAATGTATTCTTCTATGTATCTTATGTATTGTAACCCGATGTTTATTCCAGGATGTTTCTATTATGTATTTGAGTCATGTGATCATGCCCCGATGTTCCGATCGGGAAGATTAATAATGTAAACAAGTCATATCAAGTCATTAGGTAAGTCCCCACAATTTCGGGGCACTTGAGTTATTATACACTAATTAAGGTGTAGGCTCGAGTAGTAATTGTTCGGTTGAGCCTACGTGTGAAAATGCAATTCAAGTGAATGGATGAATATAAATAGAGAGTGAGAGTCTCTCTATTTATCACTTGTGAAATACATCACTTGCTCTCTCAAGTGTGGCGCACTAGTGGAGAAGGAAATATACTGGGACAACAAGACTACTGTTGTTGGAGTGCATCTTTTTGTTTTGGGGTTTTACATCTTGTGGTGATACTATCTTAGAGGAAGTTGCGGGGTTTTCTCCATTTATGGTTTCCCCGATCAAAACTCTTTGTGTCTATTGTCTCTTGTGATGTGCTTATGTTATTGTTGTGCTTGTTATTCTCTCAGTGAAAAGATCCTAACATAATGCTAGCTTAAATGTTGAAAAACTAACAGATTAGTCTCTTAAAATTGACAAGATAAAAATATAAAAATCCCTAAATAAAAGGGGAAAATGCAATATATGCATAAAAGACAAGAAAATCTCTTACACCTCTCTAAGGTGGCTTCTAAGAAATTCTAGAGGCAGATTCTAACTAGGAAAACTAAAGATAATAATAGAATTTCTTTACACAACTGCAATTCATATCTTAGAAAGATTTATGAATCACAACGGAAGAAGTTTTCTCATTAGAATACACATATTTTGGGGTTAAGCATATGGAAAATGAAAAATCTAGGGACATTGAAGGTTACTAGGAATAAATATTAAAATTGGAGCTCATGTTCTTATCCCTCACATCCACAAGCTATTCAATCAAGCAGTCAAGCAAGGGTTCCCTAAACCATGGAATCAGATCCTCATTATCCCTATTTTTAAAAGTGGGGATACAAATAAACCCTCTAATTATCGAAAAATTATGATTAGCACTCTCTTAGCCAAGCTATATGGTATTATTTTAGAAAATAAGATCATCATATGGATTGAAAGTGAAGGGAAGAGGGATAAAGGACAAGCAGTTTTTAGAAGGCTCCACTCAACAATGGACCACCTCATTACACTTAGGATCATTGTGGAGGAACGTCATAATGATAAATCCAATCTATTTTGTTTCTTTGTGGACTTTAGAAAGAATTTCAATACAATACCTAGAAATAACATATGTAATAAATTACAAGAGCTAAAGGGTCCTTTCAAGTTGAGAGCCGCCATAATAAGGTTATAAGAGCATGTCATTTCCAAGTTTAATAGAAATGATGGGTGGTCGAAAGATATTAACTATAATATCAGATTTAAACAAGGTTTCCCCCTCTCCCCTACCCTCTTTGGCATTTACATCGATAAGCAAGATGTGTTGGAACGATCTTAGTTGGAATAGTCATCATCCTTCTTCTCTATGCTGACGATAGTGTTCTTCTAGCAAGGTGTCTATCTGATCTTGATAAGGAAATAAGACTTCTTAAGGATTTTTTCTCTACCATGGGTATGAGTGTTAACACTAACAAAACAAAAGTTGTGATTATCAAATCCAAGAAGGACACTTACGCTAATTTTGTGTATGACAATAGCAACTTGGAGGAAGTGTCCTCTTACAAATACCTAGGAATTGATATTCATCACAAGCTCAATTGGAAATATAGCATTGAGAAAAGGATTAATGGAGGGTGGAATGCATATTTTGGTCTTGAAAATAATTATAAAGAAGAAAACCTTGTTGTTAGTGCCAGAAATTGTTCTTAGACTAC
This sequence comes from Pseudotsuga menziesii, assembly GCA_001517045.1. Lineage (NCBI taxonomy): Eukaryota > Viridiplantae > Streptophyta > Pinopsida > Pinales > Pinaceae > Pseudotsuga > Pseudotsuga menziesii. The sequence goes on along the minus strand of LPNX010899349.1, from coordinate 154,794 downwards.
TAGAAGAACAAACCAACACAATCTCAAAAGTAAAATTAAATAAAATAGGTTTTAGGGTTTTGGTTTATGGCTTTTGTTTTAAAAACTTCATCAGCAAGGAGGAAATAAACATCCACAAGCTAATACCAAATTGAATCATGTAATTTGGATAAACTAGGGATCAAACACATCCCAATAAGCCATAAAAATTACACATGAAATACTAATTCCACCCACGGGCTGGGTGATTCCATGAAGATGGGTAACACTTTTTGGCCAAATTTGGCGATGAAAACCTGATTTTTTACTCATGTGCTAGATAGAAGCCCTCAAAACATATATATGCCATGTGAATTTTGACTTGCAGTAAAAAAACAAATTGTATAATATTATGTTGGCTTCATAGTGATATTTTTTTAAAAATATTCCGATGTCATTTAATGTGTGAATTTTTGCATTTAATGAACTGTGTGACCTTAAACAATTGAAGAAGCTAATAAGTGGCTCGTGTCCATGTAGAGTAATTCAATCTTGCATTAATAATTTAAAAAAAATAAATATATGAGCATGATCTACATAAAATGCGGTGTGATGTGCATATTTTTTTGTTAATTTTTTTCGCATTATACAATTATTTATTATTTTTCGAAAGTGACCACATTCGATTTCAGCATTGTTTTAAACACATATTTGTCCACGTAAAGGAATTTTTTGTATTGTTTCAAAAATTTAAAAACCAAAGATACCCTTTTGAAGAGGACACGTCGATATGTGATGTGGGCATTTTTAAGAATTTTTTGGATGTGTATTTTTAACTCTGCGGATTTTTCTTTGAGCTGCTTTGAAGTTGCAGTGTGGTTTTCTAAGTATAAGTTTTAGAAGTAATTAAAAAATAAATATCATATGAATGCCAAAATGCGTGTATGACACGTCAATGGATAGAATATTTGTTGGTGAATCTATCGGTATCAACTCCGCTCAGTTATGTGCTAGGAATGGTAGGGTTTACACCTCTGCAAGGCACAGGAAATTTTCCATTTGTTTGAATGAGGGCTAAGTCTGTTTTTTTAATCCCTCGACCGAGGTATGAACCTCGACCGAGGGTTTGTAAAGCCTGCAATACCTCGGTCGAGGTATTTAAAAACCTCGACCGAGGTATTTAAATACCTCGGTCGAGGGCTTAATAAAACCTCGGTCGAGATATTAGGACCTCGGTCGAGGGCTTAACAAGCCCTCGACCGAGGTGCGTTTTTTTGTTTTTGCCGAAATGCTCTTGCCAAAAAGTGTTACCCAGGTCCGTGGATTCACCGGGCTACAAGCATTTAGATGAATAAACCTTGAAACAAGAAATGCAATTATAGACTGAGCAATCAAACAGATCAGAAATGAAAAAGCATGACAGGTAAAAGGGCTTATCAGCTTATATATAATCAATAATAGTCATCCACTTACATAAGAGTTATAAGTGCTAGCTTGCGAAATCAAAGCTCTAAACGCCTCTCCTTGAGTGAAAAATCCCGCCCCCAAAACTGTATGTTTGTCTTCCTTTTATCATTACAAAAGTAATGTAGTTCCACAACTACCTTCTAGGTAGAAATTTGAAATATTTACATCTATTAGTTACATGATAACTTAAAATATTTAAAGATAATTAACCAAAAATATCAAATCGGATTTGGGGAAATTTGACGAATTTCTGAAAATTTGGGTCTCAAAGACGCCTTCATATCTCTCGATCCAGAACACCTGTGTACAAACTGAGAGAGGTTTTTTTAAATAAGTATGTTATGAACAAATTTTTTTTTTTTTTTTTCAAAATTACTCTGGAATTGATTGTAATATTTTCTTCAAATGTGTGACTAAAACAAGAAATTATTAAATAATTCAAACCCACAAAATAGGCCACAAAGATGAATTCGAATCTCTCAAACAATAATAGTTGTTGCAAAACTGAGATGTTTTTGTGAATGAGACTTTTGTAGACAAAAACCTCTTTTGGATTTCCTAAATTCATTTCCATCTCCTCGTAATCTTCTCCCAATGACAATGACAAAAACAGGAAAAACAGAGCTGCTACAGGAATCTCCTCATGAAAATATTTGACAAAGGACTAAAAAATTAGAGTTAGAATATACATCAAAACTTGGAATAAACTTTTATTATAAGCTTTTGAAAGCTTAAATATGTACATATTAACTAATAAGCCCAAAAGAAAAACCTTAAAACTAAAATAATGAAATGATTCAACCATTAAAAGCATTAAATCCAACCAAAATTATTGATTGTCAAAAATTCTTAAAATCAACATAAAATATAAAATCATTTTAAACCAACGGTTGAAAATTAGGACAAAAATAATAGATAAACTAAGAACAAGATCTAGTTATAACATCTGGCTCTTGTTGCGGGATGAATCCTCCTTGTGAGGATTCAAGAACCTGCAGACCTTGTGCCATCTTCATTGGGTGATGGAGTCATTTACCAAATATTTGCAACTTTGACGAACTCTGAACACATACCTCTAAAATTAAAAAATACTGCTACAAACCAGCATACTGAAAAGAATCTACATGCTCGTATAGCGAGCTTATTCTGCTATTTACTCCTACTTATAATCGGAGGAAACAACCCAATCAAGTGGAATCATACTTCCAGTGAAGCCAAGAAACCATTTGACTGAGAATCATAATTTCATGCATGCTACTGTATGAGAAAACCCACAAAAGATGTGATAAATGCAATAAAGAGTCTGTAGGCAGCTGATACTTATGACCAGAAATAGGAAGTATGCCAAAATATGGAGCATTAGAAACCTTTGAAAAATACAACTCCATCCAAGAAGCCACGGGATCATGAAATTTCCGATTTAAAACTTCAATGTCTTCATTATATTCATCATAAAGTGAAGCATTCTCTTCCTCTCCATTGCTATTCTTTTTAAACTTTGGATCAAGAATGGAAACCAAGGGCTTTTCAAACTACTTCTCGACCTTTAAATAAAACCCTTAATCAAAACTTGAACAAATAAAATTATGAAAGTGACCATAAGTCAAGAATGGCAACTTATTTTTTATATCAATAATAAGAGGTTGAAGAGCAGCAACTTCTTCTTCATAACATGATAATATCATAGCAGGAACTAAGAAATTTCTACTATAATCCACTGAAAGTATATTATCATCGAAAAAGTTAGCAAACTGATATGAAGAATCAACACAAGCATCATTTATATCCTTGCTCATATGAAAATCTGAAAATGATGAAGAAAACTGTCTTAAATCTTAATGATACCTACATTCTTCTTCCTGTTCATAAGCTCATATATCTTCAACATGATCCTGATCTCGAATCATTTTGCAAGCTCGGATGTTCTCCTCCACTCCTTTTGCATCCTCAAACAATTGTCTTAAAGATGATGATTTCCTTTCTAATAGGAAAAAGACAAGATCTGAATGTTGAGACATAACATAATATACCATAGCAATTTTTCCTGAAGGTCTGATCTCCATAGGCATACTGATATAAAAACTTTGAAACCTCCAATTAAATTTAGTAATTGGCTCATCATTTTCCCTTTTCAAACTATAAAATTCGGAAATAAATTGATCATAAGATTTATTCTTACCCCAATACTTCAAAAAGACATCATGTAACTCTTCCCACGATCCAATTGAATCAGCTTTTAAATTTCGGAACCAAAACCCAACATCTCCAGCAAAGGATTTCAAAAATAACCTCATGACAACATCCTCATGCATGATTTCAAAATTATCAACGAAATTATGAAAAGATTCTAAATGCTTCTCTGCTGTAATATGGTCTTTTCCAGTAAAATGGGGAAGATATTCAACAAAGTAGGAAGGATAAGGATGTAAGAGAGATGGTAGCCTAAGAGGTCTAAACATCTTCTATCTGAGTCTAGACTGAAAATCTATGAGTTGAAAATGAGGTTCAACAAGCTGTTTGCAAGTTTCAGCAGTGATGGTAGAAGGTAATAGATCAACTTTATTCTCTATAAGATGACCAGAATAATCAGCTTCAAGAGATATGGGTATATGTATATCATGCTGAACATGTATTTCAAATGAAGGAATAGGATCAACATCAATAAAACAAGAAGAATGCAGCTTGTTACTTGAAGGTTTCTGATCATCAGAATAGACAAAACAAAAAATAATTCTTTTGACATGCAATGGGAAAGATAGGAAAGAATTGATGAATAAGAAAAAAACCTCATGGAGGAAAGTAACAAGTTGATACCCAGTTTTTCCATTTGGCTTCTTCATTTTTCTGTCAACAAAATTCTCCTTGCAGTGGAATCTTTAATCGTGGAGTCGCCGGTGAAAACTTGTAGTCTAAAATATTTTCTGACTTTGTTCACCTCTCAAAATTAGATGAATAATGATATCCCAGGGAATATATACTTCATATTCATCCCCGGCAACGACGCCAAAGATGTTAGTGCTAGAAATTGTTCTTAGACTACTAGAAGAACAAGCCAACACAATCTCAAAAGTAAAATTAAATAAAATAGGTTTTAGGGTTTTGGTTTTAAAAACTTCATCAGAAAGGAGGAAATAAACATCCACAAGCTAATACATAACTAAATCATGCAAATTGGATAAATTGGGGATCAAACACGTCCCAATAAGCCATAAACATTACACATGAAATACTAATTCCACCCATGGGCTACAAGCATTTACATGAATAAAACTTTAAACAAGAAATGAAATTGTAGACTGAGCAATCAAATAGATCAGAAATTAAAAAGCATGAAAGGTAAAAGGGCTTATCAGTTTATATATAATCAATAACAGCCATCCACTTACATAAGAGTTATAAGTGCTAGCTTCAGAAATCAAAGCTCTAAAAGCCTCTCCTTGAGTGAAACCCCCTCCCCAAAACTGTATGTTTGTCTTCCTTTCATCATTACAAAAGTAAAGTAGTTCCATAACTACCTTCAAGGTCAAAATTTGAAATAGTTACATCAATTAGTTACATGATAACTTAAAATCTTTAAAGATAATTAACCAAAAAATAGCAAATCGGATTTGGGGAAACTTGACGAATTTCTGAAAATTTGGGTCTCAAAGACGCCTTCATATCTCTCGATCCGGAACACCTGTGTAAAACCAGAGAGAGGTTGTTTTAAATGCATATGTTATGAACAAAAACCTCTCTTTGTTTTTTAAAATTCATCTTCAATTGATCGTAATATGTTCTGCAAATTTGTGACTAAAACAAGAAATTATTAAATAATTCAAACCTTGAAAATAGGTCACAAAGATAACAATTGTTGCAAAACTGAGAGACTTTTTTGTGAATGAGTCTATTGTCGACAAAAAAATCTTTTTGTTTTCCTGAATTCATTTCCATCTCCTCGTAATCTGCTCCCAATGACAATGACAAAAACGGGAAAAACAGAGCTGCTACAGGAATCTCCTCATGAAAATATTTGACAAATGACTAAAAAATGAGAGTTAGATTATAAATCAAAACTTGGAATAAACTTTTATTATAATTTTTTGAAAGATTAAAGATGTACATATTAACTAATAAGCCCAAAATACAAACCTTAAAACTAAAATAATGAAATGATTCAACCATTAAAAGCATTAAATCCAACCAAAATTATTGATTGTCAAAAATTCTTAAAATCAACATAAAATATAAAATCATTTTAAACCAATGGTTGAAAATTAGAACAAAAAGAACAGATAAACTAAGAACAAGATCTAGTTATAACACATGTGATGTGGGATAAAAGGAACCTCCTCTTTGAAACTGCAGTCACTGTTGTTATATTGTATGGATGTTAGGTTTTGGGTTGCAGCATCTCTAAAGAATCCTGGAGAAAGATTGAGCAAATCCATAATCATTTTATAACGTATAATCTCAAAATTAAAAGTAATACACCCTATCCTATTCTCCTTATAGAAGTGGGTCTTTCCCCTATCGAGAGCTTAGCTATGACTAGGATCCGGCTGTACAAGCACAAAATCAATAACATGGGAGACCATAGACATCTTGATATAGCTTTAAATTTCAACCAAAACTACCTAAGGCTTAAGAGAGCTTGGTATAAAGATACCAGGTTCTGGTTAAACCATTGGAGATCGACAAAAATGTTGCATTGCAAAATATTAATAACATTAAAAATATTGTCACTTATAAGTTTAAAGAGAAAATGTGGTGTGAGAAATATTTAGAGGCTAAAAGAAAATTAAGATATTATAAGGATGTCATCAACCCTACTCTAGAATATCAAAAGTATCTCTCTGTTTTAACTAATTCAAAGAAAAAATCTAATATAACCAAGATAAGAATGAACTCTCATGAGCTCCATAGTGAAACATTGGTCGTTGGGAAGGTCCTAAAACACCATTGGTGGAAAGGATCTGTTATTTTTGTGAGAATATGAACATTGAGGATGAAAATCACTTCCTCTTAGAGTGCCATGCGTACACCCACATTATATCTCAGTTTCATAACCTTTGTTGCAATACCGACCTTCCTAGCCTTTTAACGTGTCAAAATTATAGTCAGCTCAAGACGCTTCTCTCCAAGCTCTTTGAGCATAGGAATACAATTTTAAAACAAAATAAATAGTTAGTTTATTTAGGTCTCATAAACCAAATTTTGGTCTTAGTGGACATTAACCATCATCATCATATACCTAATTTTATATAATCCCAAGTAATACAAATAAATATAAATATCTGTAACTTATAACCTTATCTCTATTATTTTCTTGTATATATGTATAATATTTCTTTTTGTACGTCAAATATTTCCGTCGAGAAATGAATTGAATTTAAAATCATATACCTATTTCGTTTCTATAGTAAATGTTCTTTATTTAACGTATAATATGTAATCTAGATCATCAAATACCATTTTTTAATCCATTATTATAAAATATCGTGCCATTAAAAAATATAATAAAATAATTTTCCAAAATTCTACTATAACAATAATACTAAATGAAGGTGTCACACATCTCAAAATCGTAATATATATATATATATATATATACATGCATTTAAATAGAATGCTTCATAAAATTCTAGCAAGCAGTATTACTTGTGAGTTCAATTAATGATGCTAATGTAAGTTACTTATATGATTTAGGTGCCTATGTCAGGCTTTGTTAGCTGTGATAATAGCAGAATTCTAACTGTTGCATACAGCCACACCTAAAAGTGATGTTTTAAAATACTTGCTTTGTTTTTTTATAATTTACTAGGGCCTTACTAACCCCAAGGTTTGGGATACAAGACAATAGTATTGACCCCACCTTGCAAATGTAATAAGGTTGTAAGGGCAATGTGACTTACCATAGCGCAATGTAATATGGTAACATTAAAGAGGACCTTGGTCCTAAGGCGCGAAGGGTGTACATCTTGAACAATGGACATTTGATAATTTTTTATGTCATGGTTTACAAAGTTAATTAAATGGATTTTGGTTTATATGGGTTCTTACCATAGTTTTAATGGCTCAAGAAATGATTAAAATCCATAATTACCTCTGGTTTTGGTTTAATGAGTCGTACCCGAGTTGACTTGGGTCTTAAAAGTGTGTCTTAGATGTGAGTTGATAGCACAACCATGCTTCCCACACTGGCTTCGATATCTTATCTCAGATGTCCACTTGTATTGTTTTGTAGCTAGGGTTGCAAATACTTTAATGTGTTGTTTTTCCTCTTTGAACCCTTCATTCTTCATTTGTTTGGTCTGTGCAAAAGAGAGAGAGAGAGAGAGAGAGAGAGAGAGAGAGAGAGTTGAAGCTCTGCTTTGTTAATGGCAACTTGTTGGGTTTTCTATGGTAAAATCTACCATGGTGTTTGATGGAATTGTTACTAGTTTCTTTCCAAGGTATTCTTATGTTTGTTCATGGCTTCCTTGGCCGTCTACAATTTCTTTCTTCACTTTCAAGAAACTCAGCCATCAACTACATCTTTGATGTTTCCTTTCACCAGGTAAAAAAAATTATTGATAAGCTTCCATAGTTTATTTGAAGGTTTTCTTTAATGTTTTTTTGTAACTGACACTACATTGTTTTTTTTGTACAAGCATATGAGGAATAAGGGTCTCCCTGGAGGAGCCAACCCCTAGCCATCTCTTCAACTCGCACAAGATAAGGAGAGTTAATGTTTTTAACTTGTTTACAACATTAATTTTCAAAGTTGTTTTGATTGCAACTTACGCATTTTTGCAGGTTGGGAGCATTGGCAAGAAAGGCGGCAGGGTCACCTCTTCCCAGGCCTGCATCTTAGAACGCCCATGTAAACGATCCCAAAACCTTGCTCTGGTTTTCTTTCTGTAATTCAAGGAATTTCATCCACGGTCGCTAAAATGTTTTGTGATTGGCTGCAAGTACTAAACACATGAGTGAAAGGATCTGAGAGGCGGAAAACCACTCCATGCAAGATAAGTTTTAAGTTTTTTTAAACCCCTAGGGTTTAAGCTCTATTTTACATAGGGCGTTACAACGTCTCTACTTTGCATTATTTTTATGTATAGTATGGTTTGTTTTAGTACATGTGTTCGTTATGTGGGTGCCATCATGGATGGACTTACCACCACTTCTGTTACTCTATAGTTGGAAGTTGTGTAGGGTTTAAAAACAAAGGTGGAAGCCATCATTGATGGTATTACAACCACACCCTGTATGCGTACATTGTTTCTGATAATTTTTTAATGTATAATGATTTCATACGACCCTTATGGTATTTCCCTTTTTGATGAAATTATTTTCAAGTGTTAAATCATGGTTAAACTTGTTTCTTCCTTTATTTTACACAATGGCTACCATCCTTCGATAGTATTATTGCCATGTATACGTTTTGATAATATTCGATGCATAAGATATCTAGGTTATGTTTACATTAGAAAGTCTGTAGTATTAAAAATATTGTTAACCGGTATGATGGTTTAATGTTTCTATGCATATCATGTTAGCTACTGTATATTTGAGTTGAAGATATTACTTTTTTTTATCTTTTGCGTAAGCAATGGTAGCCATTAAAATGGGCTTGCGGCCATAATCCTTTAACCTTTTTATTGTTTAATATTTACAACCCATAGGGTCTTGCGATTTCTATGGAGGAAGTTAAATCTTAAAATCGTGGATAATTTATATGTTGCATGCATTTAATTTGGATTCATTTTAGATTAATACTTAGCTTCCATCGTAGATGGGCTTAATACCGATCTTTGGAAAGGGAAGATTCGCTTCAACGAATTTTTCTGCGATTTGTTTTAAAACTATAAACTGGATTTACTATGGATATCATAAGTCTGGTTATCGGTTGTTAGCTTTAGATCCGTAAAATATTTTGTTCGACATGTTAGGTATATCAATCTTGTATGTGGTTATATTTTGCATGTGGTGTAAAATCTATAATGTATATATATACATATGTGACTGTAGATATTTATTATTCTTAATTATCAGTTAGCTAAGCAATAAATCATGAATGTGTTGTGTATCTATCTTGATAATTTTATAAATAATTTAATTCAAGATTATTTAATTAAATTTCCTTCATCCCGAGCTGAACAGTCTCGATTTGGTACCCGGTTTTAAGAAATAGTTTAGAAGATAATTATGTAGCTTAACCCGAGAGGGATACATCTCGTGTAAACTAAATTTGAATTGTTGTTAAGGTTATAAATGTAAATTGTTTAGTAATTAAAACATGTTAATGTTAACTAATTTAATCGTAATTTAACTAGATATATGACATAAGAAAGAACATATATAATTTACCAATATAATCGTTCAAGGAAATAAATTAAATCTAAAGTATATAAAATCATTTAGAAATTCTTAACTCGGGTATGGATGCGCGATCTAAGAAGCATTACTAATCAAATTTAATCATTCATAGGTATAAACAAAAGACATAATAGATTTAGAATTGATACATTAACAAGATCTCAAATTGATACATGCTAGATAATTTTTTAATAAGATTGCATAAAACATTTCTACTTATGAATATAACTGCAAATCCAGATCTAAAATAGACAACCTTTTGTAATTAGAACAGAGAGTAAGAACCTGGAACCATTGCTGAGAAAACAGAAATGGAATAGCCGTTCCTCCCAACCAACTCCTAGAGTAGCCAGGTTCCTTGCTCTAGAACCCCAAATCCTATTCGCTGAACCACAAGAGGAAAATCCACTTAATGTGCCATCTCTTCCATTATGAGATTCAATACTTGTCCAATGCTAGACTCCTACTTGCTAATGGACATATTATTATATAGTTTTTTTCCTAGGACTTGGTTATTTATGAGCCTCCTGCTCTTTAGCACTCAACTAATAGTTGTGACCTGATTTTGGGGAAGATGTCTCATGCACCTTGAGTTCTCACTCAGCAGCTAAAACCACTTTTCTTTTCCTCTTGTGGGTTAGCAAACACTCTTCAATAGCCATTCCACTTCTGAAGGTCTAAGGAATACCTTCATAGCCTCATTCAGATGAACCAATGCAACCACTTTCAAGATCATCCTGGAGAAGCAACTCAGCCAATGGAAGAATTTTCAGTCACCTAGCCTATGGGGTTCTCAAGAAAACCAAAATGATTTCCACTTCTTAGTTTATGGTTTTTTGTACTATCGTGAACCAACAATTCATACATATTTACTGTACTTCAGTTATAGTGCACAGTAGAAAATACCATGTGAGCTTTAGAATGCTTTCATTTTGGATAAAAATATTTGTAGATACTCTATCTAAACTTCCTTTCTTCAGTTTGTACTGAATGGCTATACACAACCCTTTTAATATATAATCACTTTCGCGTTTCTGTTAACAAAAAGTCAAATTTATGAATTAAAATGAAAGGAGTATAAAAATATAAAAATTAATTTTTTGTATCATATTAATGTTTCTTAATAAAATAAATATATTTATAAAAATGTCTATTTATAAATCTTTATACATAATTATTTATTTTTGCAAAATACTTAAATAAGATGTCTATATTTGAAATGAGACTATGATTAGCATTCAGTTGATTTAGTTTCTTTAGATTGAAAATTTTGAAATGTAATGTTTTAATAAATAACTTATAATGTTTTACCTATATTTGAAATCAGACTATAATTGACATTTAGTTGATTTAGTTCCTTTTCATTGAAAATTCTAAAATGTAATGTTTTAATAAATAACTTTTAATATTAAGTAAATTTTAGTGCTTATTTATAGTGAACTTTTCGAAATGCAATGTTTTATTGAATGATTATAATGCTGAATAAAGTTGTTTATGTTCTTATTCGTAATACTAATTTTTTTTTTAATAATGCAGATGTGTTTTTAATAGAAGTCTAAAATAAAAATGATTAAAAAAAGTTTTGTATATTTTTTATTTAATTCTAAAATTTAAAATCAAAATTAATATTATTTTTTTATTAAAATAATACTTTATTAGTAAAAAGAATCACATCCCATAAGGCCTGTAAAGCATCTTTGAAAGACAATGAATTATGTCAATTATTCAATAAAATCTTAGATATGATATGTTTGTACATGATGTTGGATAATATCAATTTAGATAATGAAATGTGACTACTCGTACTAAATGGTAAATATGATTTTTTAATATGGAAAGCATCTTTACAAGTAAAATAGTTTGAACAAACATCTCCATAAATAAAATAAAAAAGTTTGAAAAAGACAAACCTAACAAATAGTTTATTAATCCTTTAAAGTAAGTTTGATAATGATCTAGCTATCCCATATGTCTTCGAAGACAAACCAAACAAATATTCTTTAAAACTTTTATAGTTTAGTTAATAATGATCTTGCTGTCTCATGGCTCTAAGAAGACAAAGCAAATAAATACTCCATTGAACTTCTAAAGTGTTCCCAATAAATTATTATGATCTTGCTGTGCTGTGTCTGGATGTGTCGTGTAACGACATGAGAAAAGTTAAAAAAGCAGTGGATGTATGCGAATGCCGCTTCCCAAACAATAAATATTACCTGCACGAACACACTACACTGCGTAGTGGAGATCGTTGTCTTACCTTTTGGATTTATCACATGGCATCAAAATCCGCGCGTCCCCATCATGAGAGCATTTTTTATATTACAGGTGGACAAAGTAGATTCTTAGTAAGCTATCTACTCGACCATTTGCACGGGGTTTGCTTGACTCCGTTTGGTGATAGATTACTAAGTTATCTTTACACTGAGACCAAGAACAACAGATTTTGCTTCTTTTCTTGCATTTTCATTGCAGGTCAATTCTACAACAAACTATTATTACACTCACGTATAATGCAATAATGAAAAATACCAATTTACTAAATCAAATTGAATCTACAGACTGAACCGATCTAATCCTAATCTGAGATTGTGTTCTAAAAACTTGTAATTTGAAATTCAATTGTTATGGATTTGATAAGGACAATGTTCTGTGTGTATGCCACTTTAAAACTTTAACCTTCATGATCATGAAGGGTAAATAATCCAAGGTTTAAACCTGGATTGGGTTCCATAAAACAAACAACGAAGTTGATTAATTGTTACAAAAGAAGTTGGTAAAACGTTCCAAGTTTTAGATCTTTCCAGTTATTTTTATGGAGTTAACTAAAATTATACAGTTCTAAACATACATTTGCAATTTTCATAAAAAAATCAATCAAAACTTACAATTTTAAACTTACATTTAAAAAACAAGAATTTCCATGGGTAAATTTATGGATAGATGAATGCGAGAGCGCACTTGATTATTCTTGGCCTCATAAAAAAGTAATGGAGTAAACTATCATCCAACTGGGTTAGGTAAACCCCAATACAAATGGTCGGGTAGATAGCTTACTCCAGTAGATTCTATCAACCATGGAGTGGCACCCACCTCATGTGTAGCACCAAAGCATATTTTTAATTAAGTAGAATGCACCGAACCGGCTGAGTGTAGAATGCATTTATTTTTGTAAGTTTGGATTATTCTCAATATTGGTACAATAGGACTGGTGAAGCGTACGTTTTCCACTAATATTTATCATTTAAAATTACTTGTTTGGTGGTTGCCTTAAATTTATTTCATTATTTTTTTTACTTATAAATATACTATGGGAATTTTTAATTAAATTTTTTAGCTCAAAGAAATATTAATAAAAGAATTAGAAATATAAATAAAAATAAATAATTAATAATAATATAAATTCAATTATTTATGCTTTCACATTTTTAATTTCAATAATAAGGTGACTTTAAATTATAGTTGACTTTTAAGTAAAGTTGACTTCAAATCATGGTTGCATCAATCCATATATAATAGTCTAAAGTTGAATTCAATCCATTGTTGATGTTTAAGCAAGGTTGCATCAATTCAAAGTTGACTTTAATCCATGGTTGAATTCAATCCAACGTTGTTTTCTAGTCATATTTGACTTTGATCCATAGTTGACTTTGATATATATATATAAGGAAATAAAGAAAACTAAAATAATAAGTGAGAGTCTATGTATTTATTATAAACTAAAATAATTAAATAAATATTCTATTCTAAAGCTCAATTAGAAACAATTAGAAACTCATTATAGGAAATTTCAACTCAAAATGGGTCTTTTAACCTTAATTCAAATTCCATGTCATCATGTGTTAGCCAATGAAATTGCATTAAATTTGAAATACTGTATAGGTCTTAAACAATTTTTTAATATAAATTTGGGGATAGGTATCATTAAAAAAACTATTTTTTTTGTTCGTATTTTCGACATATCTCCCACTTTTGCTCAGGTATTTCTTGTTTTTGGGGTAGAGGGGGTCCATCAAAAGTATGCCGAGTGGGTATTGGTTGGATGCGGAATTTAATTTCGCATCCAACGAGCTCTCTCGATCGAAATTTGAGTAAAATCACAGGGAGAATGTCGAAAATACGAACAAAAAAAGTAGTTTTTTTCTTTTCTTCCTCCAAAATTAATAAATATTATTTTATTATTTTAACTATTATTTTATTATTTTTCTTAGGAAGCCCATTTTGAGTTGAAACAAATAAGAATTGGAGAAAGAGGAAGTGCAGAGCCAAAGGCTCGCACATACACGCGAGAGGAGAAACACTCCACACTCTGTTATATTACTGAATAAACATTACATTTATAGGTAAACTCAAACCAAACTAGATCCAAGAATAATGGATCAGATCCTATGAACTAGGAACTAACAAACCACTCATGCTATCAATAGACGACGCATTTCTACATTATCTCTAACATCCTCCCTTAATGTAGAAATGGATCAAAATACTAAATATGCCTGTAGATTCAGGCTTACAAATCAGCAAAGCAATTTCACGATCTAGGGTTCGAGGACTTGAACTCTACAGTCCTCCTTCTTCTTCATTTTGACCTTAGTTGCCGTCAAACCATACTTCTTTTTCTTCTTAGGTTTCCTCAGCCAGATCTTGAAATCTCCAGGCCTTGTTGTATTGTTCATTTTAACATAAAATTCTTCAAAGTTTACATTTAAAGTTGGCCTCCATGGTTGAAGACAAATAAGTATTTTTACACTTGCCAAAATTTCTTCATCATAGTTTTGCTTGCCATCCTTGTTTTCATCTTTTGCAGTCTCGATGCAATCTGCAACAATCTTAGGCTTAGCTATCCATTCTTCAATAAACCTTAGTTCTGCATCAAAGTCATTTATTTTTGCTTCAGCGAATGTAATAGTGGAGACCAATGGAACTAAATCGATGAGCATCTCATCAAATGCATTTACGTTCTCCATATCTTCAATAACCTGCTCTTGCTCCAGTTTCCTTTCTGCACTTTGTTCATCCATATCAATAGCTACAGGGTTATCATGCAAAGGTGGATCTGATTCCAGCGAGATCTCTTTGTCTCCTTCATCATTTACAGGAACTTGGCTGAAGTAATCATCTTCCTCTTCGTCTTCAAAGATGCTTTCAAAAGCAAGTCTCATGAGGAAGTCCATCTTGAATGGAATAATTACCTTCAACACTGAAGATGGCAGCAACAAAATACAGTACCACACCCTGTCACGCGCAGGATCTTATTTCTCCCTTCGGCGGCTTCAAAAAGAAATTGTGGGCTTTACCACCAGCGTTGAGCTCCAACCCAATTCTCCAAATCGCAGTTGGATACCACCGACGTCTCCCAATGGTGCGCAGGTGCTCAGTCTCAATACTGATTTCGATGAGATATTGCTGCTTTGATGGAGGAAATCACTGGTCATGCTTAGCCACAACAGCTCGTGGCTTCTTTTTCACACGGTTCTTCCACCAGACGTCGACTGCCTCACTGCAGCATCAGATTCCCTCAGCGATCTCTGGCCCTCTCTAGCGATTTGGGCAGTAATGAAGAGCTTGACGCATTCAGGCCACCACGCAGACAGGCCACCGAGAGCTTGACGCAGTCACCAGATGGAGGAAAGAACATCAGTGGCAGTCTTCCGAACAAAAAAAATGGAGATTCACGCTCAAACACTGGAGGTCGAAGTTGCTTTCAACGCAGCACTTCACGTTGGCACTCTGATGGTCGCAATCTTTACAAGCAACACTTCAGGCAGACAGGCCACCAGGCTTCAAATACATACGGCTTCAATTAAATATTTGCGCCCAGCACTCACGGCCCTGCAAAATAAATTGATCCAGGCTCTGCTTTTAGCTCCAACACCGCACTAGCCTGGGCAGCGATCTCTCCCACGGTGATCAGGCTTGCCGTCAGCAGGTCGTGGCTTCACTTTTTTTTTTTTTTTTTTTTTGGTGGCTTTACTTTCTTTCACAGCGGCGACTCCATCTTCACCCAGCTTCTCCAACTAAATTCAGGCAGCAATCTTCATTTTTGCGCAGGGTACACTCTGTCGTCCTCGGTCATTACTACAGGAGGCTTAGCAGATCCATCCTCCACGGCTTCTGCAATCTGTAAAATAGCAGAAATCGCTGATTTTCACCAATTACACAGGACCGGCTATCTCTTCACGCTGCGTCTTCAACACTCACGCCCAATCACAATATTTCTCTGCTCCTGGAATTCACCTCAGGTAGCAATGACTCCAGTAGCAGCTTCCTACTCACGGCACCCAACCAAGTACTACCTCAGCTCTGATACCAAAATAAGAATTGGAGAAAGAGGAAGTGCAGAGCCAAAGGCTCGCACATACACGCGAGAGGAGAAACACTCCACACTCTGTTATATTACTGAATAAACATTACATTTATAGCTAAACTCAAACCAAACTAGATCCAAGAATAATGGATCAGATCCTATGAACTAGGAACTAACAAACCACTCATGCTATCAATAGACGATGCATTTCTACATTATCTCTAACAGAAACTTCCTCTAATGAGTAAAAATTTCCTAGTTAAAACAAAATAACTAGTAATTCCATATAAATCAAATTAAAGATTATTTTCAAGAAAATAATGAATTCTTGATTCAATTGAAGTTTAAAACCAACTACCATTTCTCAAAATATTTTCTATAAGACCCAAGCCAAGGGAAGGCTTAGGGATCCAATTTTTATTATTCCTGGATAAATTTGGAGAGCATTCTCCAAAGACAAGCATCCTTATACAGAGACTGATTTTTCAAATAGAAGCAACCCACCTATAGGAGTTCTAGATCGCTTGCATGTTGGAGCCATCCCGGGGGATCCCGATTAGAACCTGGGAACAGTTTCATGTCATGGTTGGGAGGAACATGGTAGTTCCAAAGTTATCTGGCTATAATCCCTAAGGTCAGAGATAGCTAGTGTTTTATTAATTCTGATTGTTTAAATGTGCAGGGTCCTTTAGCCATTACAAGCTGCATAGTTGCAGGTAGGAGGTTTCTATATTTCCAAGTTATGTTAATTATATTTAAAAGTTGTGATTTATAGCCATTATGATCTTGATTAAGATCTGCAATTTTACTCTCCACCATTTTGAATAAATGTTTCAGTTTTGTTTTATTAGATAAATTAGGATCTTAGTTTTTAATTCTTATACCGATTCTAGTGTAAATTTTCTATAAAAGTTGTATTAAACTAGATTCAAAAATTTAAATTATATTCTAGGCTTTAGTGTGTATCCAACCATAGTTTTATAAATGAAGTTAATAACCAGACCTCTCTCAAACCATACTAAAACTAAACTCTACATCACAACATCGGTCTCATTTTAAAAATAGCGTAAAAACAAAATAAAATCCTTAAATATAAAATTACAGAGAATTCACAAAGGTATATGATCTTATTAAAATAATAAAACCTCATCGAATAAACTTATCCATCCAATGAAATCTACTAAATGACATAAATAAACAAATTACACACATCCATGTTGTCTTTTAAATTACTCATTAACCAAAACTAATAAATAGTCTAAATACTCCTAATCAAATAACCAGGGATCGAATCCCTTAACCAACCAAAGAAACCATATACAGGATGCGCAACATTCGCTTCTCTATACATTCAGCCTATCATAAAAAAAATTATTTTTTTGTTCGTATTTTCGACATATCATCACCACGTTTTTTCAGGTTTTTCTTATTTTTAGGGTAGCGAGGTCCATCAAAAGAATGTCGAGTGGGTACTGGTTGGATGCAGAATATAATTTCGCATCCAACAAGCTCTCTCGATCGAAATTTGAGTAAAATCACAGGGAGAATGTCGAAGATACGAACAAAAAAAGTAGTTTTTTTTGCTTTCCTTCCTCCAAAATTAATAAATATTATTTCATTATTTTAACTATTATTTTATTTTTTTTCTTAGGAGGCCCATTTTGAGTTGAAATTTCCTCTAATGAGTAAAAACTTCATATTTAAAACAAAATAACTACTAATTCCATATAAATGAAATTAAATATTATTTTCAAGAAAATAATGAATTCTTGATTCAAGTGAAGTTTAAAAACCAACTACCCTTTCCCAAAAGATTTTTTATAAGACCGAAGCCAAGGGAAGGCTTAGGGATCTGATTTTTATTATTCCTGGATAAATTTGGATAGCATTCTTCAAAGACAAGCATCCTTATACAGAGATTGATTTTTCAAATAGAAGCAACCCACCTTTAGGAGTTCTAGATTGCTTGCATGTTGGAGCCAGCTTGGGGGGATCCCGATTAGAACCGGGAACAATTCCGGGTCATGGTTGGGAGGAACGTGGTAGTTCCACAGTTATATGTTTATAATCGCTAAGGTCAAAGATAGATAGTGTTTTATTAATTCTGGTTGTTTAAGTGTGGAGGGTCCTTTAGCCGTTACAAGCTGCATAGTTGCAGGTAGGAGGTTTCTATATTTTGAAGTTATGTTAAGTATGTTTACAAGTTGTGATTTATAGCCATTATGATTTGGATTAAAATATGTAATTTTACTGTCCACCATTTTGAATAAATGTTTCAGTTTTTTTATATTAGATAAATTAGAATCTCAGTTTTTAATTCTTATACCGATTCTAGGGTAAATTTCCTATCAGAGTCGTATTAAACTAGATTCAAAAAGTTTATATTATATTCTAGGTTTTAGTCTATATCCAACCATAGTTTTCTAAATGAATTTAATAACTAGAACTCTATCAAACCATACTAAAACTAAACCCTACATCACAACATCGTTCTCATTTTAAATATAGAGTAAAAACAAAATAAAATCCTTAAATATAAAATTACAAATAATTCACAAAGGTTTATGACCTTATTAAAATAATAAAACCTCATCGAATAAACTTATCCATCTAATGAAATCTAGTAAATGACATAAATAAAAAAATTATAGACATCCATGTTGTCTTTTAAACTACCCATTAACAAAAACTAATAAATAGTCTAAATAATCCTAATCAAATAAACAGGGATCGAATCCCTTAACCAACCAAAGAAACTATATATAGGATGTACAACAGTCGCTTCTCTATACATTAAACCTATCATAAAAAATAAAATAAAAATTGTTCGTATTTTCGACATATCATCACTACGTTTTTTCAGGTATTTCTTGTTTTTAGGGTAGCGGGGTCCATCAGAAGTATGTCGAGTGGGTACTCGTTGGATGTGAAATATAATTTCACATCCAGCGAGCTCTCTCAATCAAAATTTGAGTAAAATCATAGGGAGAATGTCGAAGATACGAACAAAAAAAGTAGTTTTTTTGCTTTTCTTCCTCCAAAATTAATAAATATTATTTTATTATTTTAACTATTAGTTTATTATTTTCCTTAGGAGGCCCATTTTGAGTTGAAATTTCCTCTAATGAGTATAAAATTCCTAGTTAAAACAAAATAACTACTAATTCCATATAAATCAAATTAAAGATTATTTTCAAGAAAATAATGAATTCTTGATTCAACTGAAGTTTAAAACCAAGTGCCCTTTCCCAAAAGATTTTCTATAAGACCCAAGCCAAGGGAAGGCTTAGGGATATGATTTTTATTATTCCTGGATAAATTTGGATAGCATTCTCCAAAGGCAAGCATCCTTATACAGAGATTGATTTTTCAAATAGAAGCAACCCACCTTAGGAGTTCTAGATTGCTTGAATGTTGGAGACAGCTCGGGGGGATCCCGATTAGAACCAGGAACAGTTCCGGGTCATTGTTGGGAGGAACGTGGTAGTTCCAAAGTTATCCATTTATAATCCCTAAGGTCATATATAGCTAGTGTTTTATTAATTCTGGTTGTTTAAGTGTGCAGGGTCCTTTAGCCATTACAAGCTGCATAGTTGTAGGTAGGAGGTTTCTATATTTCCAAGTTATGTTAATAATGCTTACAAGTTGTGATTTATAGCCATTATGATCTGGATTGAGATCTGTAATTTTAGTCTCCACCATTTTGAATAAATGTTTCAGTTTTGTTTTATTAGATAAATTAGGATCTCAGTTTTTATTTCTTATACTGATTCTAGGGTAAATTTCCTATTAGAGTTGTATTAAACTAGATTCAAAAAGTTTATATTATATTATAGGGTTTAGTCTATATCCAACCATAGTTTTCTAAATGAATTTAATAACCAGACCTCTGTCAAACCATACTAAAACTAACCCCTAATCACAACATCCGTCTCATTTTAAAAACACAGTAAAAACAAAATAAAATCCTTAAACATAAAATTACAAAGAATTCACAAAGGTATATGACCTTATTAAAATAAAAAAAACTCATCGAATAAATTTATCCATCCAATGAAATATACTAAATGACATAAATAAACAAATTATGGACATTGATGTTGTCTTTTAAACTACTCATTAAGCAAAACTAATAAATAGTCTAAATACTCCTAATCAAATAACCAGGGATCGAATCCCTTAACCAACCAAAGAAACCATATACACGATGCGCAGCAGCTACTTCTCTATATGTTAAACCTATCATAAAAAAAACTATTTTTTTGTTAGTATTTTCGACATATCATCACCACATTTTTTCAGATTTTTATTGTTTTTAGAGTAGCGGGGTCCATCAAAAGTATGTGGAGTGGGTACTAGTTGGATGGGGAATTTAATTTCACATCCAGCGAGTTCTCGCAATCAAAATTTGAGTAAAATCACAAGGAGAATGTCGAAAATACAAACAAAAAAAGTAGTTTTTCTTCCTCCCTCCAAAATTAATAAATATTATTTTATTATTTTAACTATTATTTTATTATTTTTCTTTGGAGGCACATTTTGAGTTCAAATTTCCTTTAATGAGTAAAAACTTCCTAGTTAAAACAAAATAACTACTAATTCCATATAAATCAAATTAAAGATTATTTTTAAGAAAATAATGAATTCTTGATTCAAGTGAAGTTTAAAACCAAGTGCCCTTTCCCAAAAGATTTTCTATAAGAACTAAGCCAAGGGAAGGCTTAGGGATCTGATTTTTATTATTCCTGGATAAATTTGGAGAGAATTCTCCGAAGAAAAGTATCCTTATATAGAGACTGATTTTTCAAACAGAACAAACCCACCTTTAGGAGTTCTAGATTGCCAAGCATGTTAGAGGCAGCTCGGGGGGATCGCAATTAGAACCAGGAAAAATTTTGGGTTATGGTTGGGAGGAACGTGGTAGTTCCAAATTTATCCATTTATAATCCCTAAGGTCAGAGATAGCTAGTGTTTTATTAATTTTGGTTATTTAAGTGTGCAGGGTCCTTTATCCATTACAAGCTGCATAGTTGCAGGTATGAGGTTTCTATATTTCCAAGTTATCTTAATTATGTTTATAAGTTTTGATTTATAGCTCTTATGATCTGGATTAAGATCTGTAATTTTACTCTCCACC
>LPNX010899349.1:28588-126088 GCA_001517045.1 Pseudotsuga menziesii | reverse complement strand
AACGTAGGTGCTCATTAGGGGATGTTTCAAATCCTACATCAAATCAAAGTGATAAGCTACCATCTCAAGATGAAGCTCATGAAGAGGCGTTGTACATGGAGCCTACTGTTGAAGAGGCATTGGACATGGAGCCTACTATTGAAGAAGAAAATATTATCCGGACCATCGATGAGGATGTTGGACTTCCACCATCCAACTACCACGAAGAGAATGAATGACAATAAGTTGCTACTAAAACGCCAGAGCGTATTGTTGATGCACTAGATGATAGAAATCCAACCCCCTTACCTCCATTAGAAAGCACACATCAAAGAACTCCGAAGCGTATACAAGTTGATGAAGGACTCATCAATTCCATTGAAGGTATGCTATCTAAACGTAGTATTGCTTATCAAACTCAATAGATACTAAAGGAATTTTTTGTTTCTAAATGTGATGGAGATAAATGTGAATTATTTTTATCATTGCTAAAATCTAGGGGCATGAATATTGTTAGGAAATCATTAGGGATAAAGATGATAAAGACTTTTGGACCAAGTTCTCATATAGTTAAAAGCTTAGTAGATGCCTTTGGTAAAATTGGTAAGAACACAAGGTCAAACGACCGCAGTGTGGCTCGTCATGTGTTGTCACAAGGAATTGTAAATAAGAACACCAGGGTCCTTCGTTTTCTCAAGGAAGATTGAAAGCACCTTGAAGGATCAATAGTTATAAAGCAAGTTAAAGGTTTGAAAGCTTGTAAATGAGGAGCAACAAAAAGAAACTATATTGAATTGATCATTGTGGTGATGGGGAATGTACGCAACGAAGGAAGAAAATCAGCAAGGAAGAAGAGACCTCAAGAAGTCATCGAAGAAGAGAAAGAAAAGAAAAGAATAGACATGATGAATCGGAGGATTTCTTTGGAAACTAATCCAAATCCAATTATAGAGGATACTGCGGTTCATCCTATTAATCCAGCACAAGAAAAAAGGAAGCATTCACTAGAGGGACCTTCAATTTCCACAATAGTTGTTGAACAAGCACCCCATGGAAGTATTCAAGAAGCAAAACGTAGGTGCTCATTAGGGGATGTTTCAAATCCCACATCTAGTCAAAGTGATAAGTTACCATCTCAAGACGAAGCTCATGAAGAGGCGTTGTACATGGAGCCTACTATTGAAGAGGCATTGGACATGGAGCCTACTGTTGAAGAAGAAAATATTATCCAGACCATCGATGAGGATGTTGGAATTCCACCATCCAACTACCAGGAAGAGAATGAAGGACAACAAGTTGCTACTAAAACGCCAGAGCGTATTGTTGATGCACTAGATGATAGAAATCCAACCCCCTTACCTCCATTAGAAAGCACATGTCGAAGAACTCTGAAGCGTATACAAGTTGATGAAGGACTAATCAATTCCATTGAAGGTATGCTATCTAAACGTAGTATTGCTTATCAAACTCAATAGATACTAAAGGAATATTTTGTTTCTAAATGTGATGGAGATAAATGTGAATTATTTTTATCATTGCTAAAATCTAGGGGCATGAATATTGTTAGGAAATCGTTAGGGATAAATATGATAAAGACTTTTGGACCAAGTTCTCATATGGTTAAAATCTTAGTAGATGCCTTTGGTAAAATTGGTAAGAACACAAGGTCAAAGGACCGCAATACGGCTCGTCATGTGTTGTCACAAGGAATTGTAAATAAGAACACTAGGGTCCTTCGTTTTCTCAATCCTACATCTAAACTAGTTAATTTGAATGTAAAAACCCTCCATAGGTATTCTATTAGAAGAGAACATCTTGACACAACCACCTAGACATATTTTTGGGCCTTTATTGGTCGGTTTCCATGTCGTGACATAAAGCTAGTTGATGTAGTAAAGGGGCTAGTGCATATTTTTTGGCATGATCACACAAGGCCTTCTTCAAACCAGAAGGATGTACTAAAACTGAGAAGGGGTTCAAAGGACCGTGAACCACATATTAAGCATCTTCTTGATATAACACATACAGAACTATATGAGAAATTTAGGAATGAACATAGACAATTGAATTTCGGGTAACGATCTTTTGAGAAATGTAAGCCCTGGTATGTTAGAATAAATACTCTTCATAACACTTATTGTTGTAGATACGATGTAGAATATGAATATTACTATGAAACATTTTTGTACATTCGTCGTGTGTTGCATACTAACCATGTGCAGGATTGCTCCTTGACAATACCACCGACCTCATCAAGAGAATTCATTCATAGTATCATGTGCAATAGGCCTGAGGGGAAAACTTACTATGCAAAATCCTGTTTGGATGGAACTTGCTCCAACTGTACTGGAATGGCATTATTGAGCCAATGTATGCACAAGACTGGAGACAATGAATTTGGGAATATGGTTACAGACATGAAAAGTTTCAAATATATAAGCTATGAAATAGTCCGAACGAAAGAAAGCAAAAAAATACAATTGGTGACATCTTAGGTACATGCATTTATCTATAAATTTATGTTTGAACAGTTGCATTTCATTCCTTACTTACAAAAAAACCTGATATTGAGATCATTTTCTGTCAACAAGTACAATTTAGTGTCTTCATCAAGGAATTTATTGAAAAGACACATGAATATGTTTAGAATGTCCAATTGGCATGATGGCAGGATGAGAATTTTAGAATATGCAGAGATACATTTCCTCGTGGTACTATACTTTCAGTTGTTGATTTTGCCGAGAAATACACTTTGCAACCTCAAAATGAGTTCCAAAGTCTATATTATCACTATGAGCAGGTTTCCTTGATTGTGCATATCACATATAGGCATGGCCCAAATAGCAGTGAAGAGCAAAGAGAAATTCTAAAGGAATATCACTTCTACATAAGTGATGATAGGTGCCATGACTTCCACTATGTACGTCATTGCTTTATCATGTTCTATGATCATTTGAAGGGTAGGAACATACATATGGATCAACACTGGATTTGGTCTGATGGATGTACTGGTCAGTTAAAAAATGCATGCATATTTCAATGGTTGTGTTCATTAAATAAAAACTACAAAGTTCCACATATGTGGAACTATTTTGAGACTGGGCATGGTAAAGAAGAGCATGATGGAACCGGAGCATGTGTCAAAACAGCCCTATGAAGAGATGAATTGAAATTATATACAATATATACTATTCGAAATGCTCAATCTATAGTTAGGTGGTGCACGTCAGTAATGGGAGAGGAATCATCTATGCGAGTAGAATTCACAAGAAAGAGACATGTGGAAAGATTTTTTTGGGAGGTGGTAGACATAGATCATTCACATGCATGGGAATGCAAGACTATTCCTGGGAATTGTGGCTTTCATTGGGTTTGAAGCTCTGATAACCCAGTATTTGAAATTTGGACCTGAAAACTCGCTTGTTTTTGCCTGCCTTATTGTGATGGTGACTGGGATGTTTGTGAATCATTGGATTGGGTTGATGGATGGGATTGCATGTCACTTCCACTTAATCAACATGAAATTGTTGAGTTAACTCCGTTGGAAGAAGACCAATCGTCTATTTCTATATATTTTGATCATGTATCAGACCTTGTACAACCTGGTATGATGCATTTCCTTAACATTTTTTGTAAAATTTACGTAGTCTTGAAACTCACATTAATGGCCTTGTATCACACGAAAAATATTTGATCATATACCTACAATCATACTATGCAGGAGACATATACGCAGTGGTTGCCTCAAAATATAGTGAATGGGGTGGTGATTACTGGTTGGCACATTGTATAGAGGGAAAGAAAACCCTCATTATGTCCATTATTGATGATGAAAACAACCACTTCCCCATTGGGTCTCTGGTTTTTAAAGGTGAATACCTTACACATGACAACAATGCAAGAAACAAGGGTGGATGTGTTTACAGGGATTAAAAACCAAGTGCAAGTGTGTATCACTTTACCAACTTAATCATTGGTACAAACCTCCAGGTACTAACAATGCCTAGCCAGAATTCATCGAAGGTACACTACTTCTTACTGGATACAGAGCACGAGAGACTATTGGAGACCATCATTATAAGAGATGATCTGGAGGGCTTGGTTGTATGATAATAGGTGGGATCTAGCATGATGAGGTATGTATCATAATTTTAATTTTCCCATGTATGTTTCTTATGAATATGTCAATTTTGTGTTCTTGTACGCTACTTCTTACCGGATACAGAGCACGAGAGACTAATGGAGACCATCATTATAAGAGATGATCTGGAGGGCTTGGTTGTATGATAATAGGTGGGATCTAGCATGATGAGGTAAGTATCATAATTTTAATTTTTCCATATATGTTTCTTATGAATATGTCAATTTTGTGTTCTTGATATGCAAAATTTTCCATAATGTTGTTTATAAATCTGCCAAAAGTTCTCTTGTATGTCAAGTTAATGAACATGCCAAATTTTACATATGATCAATAAACCATATATATCAATCATATGAACATTTCAAGATCTCATTCACATGATATACATAACATTAGAATACATACATGTACCTCTGTAGGTCATACCTATCAAAGTTCTTTGTAGGCTCTCTTACAGGACTAAAACCCTAATTTTTCAAGTAGGTAATATTGTCAATGTTTTCAGCCGATATATACAACTAGGATGATGGAAACAAGATGCCGCAACGATAAAATTATGTTTTAATGCTTGTATAATTTCCTTCTTGACAACCCACCTCTTATACCCGCATGTTCATTGCCAAAGGGGTAGTGCCTAGTAGTGTTGGAATTTCATCTCATTTTTTTTATTGAGAAGTTTAATTTCTACTTAAAAGATAATAAAAGATAATAAGATATTTATTTAACGTTGTTTTTAGTTTAATAATATTGTTTTGAACATTGAAAGTGGAAGAAAATAACCTACTAATATTGATACAAACAACTCAAAAGTAACATGCTTCAACATTATGCATATGAAGTATTCAAAAGTAACATGCACTAACATTATGCATGTGAAGTAGGTCAACATCATGCATGTGAACATATTAAGTGATAAAATTAATAAATGAACAAAAATTGGAACCTCTCATGCTTTCGAAAGGTTAATGTTTCATGTAATGCATAATAGAAAATTTTGGGAGGTTGACATGTTGGGTCATTGGTGTAATTGAAATTGTGATATTTTAATTTTCAATTAAAAGATATGATTTTATTAAGGAGTTTAATTTCCAATTAAAATATAACAATAAACTCATTTACTCATGTTTCTCATTGATCATGTATTATAAAAATCTTGAAACAAAACAACATAGTAGCAATGACAGCTCGACAACTCAAAAGTAACATTAAGTCGTTGATGCATAGAAAGCCACGAGCAGTGGGGATGCAGTTGGAATTTCCATATTTCCCATGCCCAAACATGCTAGCAAGAGTTGACGAAATTCAAAATTGCAGCTCCGTGAGGTTTTTGGTGCACCGGGCACAAGTCCACCAGGTGTCCCTGAACAGTATCTAGAGGTGACCTACAACTCGCCATAGATTGATGCTCGGGCCTCCGATCGACAAACCGTTGATTCCGTTGGATTCATGATGTGGGATTTTAGCTAAGGGGGGACTCTCCCTCCTTTCCATTTCCCAGTGACCTCCTTCTACGGTGGTTTTTGAAGCTAGGGTTTCACTTAGTAGGGGACAATGCAGTCACGACAACGAGGGCCAAAGATGGAAATCCACAGATGGTGGGGATGTGGTTGGTGTTTCCATATTTCCAATGCCCAAACACTCTAGCAGGAGTTGACGAAATTCAAAATTGTGGCTCCATGAGGTTTTTGGTGCACCGGGCACAAGTCCACCAGGTGTCCATGAACGATATCTGGAGGTGACCTGCAACTCACCATAGATTGATGCTCGGGCCTCCAATCGATGAACCGTTGATTCCTTTGGATTCGTGACGTGGGATTTTAGCTACGGGGGGGACTCTCCCTCCTGTCCATTTCCTAGTGACCTCCTTATACAGTG
This sequence comes from Pseudotsuga menziesii, assembly GCA_001517045.1. Classification (NCBI taxonomy): domain Eukaryota; kingdom Viridiplantae; phylum Streptophyta; class Pinopsida; order Pinales; family Pinaceae; genus Pseudotsuga; species Pseudotsuga menziesii. The sequence goes on along the minus strand of LPNX010899349.1, from coordinate 120,093 downwards.
GTTTCTGAAGCTAGGGTTTCACTCAGTAGAGGACAATGCAGTCATGCCAACGAGGGCCAAATCCAGAAAGCCATGGACAGTGGGGACGTGGTTGGCATTGCCATATTTACCATGTTCAAACACACTAGCAGGAGTTGACGGAATTCAAAATTGCGGCTCCGTGAGGTTTTTGGCGCACCGGGCACAAGTCCACCAGGTGCCCCTGAACGGTATCTGGAGGTGACCTGCAACTCGCCATAGATAGATGCTCGGTCCTCGGTGATTCCATGAAGATGGGTAACACTTTTTGGCCAAATTTGGCAATGAAAACCTGATTTTTTACTCATGTGCTAGATAGAAGCCCTCAAAACGCATATATGCCATGTGAATTTTGACTTGCAGTAAAAAAACAAATTGTAGAATATTATGTTGGCTTCATAGTGATATTTTTTTTTAAATATTCTGATGTGTGAATTTTTGCATTTAATGAACTGTGTGACCTTAAAAATTTGAAGAAGCTAATAAGTGGCTCGTGTCCATGTAGAGTAATTCAATCTTGCATTAATAATTTAAAAAAATATATATATATATATGAGCATGATCTACATAAAATGCAGTGTGATGTGCATATTTTTTTGTTAATTTTTTTCGCATTATACAATTATTTATTATTTTTCGAAAGTGACCACATTCGATTTTAGAATCGTTTTAAACACATGTTTGTCCACGTAAAGCAATTTTTTCTATTTTTTCAAAAATTGAAAAACCAAAGATACCCTTTTGAAGAGGACATGTCGATATGTGATGTGTGCATTTTTAAGAATTTTTTGGCTGTGTATTTTTAACTCTGCGGATTTTTCTTTGAGCTACTTCGAAGTTGCAGTGTGTTTTTCTAAGTATAAGTTTTAGAAGTAATTAAAAAATAAATTTCATATGAATGCCAAAATGCGTGTATGATACCTCAATGGATAGAAGATTCGTTGGTGAATTTATTGGTATCAACTCTGCTCAGTTATGTGCTAGGAATGGCAGGGTGTACACCTCTGCAAGGCACAGAAAATTTTTCATTTGTTTGAATGTGGGCTAAGTCTATTTTCTTAAGCCCTCGACCGAGGTATGAACCTCGACTGAGGTATTTAAATACCTTGGTCGAGGTCTTAACGAAACATCGATCGAGGGTTTGTAAAGCCCTCGACTGAACAAAACCCTCGACTGAGGTATTTAAATACCTCGGTCGAGGGATGAACAAAAACTCGGTCAAGGGCTTGATAAAACCTCGGTCGAGATATTAAGACCTCAGTCGAGGGTTTAACAAGCCCTCGATCGAGGTGCGTTTTTCTGTTTTCACCGCAATGCGCTTGCCAAAAAGTGTTACCCAGGTCCGTGGATTCACCCTCCTTTGATTGATGAACCATCAATTCCATTAGATTCGTGACCTGGGATTTTATCTAGGGGGGGCCTCTCCCTCCTGTCCATTTCCCGATGACCTCCGTCTATGGTGGTTTATGAAGCTAGGGTTTTGCTCAGTAGGGGACAATGCAGTCACACCAACGAGGGCCAAAGCTGGAAAGCCACGGACAGTGGGGATGTAGTTGGCATTTCCATATTTCCCATGCCCAAACACGCTAGCAGGAGTTGACAGAATTAAAAATTGCGGCTCAGTGAGGTTTTTTCACACCGGGCACAAGTCCACTAGGTGTCCCTGAATGGTATCTAGAGGTGACCTGCAACTCGCCATAGATAGATGCTCGGTCCTCTGATCGATGAACCGTCAATTTCGTTGGATTCATGACATGGGATTTTAGCTAGGGGTGGGATTTTAGCTAGGGGGGGCCTCTCCCTCCTTCCCATTGCCCAGTGACCTCTGTCTACGGTGGTTTCTGAAGCTAGGGTTTCCCTCAGTAGGGGACAATGCAGTCAGGCCAATGAGGGCCAAAGCTAGACAATGCATTTCATGCCAATGAAGGCCAAACTTGGAAAACCATATCCCTAACTAGGGTTTATTGTTTAACATGCATGGCCGATAACCATAACCCTACCAAGGAAACCCTAATCCTAACCCTAATCTTATCTTACTGTCACAAATCAATTCAGAATCAATCTAATGTCCAAGTCAACTTTTTCAAATCTGGTGGACTTATGCTTCAAATCATGTTGATTCACGAAGTTGGTTCTCGGTCTTTGGATTATATTGTAGTTCCTTTAATGCTGAGTGATAAGTCATTGGGTGCATGAGGTTTGTTGAATATTTTTGTTGGTTGTTGATGAAATGTGAAGCATGTATTGCACTTAGTTTTATTAAATTACACTTGAGCATTGACTTAACTTGTAATTTAATGAATCCAAACTCACAATTTTTAATTAGATATATCCAACTGGTGTGCAAGTAGTGAGTTCATTGAAACCTTGAAATACATTGTATTGCACTTATATTTATTAAATTACATGAGAAAGAAATTTGACTTTAGTGTGCATGTAGTGAGATCATTGAAACCTTTAAATATAATAGTTTTTTCATGCACGGTTTTCATTCTATGCCTCGGGTAGGGATTCAATAGGTGTCCCTGAAAGCCTATAGGAGGTGGAATTCAATGTACCATAGAATCATGACCGTTTCTCGGATCAACGAACCGTCAGCTCCATTGGATTCAGGACATTGGGATAGTGCTAGGGTGGCCCTCTAATCCAATTCCATGGACAAGAGACTATTTTTTGGTCAATTTTGGAAACTAGGGTTTTGCTCAATAAGTGAATGTGAAATATTTGCACATGGGGGTCAAATTCGCATATTGCTTGACTGTGAAGGTGTGGCTAGCGTTCCCACATAAAAAATGCCTAAACACGCTTACAAAAACCACCGAAATCCCTTTTTGATGCACGGTTTCCATTCTATGCCTCGGGTAGGGATTCAACAGGTGTCCCTAAAAGCCTATAGGAGGTGGGATTCAACGTGCCATAGAATCTTGGCCGTTGCTCGGATTGATGAACTATCAGCTCCGTTGGATTCAAGACATCGAGATAGTGCTAGGGTGGCCCTCTAATCTATTTCCATGGAGAAGAGACCAATTTTTTGGTCAATTTTTGAAGCTAGGATTTTGCTCAATAAGTGAATGTGAAATTTTTGCACATCGGAGTCAAATTCACATATTGCTTGACCGTGAAGGTGTGGCTAGTGTTCCCACATAGAACATGCCTAAAAACACTTGCATGACGCACCAGAAGCCCTTTTTTATGCACAGTTTCCATTCACGGTGACTATACTCCATAAACATGAATTTATAAAACAAGATTTAGAATAGTACTTCTCTAATCAATTTAAACTATAATAAAATCAAACATAACTTTCATCTCTTTCAAAGTTGTTACTCGAGCCCATTCATCAAATGCCATGTACATTAACAAAATGATAAAATAATGTGTAGGACATACATAATGTGCAGGATATAGTCATAACCATTATTTTGAATCAACCTTATAATACTCGGATACTTTTAGGTTTGATGTGTATCCCATGTATTCGTTAGATGAAATACATCATGCCAAACAATAATTTTATTTATGTAGACCACATTGGTGCATCACTTAAGTGTGTCAACTTTGTGCATCCTTTAAACGTTTGTTAGGTTGTTATGTGGGTAAGGTGCTTTTGTATTCCACCAAGTTGGATCAGTTGCTTAGCTGTACTAGGTGCTTATGTGTATTAGACCTATGTTCCATCTTTTTTAATACAATTTGACATTTTTAATATAACATTGTATATGCAATTGGATCATGGTAAAAACAATTAAAATGTACATTTTTGTCATTACATAATATTGTAATTGTGCATTGCTCTCAAATTTATAACTGATATCTCCATGCAATCGTAAAATCTATAAAAAATTGGAAACATTACACATATAAACATTCTTCGCCACACGTGTATAATCACACTTAAAAGATTGAACCATGAATATCTCAAGAGCTTTGATATGAAATATTTTTATATCATGAAAGTTATAATACAAAAATAGAAGGTCTATCTATGGCCTGTCAATGTACATGTATCAAAAACATATTTGATGTACATGTGCAAACAAAAGTACATCTGTCATGCACCACGCCCCTATACTCTAACTCCGGATTGTACATAAAAATACATATTTGTCCTAGACTAACACATCAAAAATATAACTTTCTCTTGTTTTTCTTGGACCCTTATGCTTTTTAGCTCTGTCTACAACCACTATGCATCTCTGGCGACTGCAAATCAATGACAATATTTCTTGATCAGGTTTAACTGGACTAGTACTGTCCATCAATAACAAATTTTGAAAATTTAAAATATGACTCAATTGTAAATAAAACAAAGACTCAATGCATCCCTTGGGGGTATAGGTGCCTCTAGTGTTGAGGGTAAAGGTGCCTCTGCTGTCCTCCACCTTGCAGAGAGCCTCTCTGCCATACTTCTCTGCTAATAAAAAAAAATATCTCAATTATCTCAAGAATTATCAACATGTACATGAATGAGAAAGTACTAATCAATTATGTAAAAATGAACATCTCACCGAAAAAACCATTTCTACAGGATTACGCTGGGACTCCTCAGTAGTAAGAGGATCCATAGGTTGAACATCGACCTCAGTTGCGTGCACTAATGGACCAGGGTGTGGCTACATTCACCAAATGATTAAATAGTTAGGCATCGTGCATGTCCATAAACAATACAAATGAAATGTACAATTACAAATAATCAAGTAGATGTACCTAAGTGTGACTTATCCCTATTATAGATGCGGCATTGACCGCGGCATCAACAATCTCGCTAAGGTCTGGCACGGATGACTCTACATCCTGATGCTGTATACATGCAAAAATAACATTAAGAAAAACCACTTGTGAAGTGAATTCATAGCTAACCAACAACTGCCATTGGAAGTGTGTACATTACCATGGGATGAGTAGGTTGATCCTCATGCACACCCACTCTGTTCAAGGAAGATGGACCTCATTTGGTGTAAACAACCCCCTTATCTATGTTTGGACTACAGGGAGATCCAAACCAAAGAGGTGGCGCGGGGATCTGCGATGACGTCTGCATTCATAAAGTGTTACCATAGTTAGACATGGATTTGAATGGATGGAATAATATGTACTGAAAAAATAACCTGTTGTAATATACTTACCCCTTCCTGGGACATATCTCCACCATGGGAGAGACCGCTTCCATCAATTTGTTGCCCCTCTTCATATGCTAATAGCATCTACAAGTTTAAAAATTATAAACATTAGAGATCTATAAAGGAGTGTACAGTAAGAAATTTAAATAATTCTAACAAGATTCAATCATAACCCATGTACTTACATTCTTCAAGTAATCGTTAATTCCACCTTGGACTATGTCGTTGATATCAACGTCTCTAGCATCACGTTCTAAGTGGGGTTCCTGCAACTTCAAAAATTGTAAATATTAGACAATTTAATAAATTAATCAAGACTAACACGTGCATTAACAAAATTATATGTAATAACAAAATGACAAGTGTTTAAATATTACCTCAATGGTGGTTCTTTGGGCCTCGGGTACAACCACACCGGGTGTAGTACCACCCCCGTGAGAGGCATCAATCTCCTGCAAGAGTAAATATTGCATATATTACAAATCTTTTAATATGTTACATATAGTATGGAAAAATTAAAAATTGAACAATAACAGAGTTTTAAAACAATGTCCTTACCTGACCGCCAGTCATCGTAGTGGTACCATGTCTTGGTCCAGGACCATAATAGGGTCCCCCACACGATGTGCAGATGTGTGGCTCGCTCTAAGGCACATGGGATGTTAGTCTATCCCCACCAACAGATGTACCTCCACCACTAGAAGCTGGTGTTTGTACACCAGCAGAGGAAGAGGGCGCTCTCTGGTCAATAGTGGTTGTGTGTCGAGAGACCATCTCAGCTAGAGAAAAAATGCCTCTTGTGTCTGGGCAACCACTGGGCACGGGGTGTAGGTATCTGTGTATTGGCATATCTATGCCTAGCATGGGGTCGGTGTTGGGGCATCCCCCTTCCAATTCCCTGGAAGCCCAACATGTCAAAGTAGTTGACATGTTTCCCCATCACAAACTCTGCATACAATTTTTGGAGGAGGTACATCGATACTTCCCTATTGTTGTGAGGCGGAATGTCAAATACCATGTACCACCTATCCATCCAATTGTCTCTGATGGGTGGAAAGGTGCACCACTTAATAGAAATATGTGACCTGTTGATCTCCGGAATGTCATCCGTCCCAGGCAGTCTAAACAATGAATAGATGGCTTGTTTTGTTATTTTGAGATTTTTTACCTCCTTGTAACTTAACCCATAAGAATATTATTGTCTTTTCCTCTCCCTGTAAGATGCGATGCTATACAAAGAATCATTTGATCTTGAGATCGTATCAACAATAGACAACAAAGAATATGACAAGGAGCGGCGAAGCTCATCTCCACCCCTCCGAGCAGAACCAATCTCTCTCAAATGGGAAATAAACCTCAGTATCTCCGCATTGTTATCCATAGTAGCCACTGCAATCATAAATACAAATAAAATATCATTAGAAATAGAAACACATGATATAATGACATATCTAAGCACTAAAAATTGTATAACTAATGACATATAAACTAAATCTATCATGTAAATTTAAAAATTGATCTTGAATTTTACAGTAAAGAATAAACATTTAACATTTTTTCATTTCATATTTATGTCCTAAATTCAAGTATTAATTCCAATTTTTAAGTACATGCATGTGTACATAAAGTGTATTGAGTGCATATGTTGATTGTGAAGCTCCTCTAGCTAGTTTTAAGGCTTGGATTATGAAGTTTCGTCGAAATTGTGAAGTGCTGATTATTTCCTTTGCAGGACCAACTCCTAGATTGCGGGTAGAGGCAACAACTAGACCCCATAATATGCTGCATAATGTGTTGTTGATGAATAAAATCCCAGTATATGCAACGATTTTGTTAGATATGTAATTATTTGTTGTAGTGTGATGTTTTTTGGACTCCAAAGTCTATTTAGCAGAACTTTATGGATTTTATGGTTGCAAGGGTTCCATTGGATTATATCATGTATGATAGTATGTGATTGGCATGTTTAATCAAATACATCAACCTACCTGTGTATCTTCACATTCATAGAGTCTATTGTTGAACTTTGTTGTCTTGACCTTAACCAAAAATTACCCTTCGTTCAAGACAAAATATTTGTTAAAAGCATGGGAAGCTTCTATACCTTATTTTAACACTTGGATTGGGAAGTTTCATCAAAACTATAAAGTGTTTATTAATGTTCTTGGAAGAGCAACTCCGAGAAGATTCATCAAAATTATAAGGTGTTTATTAATGTTCTTGTAAGAGTAACTTCGATATTTTGGATAGAGGCAAGGGATTTACCATGTTTGTTTATGTATTTTAGGGGAATATATGAATTCTACTTGATTTTTTTTTAGTTGTATATGCAAGCTTGAAACATATTTGACAAACTTTGCATATTTGTTAATTTTGGTTTGGATTCACAATAGTGAATTTTGTTTGTTTTTTATGAGTTAATTGGGGTTTTGGTTTACATTGGGCATGTAAATTACTTATGCAAACTTGCAATGTGCTTGACAAACTTTGCATATTTGTGGATTTTGTTATGGATTCACAAGGATCCTTGTGAATATGCATATCGAAATAGTGAAATTCATTTGTTTTTTTAGTTAATTGGGGTTTTGGTTTCCATTGGGCATGGGAATTTTGGGTATGAATTTTGGTAAATAATCAAAATTATTTATTTTTTATCATTAAATTGGGGAATTGGTTTCAATTGGCCAATTACATTGGGGTTCTTGTTTTGTATTGGCCAATTCCATTGGGTTTTTTGTTTCAATTGGCCATAATTTAATTTAATATGGTTTAATTTTTCAATCTAGGGAAAATAAATTGATGAAAAAAGAGAAAGAAACATGAAAAGAAATGAGGAAAATACCTCACAAAGAGGAAGTTTATCCAAAGGTGGAGATGGAGGGCTTTGGCGCACCCAAAAATGTGTTTGCCCAGTCGAGATTTGCTCCAACGTTGTCCAATAGCCGCGCGGTGAGGAGAAAAAGACGGCCTCGGCCTATTTTTTTTTTAAAACAGGATTTCCAAATCGCGCCTCCGTTTTAGTGAACGAAATCACACACGCAAATTTGATCACTAAAATGGAGGGGCGATTTGTTTTACTATCCTAGTTGGCATGACTATTGGCAGCCTTGGGACTAGGCTTGGCAGGTTCAGGATTGCATGGGATGATTTCTTTTTTTTGGATTAAGAGTGATTGACTTCACTCCACCATTGCAACTAAAAGGTCCCTCAACTTCTTGCACACACCCATTATCATAGTTGCATTGCAGAGCAATGGCACTGATATAACTTTAACCATGGAATAAATTAAACCACAGTGCTCATAGAAAGTGAAGAGCTGAGATAAATAAAATGAAACACCATTATAATTATCCAGCATTGAGTTATAAATATTACATAGTCGTGTCCATGTACAAAATGTTCAAATGGGCTAAGAACCACTAAAGCGAAACCTACAGTTTAAAGACTAAGCATCCCCATCATTTCTCCCCAAACCCTGGTGAATTCCAATAGGGAATCCGGTTACAAAATTCCCATAGAAAAACCATGCAAATCCCATAAACAACCAATAAGTTGGGTAAAGTCCCTCGTCTTATGGGCTTACCCATAAAAAGGATTTCGACCACTTCCCTTTGCCACAGTTGCAAAGCATCCACTCTCATCCAAACTTGCAAAGAAAAACTGAGAGTTCATTATAAGTATGCATTACCATTATCAAATCAAAATGAAAATGTGAGTGATTTAAACCATAGATGATGTATGCATACCTGTCAACCATTCACGTCGACACTGTAAACTATCACCCCTGTCTTCGCAGCTCAACGATGGAGCTCACTCCCCATTGCCAACAAATGAAACACAATGCAAAAATGGGTTGTGAAACCCTAGCAAGGGTTTTATGTCTTGTGCATCGTGGAGGAGCCATGCATTGATTCACATGGATGCATTAAAACCTACCATATATCCCCTACTACAAATGATATGTAAACCCTCTCTTCTATAATTTTAACTTCATACATTTCGTATTGAGTTTTTCACACCCACTTTCTATCATTCAAGACCCATATAATTGTGTAGAGTTTCTTTTATACCATACCAAAGCCCTTAGTTTTTTGGATTAGCAACTTTAGGTGCTAGATCTAGTTCTTATCAAGTTTATAATTTTGCAGTTAAGAATAAGATGCCCCTTAAGATCTTGTATTATTATTAATCCTACGAATTTTTATTTTTTTATGGATTTTAGGGACATTACAAGTGGTATCAGAGCCCAGTTTCAAACACTAAGAGACCTAATGGGTGCTACTAAACATCCATTGCAGAAATAAACATTTCATAACTGTATTTGTAATTTTGTGAACTAAAAAAAAATTATTTGTTACTAAATGTTTAAATTACATATTTAAAAGAACAGTCCAAAACATGGATACATAAGAAGACAACAACCCACAAGGGAATCTAAATTCCCCAACACAAGAAGAAGAACTTGTGGTGGAATTAAATTCTGACCTAACGAAGGCCATACAGAGTCTGCAAGCGTAATTACAAAGCTTTAAAGATGATAACATGAATCAGAGAAAAGAACATAAAACAATCAATGAAGCTTTACTTCAAAACATGAAGGTTGTAAACCCTCATGGAAAACCTACCCATTCAACCAATAAATCCAAGGAATATTATCATCATAAAAGGACCAACAGTCTAAAGGAAGAGGGAAGAGAAGAACACACACCTGATCTTCCAGAAAGAGAATATCACGGTCTTTGCAGTGACGGTTCACTCTCTTCTTGCAAAAAAAGGCAGAAAAATGATGAAAACGTTCAAGGAGAATTTCGAAAGATAAAAGCCCCAACCTATGAAGGAGAGATGAATACCGAAGAGAAGGCTGAAGAATGGCTCTTGTGTATGAGAAAATACTTTCGAGTACACAACTACTCTAGTGAGATGAAATCCCAACTGCCCATTTACAACTTAAATAGAAAAGCAACTACATGGTGGAGAGACTTAAAGCATACTAAAAAGGATGAAGTAAAATATATCATATGGGGTAATTTCTCTATGATATTTCAAGAAAGATACATGTTTGAAAGATTCTTTGACATAAGATTCAAGGAATTTCATGAGTTAAATATGGGATCCATGACCATGGATGTCTTTATCAATTGATTTTTGGATCTATTACATTACGTACCTTACATAAAGGACGAGAAGATCAAGATACAACTATTTTTGGGATTCCTTCCTCCAAAGTTTCGAGAGAGAATTGTGTTTCAGTTTGTATAGGGAATGAGTTTCCATTGTATAGACATTGGGAACGATGTTCCATTTTTCACTACTACTGTATATGATTGGAAATTTGTGTATATGAATATATCATTTTGCACTTATTTATATTAATTTTCCTTTGATTACATATTTGCATAGTAGATTGCAGTTGATACTCTTGTAATACTTTTGTTAACGAAGTAGTAAGGTCTGTATGTTCACAATTAAATGCATAAAAAGTTAAAACACTATAGGTTAGTTAACAAAAAAAATACACAACTGCATAAACGTGTACAATAGCAATGATAATTTTAAATACCAAATACATGATCTTGTAAATCATAGTGTAAATACCTAGCTTGGCCCTTCACCCCTTGGCCCTTCCATTTTTTGTCTCAGCTTGTAATACCTAGCTTCAACCTTTGTTATTACAGACCTAAACCCTAAGGACCTAGACCTAACTAGACTCCTAACCTAAAACCCTAGCTTTCTACCCTTCCAAATCGTTCCTCCCTTCTCCATCTCCTAACCTACTCGCTTACCTTTCCACCTCTCCTCTCTCATTTCCTAACCCTAAGATCTAAATCTCATCCTCCTATCCTCGGCCTATAGGCTCAGAAATTCATTAGAGGAAATTTTAACTCAAAATGGGCCTCCTAAAATGAATTAATAAAATAATAGTTAAAATAATAAAATAATATTTATTAATTTTGGAGGAAGAAAAGAAAAAAACTACTTTTTTGTTTGTATTTTTGACATATCTCCCTGTGTTTTTACTCAAATTTCAATCGAGAGAGCTCGTTGGATGAAAAAATAAATTCCACATCCAACGAGTACCCACTTGGCATACTTTTGACGGACCTAGCTACCCCAAAAACAAGAAATACCAAAAAAATGGAATGATGATGTCATCATTCCATTTTTTTAGGTATTTCTTGTTTTTGGGGTAGCGGGGTCCATCAAGAGTATGCCGAGTGGGTACTCGTTGGATGCAGAATTTAATTCTGCATCCAACAAGCTCTCCCGATCGAAATTTGAGTAAAAACACAGGGGGATATGTAAAAAATACAAACAAAAAAGTAGTTTTTTTTATGATACCTATGCCTAAATTTATATTAAAAAAGTGTTTAAGACCTATACGGTATTTCAAATTTAAATAAATTTCATTGGCTAACACATGATGACATGGAATTGGAATAAAAGTTAAAAGGCCCATTTTGAGTTGAAATTTCCTCTAATGGGCCCCCTTTCAAAACCCCTTCTGTGAGCATCCTAGGACTCTACATATCATTGACATTTCCATCCATACATAAGAAGTTTTGACAGTGATCTACAAGTACATTTTCACTACTAAAATACCAAAAAGACATTTAAAAAACATGTACAACATATCATTTTTGTTGAGGATTATCATATAGGTACTTGTTGGCACTCTTGGCTTCACTGTAAAATACTATTTGGGACAGTCATAGTAAAAATTGGCTTGGCCGATACTTTGATTTGACAGTCCCATTCATTGACCAAGTTGGAATTAACAATACTTGTAGTCCACTTGCATTTACCTAACAATTCTCTTCCTAATTGCAAACTTGAAATTGACATAGCTATTGCATCTTTACTTTGAATTGAAGTAACATTTTGGGATAGTCATACTTGGCTAAAAGTTATCATTGGTTTGACACTCTTATTCATTGTCCAAATTGGAATAGAAAGCACTTGTTTACCTTTGGTATTTACATAGTAATCATTATCTCATTTTGCAATCTAGAAATTGATATTGGAATGATCTTCTCTTACCATTTCATAGTATTGATGAGCTGAGAATCATATTAAACATGATTGTTGTTGGCTTGCATTTGTTACATCTACTTGGTAAACATTGATTTTGATAAATTTGACAATTTATATCATTTGAATATGAAGTTGACATTGCTTACTCTCATTGAATACATACATATTTGTTATGCTATTGTTGAGCACTTGCAATTTTAACGATCTCTTGTACTTGTTTCTTTGGCATAGGCTAACTAAAGTTTAAGCATTAGCATGCATAACCTAGGGTTTAGAATCAATGAGGAAACCCTAAACCTAGGAGGGAAACCCTAACACCAATGCTACCTAACCATATCTTGTGGCATCTTATAAAGTAATTTTTTGTTTGTATATGAGCATTCCTAGGATTGTAGTCATATGTCACATATTCTTTATACACTAATCAAATGAGATACTTACTGTTTACGGTTTATCATGCACAAATTTCACAAGTTGATGTTAATCTACGGGGAAATTTTAACCCTAACGAGGAAACTGTTTTGACTTGGCTAGAAATCATTCTTAGTTTGACAGTCCTATATTCATGAAAAGTGGATTGATTTGGGTCTATGTCAATGTATGTTGGTTGCAAAAGAGTTTGAATTTGTACGATATGATGATAATGTCCCATCAACACCACTAACATGCTTCAACCACACACATAATTGAAAGGAAAATTACATCCAATGTTATTCACATTCACCCAACCAACCATTAAATAAAGTATTGAATCATCCTATAGTGTTTGACCCCCCCTCTTTCACAAGAAATAATCATTATGGTTATTGGCTTGCAAGCATATATTCTAGGTATATGGTCTATTCTAGGTATATGGTCTATTCTAGGTATATGGTTTATTCTAGCTACATATATTCTAGGTATATGGTCTATTGGTTTCTAGTTAAGTGAGACCAACAAATCTAATTATCTAAACCTAATGAGTTCATAAAACTCTAGTTTGTAGTTGTATGTGTAAATGTGTAAACACTATTTTTTAGGTTTGTGGTTTTTAGTTCATGAAACACTATATTTTTTGCTATTTGTTCTTCTAGATTAGGTATATGGTCTAAGTGTATATAAAAAAGTGAGACTAACATATAATTTGATCTCTATGTATTTGAATTTCTTTCAATTCATGAAACCCTGGTTGGCTTAGTACTTGTAATCCATGTATCTGTCTCTACTTTTATTTCATACAATTATTTGTTATACTTATAATTCATAAAGCCTTAGTTTCTGTGTTGTAGTGAAGGTACATATCTTATAGGTAAATGGTATATTGGTTTCTAGTTGAGTGACACTAAAAAATCTAATTATCTAAACCTATTAAGTTCATAACCCTTGGTTTTTATTTATATGTCTAAAATGTGGGAACCATAGTTTTTAGGTTTGTGGTTTGGAGTTCATGAAACCCTAGCTATGTTGTAGTGTAGGTACACATCTTCTAGGTATATGGTCTACTAGTTTCTAGTTGACTCAGACTACCAAATATGATGATATAAACCTAATGAGTTCATAAACCCTAGTTTGTAGTTCTATGTCTAAATTTGTGAACCCTAGTTTTTTTTCTATTTGTGCATGTAGCTTAGGTATATGGCTTAAGTATTTATACATAAGTGATACTAACATAGCACATGATCTCTATGTATGTGAATTTCTACTTCATAAAACCCTAGTTTGTAGTTATATGTGTAAATTTATAAACCCTAGTTTTTAGGTTTATGATTTGTAGTTCATGAAATCGTGATATTTTTTGCTATTTTCTCTTGTAGCTTAGGTATATGGTCTAAGTGGTTCTACATAAGAGAGACTAAAATAATACATCATCTCTATGTATGGGAAATTCTTTCAATCCATGAAACCCTAATTGGTTATATATTTGTAATTCTTGTATGAGTTTTTACTTCTCATTCATACAATTATGTGTTTCTACTTGTAATTCATGAAACTCTAGTTTCTTTGTTGTAGTTTTAGTACATATTTTATAGGTACATGGTCTATTGGTTTCTAGGTAATGGCATGCCAGGAGACCAATCGAGTCGATGGTTCAACGATCCGACCTCTATTTGTCGAGTTATGTCGAGTTGAAATTCGCATGAAAATGTCATTCAGGGACACTTGGTGACTCTTGGTCTAGGAGAGAAAAACCAAATGGAGCAGCAAGATTGCATGCTGTTGCCTCCGACAAGTGTGTATGTGAAATGCTTATATGGGAACACTACCAAGACTGGCATGGTGGAGGGTTTTCCGTATTTGACCCACCAATGTGAGAGTTGCATTGAAGGAAACTGAGAAAACCCATAATTTACAAAATTGATGCACAATGAAGTCATTGGGCCCCAAAAACATGGTGGAGAGGGCCCACTAGAGGTAATGGCATGCTAAGAGACCAATGGATTTGGAGGATCGTCGATCCAACCTCCAATTTTTGAGTTATGTCGAGTTGAAAGTCGCATGAAAATGTTTTTCACAGACACTTGGTGACTCTTGGTCCAGGAGCAAAAAACCAAATGAGGAAGCAAGATTGCATGTCATTGGATCCAGAAAGTGTGTATGGGAAATTTCGATATTGGAACACTACCCAGACTGGCACGGTGGAGGGTTTTGCATAGTTGACCCACCAATGCAAAAGTTGCATTGAAGGAAGCTGAGCAAAACCCTAATTTATGAAACTGATATGTAATGATGTCACTGGGTGATGAAAATGTGGTGGAGAGGGTCCACTATAGGTAATGGAATTTCAGGAGACAAACAGAGTCGAAGGCTCGTCGATCAGACCTCGGGTTACCGAGTTATCTTGAGTTGAAAATCGCATGAAAATGTCGTTCAGGGACACTTGGTGACTCTCGGTCTAGGAGTGAAAAACCAAATGGAGCAGCAAGATTGCATGTTATTGGATCCGACAAGTGTGTATGGGAAATTCTGATATGGGAAAACTACCAATATTGGCACGGTGGAGGGTTTTACAGAGTTGACCCACTAATGTGAGAGTTACATTGAAGGAAACTGAGAAAAACCCTAGTTTATGAAACCAATGCACAATGAAGTCACTGCACCATGCAAACATGGTGGAGAGGGACCACTAGAGGATATGGCATGCCAGGAGACCAATGGAGTCGATGGTTCATTGATCTGAGCTCCGGTTGTCGAGTTATGTCGAGTTGAAAGTTGCATGAAAATGGGGTCCATGCAACCCTCGCAATGATGTACCGGCCTTACAAAACCCTGTGACAAGCAGTCGAGGTGGTTTTCCCATGGAGGCTATGCCCAAACACACTTGTAGGATCTGACAGAATCGAAAACCGCCAGCAAGTTTGGTTTTTGGACCATGACCTTGAATTGGCCAGGCGTTCATGAATGACTTTTGCAAGCCTATTGCAACTTGAAATTGAATGCTAACCAGGGATCCGATGGACGAGCCGTCAGTTTCGTTGGGAACGTGACAAGGGATTATAGCAAGGCCGGCCTCCCACCCAACTATGCACGGCTCAGACATGCCTCCATGCCATATTTTTAAAACTAGGGTTTCACCCGAGTGGGGTCCATGCAACCCTGGAAATGGTGCACTGACCCTACAAAACCCTATTCTAAGCGGTCGAGGGTGGCTTACCCATGGCTACCATGCCCAAATACACTTGTAGGAGCCGACGGATTAAGAAATTGTCGCCCGATTTGGTTTTTGGACCCCAACCTTGAATTGGCCCACGATCCCTAAATGGATTTTGCAGGCCTACTGGAACTCGCCATAGAACATTAATCCAGGATTCGATGGACAAACTGTCGGTTACATTGGGATCGTGGCACGAGATTATGGCCAGGGTGGCCTCCCCGCCACTTCGCACAGCTCAGGCATGCCTCCAGGACATATTATGCAAACTAGGGTTTCTCCCTAGTGGAGTGTAAGCACAATTACCCAATCTCATTAAATATAGCCATATGGATCCTCTCTGTTACTAATTTCCTCCATCAATATCTCATGCTTTGAATGAGGCAAGAAGTAACATACCTTGGTTGAGTTCTTGTTTGACGATATTTGTAGATGGATGTTCGTGCCAACAATCAAGTTTGTGAAGTGATAGACCACAGAACTTGGTCTATAATCCATGAATAGATGACCACTGGTTCTTCTTGATTTCGCATCTAGTGTAAGATATTCACCCTCAACCATCATCGAGCCAATAGGAAATTCATTGCCTTCATCATCAATCAATGATCCATTTAGGATTTGCTTACCTCGAATGCATCGTTCCAACCAATAATTCATGCCCCATTCATTTTCTTTCAGGGAAACAACTACATATATGTGTCCTGGCTATACAAGATCTGAGATATGGTCATAGTCTATCGAAACCCTCCTCTAAGTGGGTTGTTTCAACGATCTCTATTTTTTTTAACTAGTAACATGTGAGCACACACGTGCATATGAGCACGTGCATGTGCATATGATTACGCACACATATCAACATGTATGCATAGACACACACATACCAGCTGCTTCCTAACATTTACAACATTTACTCACTAGACTAATGTTTTTCAACAATGTCTTATTATTCACACATGTACGAGTATTTTTACAATATAGTCTTCGCCACTAATTTCTTCTTAGGCCCTTGTGTGCCATTATGAGGTCTTAGGATCCTTACCTATGGCTAGTGGAGGGTAAGGGAGGCCTCCAACATTGAACATCATCACCATCATAATCACCATCATAGTCATCATCATCCTCATCGTCATGATCATCATCATAATCATCGTCATCATAGTCATCATCATCATCATCATCATAGTCATCATCATTTTCATCATCCTCATCCTCATCATCATCATCATCATCATCATCATCATCCTCAGCATCATCATCATCATCACCATCATTATTCATCATCATCGTCATCGTCGTCATCATCGTCATCATCGTCATCATCATCCTAGTCATCCTCCTCCTCCTCCTCCTCCTCCTCCTCTGCATCATCATCATCATCCTCATCATCATCATCACAGTCATCATCCTCATCCTCATCATCGTCATCATCCTCATCCTCATCATCATCATCATAATTATCATCCTCATCATCATCATTGTCATCATCATCATCATCATCACCATCATAGTCATCATCATCCTCATCATCATAATCATGATCATCCTCATCATCATAATCATCATCATCATAGTCATAATATTTGTGATCATCATAATCACCGTCATCATAGTCATAGTATTTGTGATCATCATCATCGTCGTCGCCATCGTCATCATCATCATCATCGTCATCATCATCATTGTCATCATCGTCATCGTCGTCGTCATCAGCATCGTCATCCTCATTGTTCATCGTCATCGTCATGGTCATCATCATCATCATCACCATCATCATAGTCATAGTGATCGTGATAATCATCATCGTCATCATTGTCATGAACATCATTGTTCATCATCATCGTCATCATCATCATCATCATCATCATCATTCTCATCATCATCATCATCATCATCATCAGCATCATCATCATCATCATCATCCTCATCCTCATCATCATCATCATAGAGATGATCCTCATCATCATCATTGTCATCATCCTTATCATCATCATCACCATAAATGTTCATCATCATCATCATCATCATCATCATCATCCTCATCGTCATCCTCATCATCCTCATCCTCATCATCATCATCATAGTCATCATCCTCATCATCATCATCCTCCTCCTCATCATCATTATTCATCATCATCGTCATGGTCATCATCATCATTCCATTGAAAATACTTGAAAATAAAATCAAAGCAAAGTTTCAACTAAACCTATCATAATCATCATTGCTCCTCATCATCTTCGTCATCATCCTCATCCTCATCCTCATCATCATCATCACCATCATTGTCATCCTCTTCATCATCATAGTCAACCTCCTCATCATCATCATTGTCATCCTCCTCCTCCTCATTATCATAATCATCATTGTCATTATCCTCATCCTCATCATCATCATTGTCATCATCCTCATCATCCTCATCATCCTCCTCCTCATCATCATCATCCTCATCCTCCTCCTCACCATCATAGTCATCATCCTCACCATCATCATTGTCATCATCATCATCATCATTATCATCACCATCATAAGCCATCATCATCCTCATCATCGTGATCATCATCATCATCATCATCATCATAGTCATACTATTTGTGATCATCATCATCGTCATCCTCGCCATCATCATCATCATCATAGTCATCATCATCATCGTCATGGTCATCATCATCGTGGTCATCATCATCACCATCATCGTCATCAACATCATCGTCATCAACATCATCATCCTCATCATCGTAATCATCATCATCATCATCATCATAATCATCATCATCATAGTCATAGTCATCGTGATCATCGTCATCAGAATCATCATCATCCTCATCATCATCATCACCATCATTGTTCATCGTCATCGCCATCGCCATCATCATCATCATCATAATCGTCATCATCATCATCATATTCATCATCTTGATCATCATCATTGTCAGAATCCTCATGATCATCATTAGCATTGTTCATCATCATCATTCCATTACAAATGCTTGAAAATAAAATCAAAGAAAAGTTTCAACTAAACCTATCATCATCATCATCATCATTGTTCCTCATCATCGTCGTCATCATCCTCATCCTCATCCTCATCATCATCATCACCATCATTGTGAATCATCATTGTCATCGTCATCATCCTCATCCTCATCATCATCATCATCATAGTCATCATCCTCATCATCATCCTTATCATCATCATCACCATCATTCTCCATCATCATCGTCATCGTCATCGTCATCATCATTAACATCATCCTCATCATCATCCTCATCATCACCATCCTCATTGTCATCCTCCTCCTCCTCCTCATCGTCATGGCCATCATCATCATTCCATTGAAAATGCTTGAAAATAAAATCAAAGAAAAGTTTCAACTAAATCTATCATCATCATTATTGTCATTGTTCCGCATCATCATCATTGTCATTGTTCCTCATCATCGTCGTCATTATCATCATCATCCTCATCCTCATCATAACCATCATTTTCATTGTCATCGTCATCGTCATCATCATCATCATCATAATAATCATCCTCATCCTCATCATTGTCATCATCATCATCTTCATCATCACCATCATTTTTCATCATCATCGTCATCATTGTCATCATCATCATCATCATCATCATCATCATGATCATAGTCATCCTCCTCCTCCTCCTCATCCTCATCCTCATCATTATCATCATAGTCATCATTCTCATCATCATCATCATCATCATCATCATCATCATCATCATGCTCATCATCATCATTGTCATCATCATCATCATTATCATCATCATCATAGTCATCATCATCCTCATCATCGTAATAATCATCATAATCATCACCATGATAGTCATACTATTCGTGATCATCATCATCATCATCGTCATCATCATCATCATCATCATCATCATCATCATTATTCATAATAATTAAAATTTGTATTCTTTTTTCTTTTTCGTTTTGTATATCAAAATATATAATCATGTTTTTTTAATATATATCAATATATTTTACATCAAATCTAATATATGTTGAGCTATAATTATATTCATAAAATTGCAAATTAACTCCATTCTTTTGATAACATAATCTTATGACTTCAGAGTAACCATGAATTTGTGTTGATAGCATTTTAAAATTACACAGAAACCTGTTCCTTAAATTATTAAATGCTAAGTAATAATTACTTTATACTTATATTAATAACACCTCAAAATTCCCCATAAAGAAAATCTGCATATTATAAGATGCTTTGCCATCATTTAAAATTCAAAATATGATATCCGAACATCTTAGAATGGAATAGATACATGGTGCAAACTCTCCATAAACAAATTCAAATTCTTTATGTTATAAGATGCTTTGTAATGATTTAAAATTCAAAATATGATATCATGATAGTGATATCTGAACATCTTACAATGTAATAGATATATGATTTAAAATTCAAAATATGATATCATGATATAGCGATATTTGAACATCTTACAATGTAATATCAGAATATGATATCATGATTTAGTGATATCTAGTGTCATTAACTTACCTTTAAACATGTTTTTATATGTAATTTTTTTTTCTTCATATAATAAAACTTTTTACTATTTTATCAAGAATTTTTCCTTCCAAACACACGAGTTTGAAATTGGTCTTTCCTTCATCTTTGTCTCTTTGTCTTTTTTTGGGTTGTTTTATCCAATTTGAAGATTTTCTTTTTCGATACATAAAATACTCCGCTGCCAAGTGTAAGGAATGGAAAATATAAATGGATAAATCATATAAAGTGTGTTTGTTAAGGTTGGGTTAAGCAATGTTTTAAAGATGTATATGTTGATATGGAGTGATATACTCTCTTCCGAAATCTGTCACTTCATTTTGAAAATAAGATGTTTTTCATAAATTTATCGTTTTATTTTCAAAACAAAAATGTTTTCTAAATGTATAGTTGCAATATATAAAACATAAAAATTAGCATATTTATATAGTTTGATTTTGGTTATTTATTTATTAGCTATAAGTTATCTATGTATTGTTACCAGTTATTCTTTCATCAGTTACAAGTTATTTTTTATATTTTTTTTTTATAATTGTTTATTTCGAATTTTGAAAGATTGTCATAAAATTAATATACACTTGTCTTAGTTATTTTTTATATTTTTTTTATAATTATTTATTTAGAACTTTAAAGGATTGTCATAAAGTTAATATACACTTGTCTTCTCTTGGCCCATAAATTAAAAACATAAACTTAATCCCAAACTTAATCCACCCAAATCTCAAATCAAAACTTAATTAACAATAATTTTGGGCATTTACAAACCACGATATTTATGGTAATCCTTTGAAGAACTTCTTTGATGGGGCAGCTGCAAGGAATATTGGGGTAGCAGGATTTGTGCTCCACTTGAGTGCTTCTCATTCTATTAACTTCACTGTGGGATGTGGCAGAAGCACAAATACGAGATATGAGCTCCTGGCACTATGGGCTCTTATTGTTGTAACCAAACATTTGGGGATCCCTCTTCTTACTATTTTTGGTGATTCCCTTGTCATTATATCTTGGGCTAACAGAACTGCATCACTAAACTCTCCAAATCTGAGTCACTCTTGTGAGAACATTCGATCTATGCTGCAAATTGTCCCTCATATGACCATCAAGCATATTTTTCGCTAGCATAACCATAGGCTGATTGTCTCTCAAAAAAGGCTTTATTGTTAGATCTTGGTTTTGGGAACTTTACGGAATCTTTGGATGGCATGATCATTGATCATGGGAACTATCAGCTTTTTTAAGCATAGTGACCGGTTTCAACCCCTTCTCTTTTTTATGGCACAGAATATTTTATTTATGTTGTACTAGAACCTAGCTGACATTGAAGAGACTCTTAGCCTTCTTGTTATGCTCAGGGCTAGTAAGCTTCATGGTCATGTTAGATCTTGAAATTCACCAAAAAATTCTGACATGTTTTATCGGGAATGATGATAAAAGCCTGCCCTTGGCAGGCTTTATGCTTTTCAATGCCCAAGCTCTTGGCAGCATGGTATGAGTCACTGATTCTATAGTTATGAGAGGGGTCCCCAAATGTGCATGTTTTTACAGCAGTTTGGACTGAGTGTTGCAGGTGTTGCTATATGATGTCCTTTGATTCAATTTCGAATATTAAGGTCTAGTAAACTTTTGAAATGTTAGATGGATGAAATTTGGTTGCTCATATTACTCTGTAAGAGGATGAGAACGTTTAAACTGTTTCGTTACGAGGGATGGAATAGATTATAGGTGAGAGCTACGTATGGTATATAGGTATAGCTGTGCAGAGATTCGATATCAACTGGACGGGTTTGATAATAAAAACTTTATTTCTCGTGAACTGAAATGTTATGCTCGTCCATCACTCAAATATTATTAAAATATACTCCAACTTTGTCTCCTTTGCACGTGAATACGCGCGTCCTTTCCACTTTACTCCTCAAATTCTGCAATAATATAGCTTATAAAAACTCATATTCATTCGGTTTGGTACGCCCGCCCAATCTTCTCCTCTGCTCACACCTATCATTCTCTAAGACGGCTGGGCGTTTCGTTTACTACTTGAGAGAAATACAGAGATGCCTGGAAGCTATGATTGCAATGATAATGAAAAACTGAAGCCCTACAAGAATATCATGGCGATAGAGGAATTAAGGGCTATTCGGGTGCTCGGCCGAGGGGCAACTGGCACTGTGTTTTTGGTTCTAAGGAATGGCTGCGATCATCCCTTTGCTCTCAAGGTCATAAGCAAATTAGCTGATAAAGGATCCGGCCTTGATAGACAGAGGGGTATAGAGAGGGAGAGGGAGATTCTCTCCTCCTTACAACATCCGTTCCTGCCATGTCTCATTGCTCAAGTTGAAACGGACAAGATCGTTGGTTGGGCTGTTGAATATTGCCCGGGAGGCGATCTCCATCGTCTCAGGCAAATTCAGCCCGAGAAATCGTTTTCTGAGTTGGCCATTCGGTAAGCATTTGTTCAATATATACGCCAATTTCGCCATTAAAATGTTATTAACATTGAAACTCATTTCTGATTATGGTTGGGATGATGATTTCAGGTTTTATGCGGCCGAGGTGGTTTTAGCTTTGGAGCATCTTCATGGGCAGGGGATTGTTTACAGAGACCTGAAGCCGGAGAATATCCTCGTGCAAAGCACCGGGCACATCATGCTCACTGACTTCGATCTTTCTACAAGGCTTCCGCTTCCCTGCAAGCTGCAATCTCTAGCACAAGAAAAAGAGGAAAGTAATTATCCAGTACGCCCATTGAGAGGGTGGCTAAACCTAAGTTCTGTACTGCTACGTCGGTCCAAGAAAAAGCCGAATTCGTCACGCGGCCAGCGTTGCGATGAAATCGAAGAAAGAATGAGCACGAGTAGCACGAGCTCCGGAAGGTCCAACTCCTTTGTTGGAACGGCAGAGTACGTAGCTCCGGAGATCGTAAACGGTAGCGGGCACGAATTCGCGGTTGATTGGTGGGCTCTGGGGATTTTGCTGTACGAGATGTTGTATGGGAAGACTCCCTTCAGGGGTTCGGACAGGAAAGAGACCTACCGGCGGATCCTATGGATGAAGCCTCAGCTTACAGGCCCCCATTCGGCTCTACATGATCTCATTCTGAGGTTTCTGGAGAAGGATCCTCGGAGAAGACTAGGATCGCGCAACGGGTCGTCGGATGTGAAGGGTCATATTTTCTTCGCAGGTCTCCAGTGGGATTCTATCGAAAGCCTCTGCAGGCCTCCCGTTGTGCCGGACATTGACGGGGGTGTGGTAGGCTGGACGGATACGGCTTCTTCGACGTTAAACATGGAAGGGTTTGTTCTAGCTTGTCGTAGCGGATCAGACGGTGAAGATACGAGTAGTGACTCACAAGTAGAGGGACTGTTCTAATCATTGATCAACCAACCCTCTAAATTTGGGGAAGTTTCTGTATATATCTTTGTACGTTTAAAATCGAGGGGCAGATCTCATCGCTGCAATTCCACGCATTGTCGGTGAATATGCAAAGTATTTTGTCGTGCTCTCATATAAACTTGTTCATAGAATCATATGTCTTGTCAATACTGGTACTGTTTATAATTTATCTAATGGTAAAAACAAACCGCTATCAGATCTCACTCAGAGGATTTGTCATCTACAATCCGTAGCAGGTATCCAGAAACAGTTTTTCGACTGCTTTTGCTCTGCTGTCGAAGGCCTAATCACATAAAAGTTGTTTGTGCGGGCCAAAGTGCATATGACAAGCACTATTAACATAACTGGAAGGCGTTTCAGTACGGAATGTGTATTTCTCCAAGTACTTTAAGTTATCTGTATGAGCGGTTAAACTATGAATCAATTTAACAATTTTTTTTTAGGAAAGTTGACAGTAATAATAATTACACAAAGATGGCGTGTTCCCCGTTGGCAACAATAATTAATTTAAAGTTTATTATAAAGCTATTACATTTAATATAATAACTTTTAGTTATCTCAATTCATAGAATCAAAGCCCATAAAGTTTATTATAAAGCTATTACATTTAATATAATAACTTTTAGTTATCTCAATTCATAGAATCAAAGCCCATAGAATCAAACTGGGCAGTACACTTGTTTGATTCTTGTTCATAAATGAAAAAACATAGATAATAATCAGCCCCAATATTCTAAAATATATAGACCTTTCCACTTAATAATTTGTGTAGTCTTTTGGTTTCTAAGTTTCTTGTACTTAAATCTGTTCGTTATTTTTTTTTTTAATTTCCTGTTTCTGTTTCACACCGTATTCAAGATTATAAACCGCCCTTGTGAATGTTGCATTCACAGCGAAATCAGGGTTTACGCGTATTTCATTTATTGTGCGGCCCCGTGAGAGGGAATGCAAGAAGCGACCAGTGGTCTACTGGTTCTCGGCAGGTAAGTGCTATCTGCATGGAGGCCGGAATTAATTCTAAGAATATGGATCCTCTACATAGATAGAGGATGCACACCAGCCCCATGCCCGACGGGGACACTACGCTGAACGATCGTATCATACTAAGAGCTGCACTAACGAACGGTACTGCCGAATTTCACAACGCTCAGTTAAGTTGAGGAGATAAATGTTTTATTTTTAAATCCAGTAAAACCCCAAATTCTGGAAGAGTCTAATGTTACAACATTTATTCGAGTGCTCCTAAACTTCATTTGGTATGCTATACATGTGTAAGAAAATAACAGGATAAGATTAATCATATATTTTTGGTCAAATTTTGGTAAAGCAAATGGTCAAAAGGGGTTTTGTTTGCTTAGCCATCGAGTTTCAAAACCCATCTGCTCCAAGAAGATTAGAGTGTTTTACAAAGCATAGTGATCTCAAAATCAGAACAGATAAGACATATTATATATATATATATATTTTTTAAAAATTATATATATTAAAAATATGGACATATATATCCAAATTATTACAAATATTCAATACATATCAAAATCAATGCAGATTTAACATTAACAATTACACATTTAAATCATTCAAATCTTTTTTAATGGGAAACTTGTCATGATTCCCCTATCTCAGTCTATAATTATATACATAAATTACATAATAAATATAGAGAAGATAAATTAGCAGAGCAACTTAACTTGTGATTGGTGACACTTTTAGACCTAGTCTTCTTCTCCTTAAATGAATTATTTGTCACAAATTGTTCATTGTCCACTCATCAACTAAGAGTTATCCATAAATCAACTATCAATTATCCATACATCAACTAATATTCTTCTTTTTATAATTGTTTATTTTGAATTTCAATAACCAATATGGAGAGTACACTTATTTCATACTCTTACACTCTAAAAAACATAAGTATTTGTCTACCCCAAATTCTCAAATAAATATATCTATTAGTGTAAATAATATTTTGTTAGTGTATTGAAAATAATTAAATGCTCTATAAAAAATAATTTTATACATAAAAAATAAAATGTAATAAAAAATTAAATTAACTTTTAAAAATTAATTAGAATTACAATAAATCTATCTCGTTTTAGATTTATTAACCATTTAATAATCATTTTTTTGTATGTGTAAAACAATTAACATAAAAAAAAATTTACAATTTTTTATAATTAATAAAATTAAAATTTATGAAAACTTTATTAGATTTTTATAAAAAATAGATTTATTAACCATTAAATAATCATTTTTTTATGGGTAAAACAATTAACATAAAAAAATTTACAATTTTTTATAATTAATAAAATTAAAATTTATGAAAAAATTATTAAATTTTAATAAAAATCTTGGTAGAGTAAATTAAAAAAATCATATCAATTTTGAATAAAGTAAGAAATCAAATAAGTTTCTTTACTTATTGACTTCACAATCATTAAGAATATTGACCGGAAAAATCATACCAAGTTTGAATAAACTAAGAAATCAAATAAGTTTCTTTACTTATTGACTTCACAATCATTAAGAATCATGAGCAGAGAGAAGTTATGAAATAAAACGTAATGAATGTTTTGAAAATTTCATGGTGACAATGTAATTTAATGGAAATATCTTGATTTGAATCTTTATGAATGGTATAGGAGGTGGGTGTCGTGTGAATCAAACAATGCACAAGTGGAGGCACCCGGAAAGCGTTGGCGATTATTTTATTATAAAAAAAATAAAATCTAATTGAAAAGGTTATATTTGCAAATAAAATAAAAAATTAAAATTAAATGAAAAATAATTAAAAATTTATGTTAAATATGCTTTTACAGAGTATCACATAAATAAAAAAAATTTGAGGTGTAAGATTTTTTGAACATGTAAAAAATTTAAGATAATAAAAATTAAGCCTTAAAG
Organism: Pseudotsuga menziesii; assembly: GCA_001517045.1. Classification (NCBI taxonomy): domain Eukaryota; kingdom Viridiplantae; phylum Streptophyta; class Pinopsida; order Pinales; family Pinaceae; genus Pseudotsuga; species Pseudotsuga menziesii. The sequence goes on along the minus strand of LPNX010899349.1, from coordinate 93,458 downwards.
AAATTAGATCTTTCTTGATGCTTTAGTAGATTTGGGTTTAAGATGGATTTATGGTGATAAGTTCAAAATTTTGTTTTGAATTATAAAGAAATAAGATAACGAAAAAAATTAAAATATATGAAAATATTTATTTTAAATCTTAAAGAAATAAGAATTCTAAATGAATAGAAAGAGGATTGAAAAACATGATTTGAAACACATCCTAAAGAACAAAGAAGATTGAAGAACATGATTTGAAGCACATTCCAAAAGAACATTTGAAAAGGCAGATTGCTATTCAAATAAGCTAAGTCTGTATCTGCAATTTAAACCACTACTGTGCATAATGGTATGATTTATGAGTTGTGTGGAAATTTGATGATTAATAGCTGTTCATCGTAGTTAAGTTTTGTTCTTATGGTCTTAATAGAGGTTAAGAATGTTTTTATGGTCTTAATATAGATTAAGAATGGTTGTCAACCTGGATATGTTGTTCAATTAAGAGGAAAAAATGGTTTGGTAAGTGATAGTATTAAAGAGACACTAATAGCAAAGAGGTGAATGGCCAATATGGTGTTTGTTGTTCTCAAATAAAACTATCTAAACTACTACCAAGAAACTAGAAGGAAATACTATTTATCTAGATTGTTGATTCTTTCTATCCAACGGTAAGGAGCAGAGTCAACAGTTGACTTTACTCTTTGGGCGTTGGATAGATAGAAACAGTAATTGAGATAAGGATGGCCCAAAGACGTGAGCTTATCTAGATTGTTGATTCTCTCTATCCAACGAGTAAGAATCAGAGTCAACAGTTGACTTTACTCCTTACTTGTTGGATGATTGGAATCCACAATTAAGATAAAGATGACTATTAGAAAAAAGAAAAATGCCTTACAATATATAATCATTACAAATTCAACGCAAAAAAGGCACTCAATGATAATATTTTTATTTTTATGTGACTTTTGTTAATCAGATCACTCTACGTTTTTTCTCGTTGTCAAACTCTTTATATAATCGGAGTTATGTATATATTGAATGCGATTTTCAAACGTCATTAGAAACCAGTCTATGCACTTGAATGGGAATCGGAAAACAGTGGATTGAATACGAGTCCATGTACTACATAGTTTTGAAATTAAATATTTTATATAGATAAATCGATTCATTCATATTTAGTTTAGTTAAGGTTTACTGAACACTATCAATATGCAAAACATTTATGAACACCAATTGGAAAAACAACAGTTGTGATTGCTTGGTTGGTTTAAATTATCTTTTCCTTTGCTCTCAAATTTTGAAATCAACATCCAAGGTTTACTGAACACTATCAATATGCAAAACATTTATGGACACCAGTTGGAAAAACAACAGTTGTGATGGCTTGGTTGGTTTAAATTATATTTTCCTTTGCTCTCACATTTTGAAATCAACATCCAGTCATGCATTAGTTGATTAATATTGTTTTATTTTTTCATGTAGTTGATCCATGGAATATGGGTAACTTATACATATCGTTTTATTTTTAATGTAGTTGATGCATTGAATATTGGTAACTTATAAATGGATAACTCGTAATTTATGAAAAATATTACCAATAATTTGTGATTTAGCATTTGTTTCATCATAACTTGTAGAAGTGCCATGTAAGAAGAATACCAGTCCATGTACTACATAGATTTTAAATTAAATATTTTATATAGATAAATCGATTTATTCATAATTAGTTTAGTTAAGGTTTACTGAACACTTTCAATATGCAAAACATTTATGAACATCAGTTGGAAAAACAACAGTTGTGATGGCTTAGTTGGTTTAAATTATCTTTTCCTTTGCTCTCAAATTTTGAAATCAACATCCAGTCATGCATTAGTTGATTAATATCTTTTTATTTTTTCATGTAGTTGATGCATGGAATATTGCTAACTTATAAATGGATAACTCGTAATTTATGAAAAATATTACGAATAATTTGTGATTTAGCACTTTTTTCATCATAACTTGTAAAAATGTCATGTAAGAAGAATATATCATTTAATGCAAATACTTACAATCTTGAGAGGATTACCATCCCATTAAATCCTCCGGGAATTGAACCACTCAAAATATTCACAACGAACAAATTCAATCGTATAAGCATAAGCACATGACTGTATTCATGGTCCGTCTCGGTTCGGCTCCAGATTTCTAACCTGTGATATAATGCAGTATCCTCAACCACAATATCAACAAAATCCGTATCCGTCGCAACAACAATAGTAACCCTCAACCTAGGGGGTGAAATTTTTTGAGGTTGAGGACAACAACAAGGGGGAGGAGGATTTGGTTGAGGAAGAGGCAAAGTAATTTGTTATAACTATGGACAACAAGGACACTTTTCTTGAGATTATGTGAGTCTAGTGAAGGCATGTTTGTATTGTAAATCATTTGACCATACTGTCGATCGATGTCCATAATTGATTGCAAACTTGCAAGCTCGAACAGTGGGAAATCCCTATCGTGCGCAAAATCCTAACCTGAATCCTAATAAGAACATCCAAAGGATTTATGTTGATCCAAAAGAAGAAAGCATTGTTATCGTAACAAGAGGAGGTGATGCGACTAGAGTATACCAATATACATAGCATGGACAACTGTAGGTGTGACCAATGACACAAAATAAAGTACCATTCGACATCCATAAATAAAATGACGTATTCTTGGAAGTGTGACTAGAATTTGTTAGGAAGAATCAAGCTTCAACCTCTGAAAGGATGATAGTGAAAATGCCTGAGAAATTTAACCAACTATTACAAAAGAAACCGACGAGAAACATTTGTAAACTTAAAGAGTTTTTGAATTATTTCTTATCGCTAACCCAGGATAAAGATGTTGTTGCAGAAATAATAGTGCTGATAGAAGAAACTGAAGAATAGAGCCGACCAGAAAGAAGAGTTAACCATGCGGGAGAAAGGTCAAAGAGTGGTTGCAAATTGTGAATGACCGCCCAAATAGGATATTATGATATGTATTATATCACTTTAGATATGAGATATGATGTTAATATTTTGAAAAGAAAGACATGGGAAAGCATGGGAAAAACGCAACTAGCTAGATTGGTCTCCCATTCAAATCAGGATAGCAAACTAGTTGAAGGTTCTACCTATTGGTCGATTGACTCAAGTACCTGTTGAGGAAGAGGGACTGAGAACATATACAGATTTTGAGGTGACTGACATTATCGATGATACAAACCCACATCTTGCACTTTTGGGGATCGACTGGCAAAAAGACAACCAGACCATCGTAAACTTAAAGCGAATAATATTGTCGTTTGAAGATTCAGAGATAAGAGTGGTCACGCCAATTGATATGTTGGAGGGACATAGATATTTTGAAATAGTACACAGTGAAGGACATGGTGATTACCTAGATCACATATATAATGCCATGTATTTGAGAAATGACTATATCAATCCAACAATTAATGGAAAGATGAGTGGAGGAGTGTTAGCTCATGTACATTTGATTTAGGTGAAACATTAGAAAATTGATAGAATTAGATGCATGAAGTATCTATGAGAAGATGTGTCAGAATTACATAATATGTGCGATGGGTAGGAGCTAAGGAAATCGAGCTACCTACATACGATGGTTTACCTTACCTTGCGTCTTTTCTAGTAGAATTTGAAGCAAAAGTTATAGTATTGCAACGATTGTATTCCTTGGTATTTTTACTAAAAGCTACTCCCACTAGATGGTGGGTACACATAAACAATCTATATCTTAATGGACATAGTGTAAAAGATTGCTAGAGATCATTTTTGGAGAAGATATGACTTATAATACTCAGAAATATATAGGATTGACAGATCTTGTCGAACATATTGAGTATTGTCATGCAACATGGTAGACATATCCGTGACAAGAATAAGTTCATCACTTTGTACTTACATTGGATATGATACCAGTGAATCGGTATACATCATTAGAGATACGACGAGAAACTCTTGAATGGGGAGAGTTAGCTACTAGCCTTACATATACATTTGAGTTTGTAGATGACTATCCTTTGATTGATATTGCATTGCAAGTGTTGAAGTCAAATATATTTGAAGAAATACATGTTGTAGCGATGAAATTCCACCAATGCAGCACGGCAATCCACTCTTGCATGGAATGTTACAATGTGACAGGAGAACTAGATGATGATGACCCTCTCAATGTAAACATACCTGATTTGGAAGGCATGCGTGCAGTGGAGGGACTTGGTAGTTCTAGAAACCAATTCCAGAGTCGACTCAAAATCAGGAAAGTTAATATTGGCTCAAGGAAAAATCTAAAGTTTGCCAATATTGGAGATTATTGGGATGATGAGACTATAGGAAGGATCATTGATTTATTGCATGAGTTTCAGGATTTGTTCCCAACTAAATTTTTAGAGATGAATAGAAAAGTTTGAGATCCAGGAGAAATGAAAATACCTATGAAGTCTAATGCAAAATTGGTCAAGCAATGAACATAGAGACCGAATCCATGCTATAAAGAAAAGGTCATGACTGAGATGGACTGAATTCTAGACACGTGTACTATAGATCCTATCAAGGAATCATAATCGATCATCCCGATAGTAGCACAAGACAAAAAGGCTTCGGGCGAAGTAAGAATTTGTGTCAACTTGAGAAAACTGAATGATGCTTTCTTACATGACTTGTTTCCGACTACATTTACAAATGAAGTACTAGAGAGTTTCGTAGGTCAAGAAATGTACTCATTCACTAATGGATTTTCTAGTTTCCATCAAATTATAATCGCGAAGGAAGACCGATACAAGACTAACTTTGCGACAGAGTGGGGATGTTTCCAATATAGGGTAATTCCCTCTGGACTTAAGAATGCTACTGCAATTTTTTCCAAAATAGTAGTTGTTGCTTTTCAGTATTTCATTCAAAATTTTCTTGAAGTCTACTTTGATGATTGGACGGTCTTTGGGATCATAAAATACCATATTGAGAGCCTTAGAATGATTCTAGAATGTTGTCTCCAATATCAAATTTATTTAAATTGAAGAAATGCATCTGTTACGTCCAGTTTAGAATCCTGTTGGGACATGTGGTCTATCGCAATGGAATTTTGGTTGACCCAACAAAAATTGTGATCATTATTGACCTACAACCACTTAATGCAGTCAAGAAGTTGAGAGCAACATTGGGACACACTAGATTCTGCTTAAAATTTATTAAGTGATATGTAGAGGTGACTGTACTAATGGAAAAATTGTTGAAAAAATATGCCAAGTTTCATTGGATGGAGAGATGCCACGAGATTCTAGATACATTGAATAATAATATGTCTACAACACCCATACTTGTATTTCCAGAATGGAAAAAGGAATTCCATGTTCATGTTGACACGTGATTTATCGCGCTTGGCATGGTACTAACGAAACTAAGAGAATGGTTCATTTACCATCCAATTTCCTTTGATAGTAGGAAATTGTCAACTACAGAAAATAATTATACCATGACCGAAAGAGAAGGATTAGTGATGGTATATACTCTATAGAATTTCAGACACTACTTATTGGGAGCACATCTCAAGATGTACATAAACCATTCTGCATTGAAATACCTGGTCAATAATCCAATGCTGGGGGAGAAGATATGACAATGGATTCTCCTCTTTCAAGAATTTGATTTTGAATTAATTGTTAAACCCAGTCGATTAAATTTGGGACTAGACCACCTTTCAAGAATTAAAAGGGGTGCAAAAACTAGTAATATGGAGGCTGATCTCCCTTATGCGCATTTGTTTGTGATAACCATGTTTGATGATCAATACATGCTTAGTATGGGTTATGCGCCAGGTGCACTCACCACTGCGCAAAAGAAGCAATTGGTTTCTGAGTTGCGGATTTCAAGTTGATAGCTAGAAAACTGTATAAGATGGGTCTTGATGAGATTCTTTGTCGATGTATCTTGGAACACGAGCGACTGATGATATTAAATGAGGCACATGCCATTGTTGCAAGTGGCCATTATGCTGGAAAAGATATGGTGCACAAGATATTACAAGAAGGATTGTGGTGGCCTCCCATCCATGCTGATGCCTGAGATTATTTCCGCAACTACGATATCTTCCAAAGAACTGGAAATCGACCGCGACGAGATGAAATGGAATTTGTACCTCATGTAACATTGTGTGCATTGGATAAATGGCTCGTTGAATTTGTGGGACATATCATTCTGATAGGAAAGTGAACAAGTGCATGTTATATTAGTATTGCAATTGATTACCTAACTAGATGGAATGAAGCAGCGCCAGTAAAGGATTGTACTTATGTGACTGCTATGAAGTTTTTGTTTAAAAATGTCATGACAAGATTTAGTTTCCCAAATATTTTATTAAGTGATCAAGGTAACACTTTCTTAACCAATTTATTAAAGAACTGATGGAATAATTTTAGATACATCATAGAAAAAAAACTCCATATTACCCTCAAGCGAATGGTGCGGTCGAAGCCTTTAACAAAATCTTGGAAAATTCATTGACAAAGATTTGTAACGTTCAAAGAGATGAATGGAATCATAAATTTTTCGCAGTATTATGGGAATATTGTACAACTTGTAGGAAATTGACAGGCCACATTCCATTTCACTTGGTGTATGGGTAGGAAGTTGTGATGTTGATGGAGTACATTTTACCAAGTCTAAGAATTTCTTTGATCACATAGATGACATATGTTGATGCTATCAAGGAGATATTTTTACAACTTTTGCAACTCGAAGAAGAAGGTTTTGTCGCAGGGCATCACCAAAACGTTGAGAAATAAAAATAGAAGATATGCCATGATCGACACATTAAGAACAAGTAGTTTCAGTTTGGAGGACTTGTTCTTATGTATGAAAAAAAAATTTCAAGCATTCAGGCAAGTTAAGAACACATTGGTTAGGACCATGTAATATTGTATATATCACTAATGGAGGATCTTTTAAGTTGCAAATTCTATATGGAACATTACTTGGAGGATTGATAAATGGAACTCGACTCAATTCGTATCACGATAGGAGCGACTTGGTCGCATGAAAAAAAAAGACAAAGAGAGAGGGAGTTTTGGTTGCAGACTTCTAATCTGCTATAGAAAGTGGAAAAGAGAGAACGAGGAAAACATAAAAAATTTAAGCCTTTTATGTATTTGTTTGTCGCAGACTAGTAGTCTTCCACATAGAGAAAAAACATGCACAGATCAATAGGTGCCTAGCGTAGATCATAAATTCAGGGTGAAGAGACACTTAGCCTGTCACAAGAAAAGGAAATCTATTAAAGGAGGAATACAGGCCGCAAAGAGTGCGATGTTGTTTCCAGGAAAGGAGATTTGTCAAAGGAGAAATACAGGTTGTAGGGAGTGCAATGATATTGAAAGAAATATTGATATCATAGAATTTACCACTAGAGGGAATTAAATTCAAAATTTTGAGAGATTTTGGCGGTGTACTTTTAAGTCACCTCGGTCATGATTGCAATGATCTCATAGAGAAAAATGGTGGGTTACATGGCAGTTTTCATATGATTATTTGGATAGATGATCCATGTGATGGATCATGTTTCCACTATTCCACTCGATGTTTTCGCATGTGAAGGTATGGCAGATCGAATGACTGGCTATTACCTCCATTCATACTTCACTTTCAATTCATTCTGATGTGTTTGAATGAGAAATTTATCTCTGCAACTCTAAAGGGTCAAGGTAAGTTAGTTGGTTATAGAGACCTGGTTACCACGAATCCTAGTGACACTACACTCACATGCTCTATGATTGAAGCTATGCTCCCTACGTTGATAAAGGAATATGTTGTTGGATATGTCCCACCACAAGCAGGGTTGGGATTAGAAAGAGAGATAGTTATAGTCATCCCTGAGATAAGGATATGAACCAACCTATTGGGTTCATCAATGAATAAGTCTTCTGGTTCATGTAAGAGTAAATTTCTCTCAGCACTACTGATAAAAGATGAAGAAGCAATGGTTGAAATTTTATTTCCAAATGACATTCCACCGAAATCGTTGGATAGACTTGTGGAAATTTTCGCCAAAGTGCACAATATCCATTATTAGAACCTGTCGATCTGAACCAACATTTAGACAACGAAAAAAAAGATAAAGGCCACCATCATCGCCATCATATGTACAAGAATCTAAACATAGATTGAGCGATGGTTTTTAAAAGAAGAAGATGAAATGGAATAATTCGTCGTCGAAGAAAAGGAAGACATCGATGAAATGGTATATTTCATCGTCGAAGAAAAGGAATACATCGATGAGATAATCGACTTCAACATCAAGGAAATATAGAAGATGATTAGCCGATGAACATCATTGCTGACGAAGAAGAAGTTGACCAACATGGTCTTCCTATAAGAGGGAAGAAGCAAAAGAAAATAATTTCCATGCAACCACTTGAGATTTCATCTTTAGCTTTCAAAATCAGTGATGTTGATGAAATTTTCCATCTCATCTGTCCTATTGCTTTGAAACAATAACTTTACATGATAGATGAAGTAAGGAAATCAACAAAAGAGGTTGGGAAGAGAAATGAAGATTCATCATGTGCCAAGGATGTCAACCAACTATCTTAGACTTGGGAATCCTTTATTAACGTCGTCGAACTAGAGAAAGTCACAAAGGAGCTATGCACAACTGAGAATAAAGTAACTTAGTTGAAGAATGAGATGAAAAACTTACCCTTGCAAAGAATATGGATAAGGAAGCAGAAATGAAGAAGATCCAACAACAATTTATGGTGTTGCACATGCAACAATAACAAAGGAAATATAAAGTTGAAGAGTTGCAGGATGAAGTAGAGAGGATTACAGGAATTACTAGTCTTGCACATCAAAGGGTGAAAAAAGCAGTGGAAGCAACAAGGCTCGTACCATTGGAACACCTCAGTTATGACCTTGTTTAAAACATGCAGAATGAAGAGGAAGATGTGTGATGAGAGACAGAAGAGATCCTGAAAATCGTCTAATATTTTCAAGGTAAAGTCATCCCAAATGAAGAAGTAGAAGAATAGACTTGTGTGACTTGGGATGAGCCACATGTGAGTGTTGGGGGACTGTTGGCCCTAGGGGTAGTTAGGAAGAATTCAAATGGAATTCTGACTAATTATGGGAAGAGTCAGGTTGTAGGAAGGAAGAAGGAGGATGTGACAAAAGTAGAAGAAGAAGAAGGAAGAAGGAGCTACGATAGAAGCAGGCGCGGAAGAAAGAGAATTCATAGGAAGAGTGCATGACAGAGGAAGAGTTTGTGATAGTAGAAGAGTTCATGATAGGAGAGAAGTTGTGATAGAAGGAAAATATGTGACAAGATAATTTGCGACAGAGGAAACCATGTTAGCAGGCATGCATTAGCGCAATGACTGGAAAGCGACAGTCAGAAATATCATCTGTACAAGGTCAGCTAATGTCAGAGCATGTCTCATGTATGAAAGCATGTTTGTAAATCGTGTCATTAGTACCTACTAAAATGTGTTTCTAGAATAGGTATGACAACCTATTGGATAAATGTATGAAGTCAGGTGAGAACGACATGTAATATTACATAAGAAGGAAGAACACATGATGTGTGTGGGTTACTTATTCATTGAGTTTCTTAGCTTCTGACTTAGTTACTTATTTACTTAGTCTATCAGTAGAGAGTTAGTTAGATTCTTGGAAAAGAGGTGAAGCATTCTATAGATGAGTGCACAGAGTTGTAGAGGAGAAGTCAAAATGATCTAGGATTTGTGTGGATCATTAGTAGATCAAAAGAGTAAAGAGTTATAAATTTATAGAATAAGTTGAGTCAAGCTAGGTTATGTGTAGATCAATAGTAGTAGAGAAGAAATAGTGACTAAAGACCAAAGAGCATGATAGGAGAGAGAATTATGTATAAATAAGAGAATAATATATAGAATAGAGTCTGCAGCTTAGTGCACAGAAAAAAGGTGCCATATATTTCTCATTCCATGAAGAGCTCCTTTGTGGTTTTTTCTCGGATGGGTTTCCACATTACTTACTATGTCAAATGTGTAAATGATGAATATATTTGAGTCGCATGTATGTTGTTGTGAATGCATGTTTATGTATTTTTCTTATAATTGAGTTATATGCAGTTGTCACACTGTGGTATTCAAAATCACATATGCTCCATTATATTTAATGATATAGTATATGTTGATGGTTGAATAGAGTTGCATATTACCTGTGCATAATTTGTATAATTTATCCACCCCCTTGGCTTTGGTCGAGCACCTTGGTAGAATTACAAGGGAATATAAATGCCCCACCCAACTCCGAACACTTGGTTCTAGCTATTACTGATAAGAGAGATATCTTGGGCGAGACTGCATCGATGTCGTAGGTGCTTCTGACTGAGCCTTTATTTTTTGGAATGATATCTTGAGTGTTGCTATGTGCAACGGAGGGATTGAACCTCCGTCAAAGAACATAAAGAGAAGAGCCAAACACCAACACTGACCCACAAGGGAAAATGACAAATGGTGAAAATTACCAAGTGAGAACTCAAGTGATGCATGAGGCATCTTCCCCAAAATCAGGTCAGGACTCCTTATGGAGATCTAAAGAGCGTGAGGCTCACAAATGACTAAGCCCTAGGAAAAATACTATAAAATAGTATGTCCATTGAATAAATAGGAAGATGGAGACAAATGGGGAATTGATATGTTGATGCAAAGATATGGCGCATTTATCAGATTTTGTCCTTGTGGTTCAACAAAGAGGCTCAGGGGTTTTGGAGATAATAATACTTGGGTGCTCTAGGAGTTTGTTGGGAGGAATGACAACTTCAGTTCTATTTTCCTGACAGTGGTGTCAAGTTCCTTACTAAATTTATATTGTTTATTAATTATAATTATAGTCTCAACTTAGACTTAAATTATACATGCATTTTAAATTGAAAATTATAGTATGCATCTATCCCTAATCTCTTTATGTCTTTTCAATAATATGTTAATAGTATAAACTATTAGTTGTTAAAATTTTTATAGAATATAGAAGAATCGCAGTGCTCATCTGTAATCTAAGTACATCTTGAGAACTTTACCATTGTTTATATATAAAGTAATCAAACATATCTATGTAAGTATAAACTATTCACATTCTTATAAGAGCCGAAGACGTCTACATAGAGTTTATCTATAATTTAAGTAATACATAAATATTTATATATTTTTTAAAATCTAGTATCTGTTTGGGCTTCCATACCCAAATTAGAGAAGGATCTAAGATTACTAACATATCAAAGATCTGAATGAATGTATTACAATCCATAAAATGATTACTCATCTAAGCAGATCAACGATCAAATCATAGATCTGATCCCTAAACTCAACAATAATCATTATCATATTTTGATAACCCAAACAAATAGTAAACTAACAAATTCCAACTATAATTTAAATATTATAACCATTTATACAACCTCTGTTCTTTTTGGGTATTCATACACATTTAGGTTATATCTAAATATATTAAACAAAGAAAAAGAATTGAATGAAAGAATCGTAGTCAGTCAATAAAGTAATCATAGATACACTAAGTATATAACCAAAATGCTTCAATCTCAAAATTTAATAAACTAGTTATGAAGGAAATGAATCCATAGATCTATGTTTTAAACTCTTCATTGATCAAATCTAGCAAAAATTCGTAGAGTAAGTTATTTCTCTAACCATTAAACCAAACAACAAGTTTTAGAAATGTACAAATTACATCTACATGATTTAATAACATAATCAATTATAAATGAATAGTCTCTATTCTCGAGCATCCGTGCCCAAGAATAAATAGAATTGGATTAAGCCTTAAATCAACAATAGAATTGTGAAATCGAGACATAACTAGAAATCTTAAATTTCCCAAATAACATTCGAGTTGAATTAATATCTAGGAACATGACCATAAGGTCAAGTTTAATTTCTCTTCCAAAATAGAGATTACAGATCAGATCTTAACAACGTTTTCCAACCATCTAAGATACTGTGGCCATAAGCCAATCCTTGGAATGCACAATTTAAAACTAAAAATTCAAGGTAAATTTTGAGTATGAGAGGTTGTGAATCCCACACTATAAACTAATACATCCAAGTGCAGACCCAATAAGCGTTTTAAATGAACTTGGCTTCAAAATTTCTTAAGGGGTTGTAAACCCTAAATCCCTTTGGAACCAAAAACCAAAGAAGCTGGAAACCAGTTTAACCCTGAACATTCAAGAATCTTACCTTATGAATGTTGGAGGATATGAACTGTACAGTCCTGTTGGCAGTCAGCAACAACCCCTTCATTTTTCGTTGAAATGAAAAATGAATTAGATCTCTTTTACGATTTAACTTTTAAAGATTATAAAAGAGTGCCTTCAGAATCCTCGATTCTGAAGGTACTCTCAATTGTAAAAAATCTAAGAGACATATTATAAATTTATGAAAACATTTTCATAAATTTGATAATTAGCAGCTGTCAGTCTCATAGATTTTATATATGATCAATTTTACCATTAATTAATTTATTTGATTATATATGTTGATTTAAGAGATTTAAAAGGATAGTATGCTAATTGGTGTTTAAAGAAAACAAATTTTGAATTTGTTTGAGGCTTGGTATTGATAAGATATTATAAGTTCTTAAAAACACTAGAACTAAAGGTGATTTATTAATTAAAATTTTCATTAGACCTAAATTTCACATTCCATATGTAACTTAAACTTTAATATCATATCATGGCTTTGTAAATTTGTATATATAACTAGTGAGAGTGCAAATAAATGAATATTATTTTGAAAGTTTCATGTGTCATATAAATATAACCATAATAGTTTTATAGGATTTTATATCCTATCAAATCTAGTTTTAGGACATAAATGGTTGGGATTTCATAAATTTTTAAAACTATATTTCGAAATGAAACTTCATGTATATGCATGGTTTGACTGTCAATACGGGTCATTAGTTAGTTGATTTTCAAGAGCATTACGGTTGATTAATGTAACACTATATCATCATGTTAATAAACATGACTACCTTCCATGCGTAATATGGAGTAAATCATCAATTGACAGTTTTTATGAAGATACATGACCCATATGGCTAATAAAAAACACCTGTTACCAAGAACACTGCATGGTATGAAGATTTGGTTAACACCTTTCAAATTAATTGACAGCTGTAAGCGAAATAATGAAATCATATCAGTAAATTTAATGTTACATATGACAAATAATCATTTCGTTTCATGATGTTGTACGAGCTCATCATTCCAGATTTAATGCCATTAATGTTTCGATTTGTAATCCATGAATTGAGTGATCTTTGATATGAGGGATTAGTTAAGAGTTTCAGTTAGTTTTGATTTGTCCATTCATTTATCATAGCGAAAACACTGGCTGTTGTGTTAATCAACTCCAAATTTGGTTAAAAATGGCCAAAGTTGGAGCTCTCATCTCTGTCAGGTATGAAGCCTGTGAGGATTTGACATTTCATGTAATGTATTTTAACTGGGTGCCTATCCCTTCCATCTTCATGACTCCATTCATTTCAATTCGTAACCTGAGTAGTAGTGAGGGAGCTATGGCTCCGCTTAGTCATTTTGAAATTTCAGGGCCGGAGCTTGTTGAAGGCGATGAGAAAGCTACTCTGTTATTTGAAAAGATTGGATGGGGTCAGTTCTTCAAGTGTTTTAGTGGCCATAACGTAGAGGTTACTAAACAATTTGCTTTGAGTTTTAAGGAAAATGTAGCCCAGATTGGAGATTTCAAGTTTATCATTGATGAAGATAAAATTGCAGAGGCTACGAAGCTTCCACAAACTGGAGAGCGATGGTTTAAAGGTGGGAAAGTGAATAAGAAGAACTGTCAGTCCTTGCTATTGCCTTTACCGGCCAATGCAAAATTGAAGATTTGGGTTTCAGTTAAGTTTTTAAAGCCAGAATGGCGAGCATTCTACGAAATCTTGGTTAGGTATGTATCATGTGATGGACGATTTTCTCATCTGCATTATTATCACCTGCGGCTACTGTTAGCATTAAAAGGATTTAAACTTAATCTTCCATTTTACCTATTGTAAAGCCTGAAAAAAATGGCTCGTTCGGTTCAAACTACCATAAGTAATCATGATCGAAGTCTGTTCCATCATGGTCTAGTCAAAATTTTAATACAACATCAACTGTCTCTTAATTGTAAATCTTGGGATGAGTTTTTAATTGAATGTCAATTAGGGCCAACTCAATATTGGCCAAAACCTCCCCCCTAGACCCATAGGAAACGTAAGGCTACAGTAAAATCCAAAATTGGTGATGTTCATAGGGTTGAATCAAAGGATAAAGAGCTTCGGGAAGCAAATCCACCTATAAATAATTGCATCGGTGATGATGGGGTCGTGAAGGTAGCTACCTGTTACGTTGAGACAACCTTGGACCAATCCCTATCTGACAAGTGCTTTAGTACACCTGCAAAGGCAGAAGGAAAGTTAACCAAAAATGAAGATGTTGATGTTGTTGATTATGAAAACCCCTCTGAGCTGTATACTCCTCAAAAACACGGTGATGAGTCCATGCATAAAATAGACCAATTAGCACAGGTGTGTTGTGAAAAAGGGGATTGTGAATCAAAAGATCTTGGGTTTGTTCGTACAAGAAGAATTACTAGAAGTATGAATACTACACCATAGCCTCTGTTCCTATGGCCACTCAACAGAGTACTCAGCCAGTGATTGTCCATCTTGAGGATGATGTTCCATCATCGGTTCCTGAAACCATTCATATGGATGAACCTATTCTTATCGAAAATAATCGTGAAAAGTTGGCTAAAGACATTACAGAGTCGGGTAAGTTTGAAGCTGCTCCATCGTGTATGGACACTTATGGTTCGGGCCCTGAGCCATCTTTTATGAGCTTTCCATCACCTGGTCAAGATATAGATAATCTTGATTCTTCTCAAGCAGATGATTCGTGTCATTACAAGGAGGAAGAAACTCTCCAACATGTCCTTGACAGGGTTTATGAGACTAAAATTGCAGAACTGAAAAATGAACTAAAACAGTATCAAGCTAACGCAACCCTGAAAGAGGTGGAAAATAGGACATTCAAGGAAGAGTTATTAAACTGGATTAACAGATGGAAGGAAATGAACATCAAGAAAAACCAATACAAGAAAGCAAAAAAATCAATGATAGATACAAATCAACACTTGCTCGAACAAGTAGAACAACAGAAGCTAGTGATCATTAGGCTCAAAGACAGGCTTTCTGAAGCCAGAAGAATGATCAATTTGCAAAGTAGGACGTGATGATTGTTTGTATTTTCAGTTATATGGTTTATGTCTCTGTCAACAGGTAATAAAATATTTTTAAATGCATGCCTGCACAATCGTATATTTTGCAGGCACGCTCATAATTTATTGTTCTTTTGTTATTTCTGTTAAAATTTATTTTAAACAAGATTTTCATGTTTGCTTAAACAGGTGGACATGGTATTACTATCCTCAGGGAATATAGGATATTTTGGATTTCAGTTGGAAGATGTTGATGTTTCTTGAAGACTGGAATTTCGACATAGCCACAAATATGCCAGCTCCTTTAAATCAATAGATGTTTCAGGCTAGTCATTTTTTATTATTGTTATCCTATAGTGACAAGTGTCTGTTGGAAAGATTCGATGCACTTTAATAGTGATAAGACTCCTATAGTATTGCATACATCATTTATGAAAAAACTGAATCGAAAGACGAGTAGGATTATATAAATTA
The DNA here is from genome assembly GCA_001517045.1 of Pseudotsuga menziesii. Classification (NCBI taxonomy): domain Eukaryota; kingdom Viridiplantae; phylum Streptophyta; class Pinopsida; order Pinales; family Pinaceae; genus Pseudotsuga; species Pseudotsuga menziesii. Next base: position 77,704 of record LPNX010899349.1, on the reverse strand, counting down.
GTAATCATTAGAGGAAATTCCAACTCAAAATGGGCCTCCTAAAAAGAATTAATAAAATAATAGTTAAAATAATAAAATAATATTTATTAATTTTGGAGAAAGAAAAGAAAAAAACTACTTTTTTGTTTGTATTTTTGACATATATCCCCGTGTTTTTACTCAAATTTCGATTGGGAGAGCTCGTTGGATGCATAATTAAATTCTGCATCCAATGAGTACCCAGTCGACATACTTTTGATAGACCCCGCTACCCCAAAAACAAGAAATACCTAAAAAAACATGATGATGACATCATCATCACATTTTTTCAGGTATTTCTTGTTTTTGGGGTAGCGGGATCCATCAAAAGTATGCCAAGTGGGTAATCATTGGATGCGGAATTTAATTCTGCATCCAACGAGCTATCCCAATCAAAATTTGAGTAAAAACACAGGGATATATGTCGAAAATACAAACAAAAAAAGTAGTTTTTTTTATGATACCTATCCCCAAATTTATATTAAAAAAGTGTTTAAGACCTGTACGGTATTTCAAATTTTAAGCAATTTCATTGGCTAACACATTATGACATGGAATTTGAATCAAAGTTAAAAGGCCCATTTTGAGTTGAAATTTCCTCTAATGTTTTATGCATAAAGGGGGATGGAGTGACGGAAGAGAAACATCATTGAAATATTATTTTGGTACTAGTTTTGTTCCTGACTGAAGTTTTATCTTTGGAAGTGGAATGTGACTGGAAATTCTCAGACTGATATCGTTGATCGGTATTATTTTGGATGCTCTTTTTTATATTTCAGTATATAATCTTCTGCTTATAATATTGATACAGTATTCTTGGTTATGCTTGTATTTATTATGCGATATTACACTTTGTCAGCACAATATTTTTTATTTGAATTAATATGTTATTATAGTTGAAATAATGAGTGTTTATATTGAAAATTCGGGATATAATGATATACATATTTATGTCTATTTGATCTCATTTGTATTGTTGCGATGATTTCATTTTGAACATTATCTTTTATTTCAAATATTTAATGTTGTTCATTGGTTGTTAATTAATTAAAAGTTTTCAGAAAATCTGAAGTAATTGCTTATTTCAATTTCTCTGTCAAGATAATTTACAGTAGAATGATTTAGAATGTATGGTTTAAATATTTTCATTCAGATCTTACTCATTTATTGTTCTGTTCATCTTTATATTAATTGATAATTAATATAATATCTAAATTACTCTCAGCTGGGATAGGATAGATAGGATAGTTTAGTTAGTGTTTTTATAATGTAGTTTCTATTTAACAGTTATTAAATAGAATTTGTGTAATTTTAGGATAAATTTAAATAGTCTTTTATTTAGAATATTAAATATAAAATCTTCAAAAAATCGAAGACTTTCCTTAAGAAAGCAATTGTAGGATAACTTAGGTAGTTGAAACTAATTTTAGGGTTTATTTAGATAGAAATAACATTAGGATATATTTTTACTGAATTTTAGTTTCTCCTTAAGAGAAATATTCAGTTGGTAGCAGGACCATAACTTGCGATATTTTGCTATCCCAAACACACCGGGAGCTGCTTTAAGCTGCTTGTGTGGGCTTAATCTCCTTGTTGGCCTAGGTTAGAAAATCAGGCCAGCAAATGACGCTAGAAGGAGGGCCTGTTAATGATTAATGGCAGGAAAAACTAATGAGAAATTTTCAACCAGCCAACATCCTCCGGAAGTCAGCAGATCACCATTTATGGAAACTATTAGGAGCATCCTTGAACGTGATCATATCACACCTCCATTTACTCCTGAACAAAGTACTCAAACTTTGGAAGAATCACGACATATTCTTACAAGAGCATATGCCAATCAACTTGGTGTATCTCCGATAGATTATGGTCTACCTAGGTAACAACGACGTAATCCGCAATTGAACATAGTTACTCAATATTTGCAAGAAACTGATAGCACTCCACGTTATCAAATTAGAAGTCATGAAAGAGAAACTACTCAAACAAACACTGCTAGAAGATTAACTTCAGTAGGCGGTTTTGATCAGCCACCTTCTCCTCTCGAATCACCACCTGATAGTCCAAGGTCATCCAATTCAGGGAGTTCTTCAGGTTCTGAGAGAAGCCCTATGGCAGGAAACACACCTATGGGAGGAGGAGCTAATCCTCCACCTAATCAACAACTCCCTTGGCTAAGAACAACTGTTGTAGCTGTCCCTCATGTACAACATCCTTTGGCTAAACACTCAGATAAACTTCTTTCTAAGTTTAACCCGGATGATAAGGAACCTACAGAGGTTCATGTAGACAAATTCATGCTAGCTGTTCAAACCATGAAGATGTGGTTTGTCGATTGTTTCCTCTAACTTTTGAAGGAAGAGCCTCTACCTGGTACTTTTCGTTTGTGCAGGGATCAATCACAAATTAGGGTGAATTTAATAAATCTTTTTTAGATAAATTTGGGGAAGATAAAACACCTGCTCTTTTATCTCTAGAGTTATCTCGGATTAAAATGGAGTCTAAAGAAAGAATTAAAGATTTTAATCAGAGGTTTTTGACATTAAAAAATAAAATTCCAATTGCTTCTCAACCACCCGAGGATATAATTATTGAAAATTATACTTCAGCATTACCAAAATATTCTGGGATGTTTGTTAAGAGAGATGGGAAAACAATGTTGGTAGAAACGTTTGAGGAAGCCATTAAAGTCGAGAAGGATTCTATGTCCTATGAACCAGATAGAAGTGGGAAATCTGATGCTTTTCCCTGTAGGAAGATGGAAAAGCTTAATTTAGAAAAAGATAAAGCATTTGATGTAGAACAACTGCAAAATGCTATTCAGGAATTAACCAATGAAGTTGTAGTATTAAAGAAAACCAATTCTGAAGCTTCCTCTTCTAGGGGATATTTCAGAAATCAGTTTAGACGAAATCCGAATACAAATAATAAAACAAATACACCACCTGACATAGCAACAAATGAAGAAATTTTTAATACAATTCGAGCTGTTTTATCTTTATCTGAGACTCCTTCTAATCAAGAAATAACTGAAAATGAAGAGGAAGAGGAATCAAAAAATGATGAAGAATCAGAGGAACCTCAACAAGTTAATGGTCATTTCTGGGACAGTCTTGTAAAAGAATATGAGAGTAAAAATCCGCCTACAGGACAACATGCCTATAATACTCGTAGTAGAACATTCAGAAACACTCCTGGAGATTTTCCAAGTTCTATTCCAAATAATGACAACAATAATTCGCAACCTAATAAACAAACTCAATCTTGCAAACAGACTCAATCAACCAAAATTACCCAACCCATTCAAAATGCTCCAAAATTAGATTTACAATATGATATAATTGAATATTTAAAGAAGACACGTGCAAACATCAGTATGTACGATCTTCTTCAAATTTACCCAATGCCTAACAGTCATGTTATGAATTCTGCTGTGAGTTCAATTATTCCTAATGCGAAACAAAATGTTGCTGCAAAAAATTCTAATGATGATTCAACAGCAACCGATAAAGGAAGATTAACAACTGATAAAGCCTCGCTAATAGGAAAGAATTCTAAATCAACCACACCCCCATTCTTACTTACCTTTGAAATTTTCAATAGGAATGTTCACAATTGCATGGTAGATTCTGGAGCATCCTCCAATGTGATGCATTTATCAGTATGCAAAAGGTTGAATGGAAAATATGTTCCATCAAATTCCCAAATAACTCAATTGGATAGGACGAATGTGAGGGTGGTAGGGGAGATGAAAGACGTTTTAGTCAGGATTGCTTGTAACCCTTCAGTTTTTCAAATTATAAATATTGTTGTTGCAGATATTCCTGATGCATATGGGCTATTTTTAAGTAGAGATTGGTCTCAACAATTGAATGGATTCTTTGCCACGGATTGGTCAACATGATGGTTACCTAAGAATGGAAAGTCAAATCAAATAAATATAAATAGAGAAATATATATGAAACATACTGTGACTGAACTACATGATCCTAGCGAACCTGTTTTATTTTCAGATTGCATTATGGGAAATTACATGTATGAATTGGAATTTGGTAATTTTAAAGTTGAAAACTCTATTTTTTCTGAAAATAAACAACAATCAGAAATTAGAAATGTAACATCTATTGCTCCTGAATCTTCATTCAAGGAGATTATTAATGATGTAGATAATTTTAATATTGTAAATATTATAGAAAATAAAGTAGTTGTTAATAGTTCTACTTGGACTCTATATTTCGATGGTGCGAAATCCAAAGAAGGAGCCGGAGCTGGTTGCTTGTTGATAGACCCTCAGGGAAATAAAACATGTATAGCTTGTAGGATGGAATTTAATTGTACAAACAATACTGTGGAATATGAAGCTTTAATACAGGGTTTGAAAAAAGCAATTGATTTGGATATCAAAGTATAAATTGCATACGGTGACTCCGAAATTATCGTCAGACAGGTCCGTAACTCTATTCATTGCCTTTTTGAACATTTATAGAATTATCAAAGAGAGGTATGGAACCTCATTTCACACTTTGATGCATTTAACATAATTTCAATTCCAAGAACTCAAAATCAAGAAGCAGATTTATTAGCAAACGTAGTATCAAAACTAATTCCGTCAGAAAATCTTACATCAGATTTCTTTTCAGTAGAATTGATTTTTAGGCCTTCTATACCAGATAATATTTTTAACTGGTGTGTATTTGATAATGATGTGCAGGTGCTGAATTTTCTGATGAATGAGGATACCTTTAAAGATTCAGCCATTGATGAATTTATTCATGACGAAAATCTGTGGGATTTTTCGGTAATAAATTATTTTTGTTCAGTAGAAAAGGCTTTTGAAAAGGTAAAACCGATCCCTAATTTAGTACAAAGATTATAAAAGTTCTTTGATCTGCAGAATAAATTCAGATCTGTCCCTAATTGTAAAACTAATAGTTCTCAAATGAGGTATGAAAGCATAAATTTAGGAACAGAACTAAACCCCCAAACTATAAATATTGGAGTAGATTGCAACCCCGCAGAAAAAACAACATTTATAAAGTTGTTTAAAGAATTTAAGGATATATTTGCATGGACATATGGCGATCTAAAAACCTTCAATACACAAGTCATGCAACACATAATTCCAATGAAACTGGAGTCAAAACCTTTTCAACAAAAGCTAAGGAAATATCACCCATCACTAGAACCGACGATTAAGAAGGAACTAAATAAATTGTTAGCTGCCAAGATTATTTTTCCGATCAGACATACTCAGTGGGTATCCAACCTAGTTCCAGTTAGGAAGAAAAATGGAGATATTAGGTTATGTGTAGATTTTAGAAATCTTAATAAGTCTTCTGAAAAGGATAATTACCCAGTTCCTCCCATGGAACAAATTCTTCAAAAGGTGTCTGGGTTTGAGATACTGTCACTTCTTGATGGCTTCTCAGGATACAACCAAATATTAGTTTCCCCAGATGATGAATTGAAAACAACTTTTAGAACTCCATGGGGAACATATGCTTACCGCAAGATGCCCTTTGGGTTAATCAATGTTGGAGCAACTTTTCAACGAGCAATGGATATTGATTTTAGAGGATTAATTAATCATTCAGTTGTTGTCTATTTGGATGACATTACTGTATATTCTAAACATCGACCTGATCCTATTAATCATCTTAGAAAGGTATTTGAATGATCTAGAAAATTTGGAATATCCTTGAATCCTAAAAAAACAATATTTGTTGTTTCAGAAGGTATTTTATTAGGTTGTGTGGTTTCAAAACATGGAATCATGATTGACCCTGAACTAAACCAAGCCATTTCAAAAATAACTCACCCTTCTAGCAAGAAAGTAATGCAATCATTTCTCGGTAAAATAAATTTTGTTAGAAGATTCATTCCTAGTTTCTCCGAAATCATTCGTCCTTTGCAGAAAATGATTAAGAAAGACACTATTTTTAATTGGGGACAAACTGAGAAAGAGTCATTTCAGAAAATTTTAAAAGCCATTTCAGAAGCTCCTAGACTTCTAAGCCCAGAGTTTAATAAAGATTTCATATTGTATACTTTTGCTTTTGACATCTCATATGCAGTAGTGTTAACCCAATTAAATCAGCAAAATAATGAGGTACCAATATCCTTTATGAGTTCAAATTTTGAAGGTACTGAACTTAATTATCATGAAGTTCATAAGCAAGCTTTTGCTGTTTTTAAAGCTGTCAAACATTTTCGTCCATATTTATTGAAATGTAAAACGAAAATAATGGTCCCTTATTCCTCAGTCAGAAATTTGTTAGTACAAAGGGATTTAGGTGAGAAAAGAGCACCTTGGATGACAACCCTTCAAGAGTATGGCTTAGAAATTAAACCCTCAATGATAGTCATAGGACAAGGATTATGTAAATTAGCTGCTGAAGCTGCTCATCTACCTAATGATAAAGCTGAAATTGTCATTGATGAGGTTTTACTTACCAGAGAAATCTATTTCTATCCTCCACCACAAGATTCCTGGTATACAGACATAAGAATACTTTTGGGAACAGGAACTGCCCCTGATTACCTAGAACCAAGGAAGAAAAGAGCACTTAGATTGAAATCTGCTCCTTATTTACTAATTGATAATGTCCCTTTTCGGAGAAATTCAGACGGAGTATTGCTTCGATGTCTAGACAAAGATGAAATGGAAGTAATTCTAAAGGAGTTACATTCTCGACCAGCAATAGGTCATTTTGGTGGAGAAACTACTGCGCATAAAATTCTTAGGGCTGGCTATTATTGGCCTACCTTATTTCGAGATTCCTATGCTTTTGTCAGAAAATGCCAGGAATGTCAACTTGCTACGGGAAGGGTTAAGAAACCTGCTTTTCCTTTACAATCAGTTTCAGTAGAAAGACCCTTTTAGAAATGGGGTATTGATATAATAGGGCCAATAAATACTCCCTCATCTAAACAACACAAGTATATAATAACTGCAACCGATTATTTTACTCGTTGGGCAGAAGCTGCACCATTAAGGGTTGTAAATACCAATCAGGTTATACTATTTTTAGAATCCTTTATCATAACAATATTTGGTGTTCCGGATTCCTTTGTCTTTGATAATGCTTCATATTTTTCATCAGTTGAGTTAACTCAATTTTCCTTAGAGAAGGGAATAAGAATCAGGTATTCAGCTAATTACCATCCTCATGGAAATGGTTTAGCTGAATCAATAAAAAAAAATTTATTGAAAATTCTCAAATGAACTATTTCAGTTCACCATCGTGATTGGCATATAGAATTAGTCAATGCCCTTTGGGTAGACAGAGTAACTCCTAAGGCTGCGATAGGAAACTCACCCTTCTTCTTAGTGTATGGAACTGAAGCCATTTTACCACCGAATTTATTTTTACCTTCATTACAGTTAGCCCAGTTTGTTCAAGATTAAGATTGTCCAGTCATGGAAAAAAGGATCAATACTTTGTTAAAACTTGAGGAGGAAAGAGAAAAGTCAAAACAACACTTTACAAAACATCAACAAATTCTGAAGTCTTGGTTTGACCAATCCTTTAGTTCCAATCGAGAATTTCAGGTGGGAGACTTAGTTTTAAAATGGGATAAAGTTCATGAGGAAAAAGGAGATCATACTAAGTTTCAGAAGCTTTGGCTAGGTCCCTTTGTTATTGCTGAGAAGATAGGTCTAAGTACCTTTCATTTGCAAACACTAGAAGTTCAGTTCGAAACATTCCCAGTGAATGGACTGATCCTGAAAAAATATTTTTGTTAATATTTTAGGTATTAAAATGTATATAATTTGTTTGTTGTTTGTAAATAACTTTATATTTTGTATAAACTGATTTACATTTTATAGAATTGAAGAATGATGATAAATTCATGAGACTTATGTAACTTTTAAACATCATTCTGCTATTTGCAACCAGTTTTGATTCTCTTAATCAAATATTTCATTTGCATTAAAGACTGCCAAATTTTTATATATAACCAGTCAGTAATCTTTAGATGTCAACTGAAGAGTTAAATGTAAATAAATAAATCTTCTAGTTGAAAAAGAGTCAGTTTGCTCATTATGATACTAAACTGAAATCTTTTAAAGTTTGTTCAGGATGATCAAAGTTTCTTAAATCTATAAAAAACCTGTCATTATTTTATTTTTAAGTATTACTCAGATTATTCCTCACCTTTTTATGTTTTTCTTATAAAAGTTGGGATAGCTTATCAATGTCTTTTTCAAAGCTTGTACTTTGAAAAACTCTGATAGATGTCCACCACCAGTCTTCAAAACTATTTACAATCTGAAAACTTTTTAGAATTTGTTCCAATCAATAAAATGCTAAAATGAGAGACAGAAGGTCTTAGTAATAAGCCGATCTGATTAGAATCATAAATATCACTAGTATGACATTATTAGGAAACTAGTAATGGCTTTTGGTTTAACAAACCAAGAGATAAGGGGTCTCATCATGAGCCAGCTGATTCATTTTCTGGTGATATTAATGACTGACATTACCATTTGGTCACCATGCTGGGTAATAATCTATTATTTAAAAAAAATTAAAAATTTCAAATTTGGTAAAGAAAACATAATCTTGACTGAAGAATAGGAGGTCTCATCACGAGCCAGCCTAATCATGATCATCAGTGCTGTCTAGGATAACTTCATTTCTGATCACCACGGTGATGGCTTTTGGTTTAGAAACCAAGAGACAAGAGGTCTCATCACTAGCTGGCTTGCTTATTCCAGACAGCTCTCGTGAATGATACTATCACATTGGGATACCATACCTAGATAGTAGTATTCAGTCAGAATTATTGTTTATAAGAAAAGAAAAGTAAAAGAAAAGAAGAGAAAAGAAAATTATCATCTTTATGGAATAGATTCTAGAAGTTTTTTGGAAAAGTAAATTTCTATATCCTATACTGGTGGTGCAGATTATTTTTACTATGAAGTACTCTGTTTCAATCAGGATATTTCTAAGTTTATCCCTAACAAGATCTCTATTTTAAGAGATGGAATATTTCTGAGTTCTAGTTATGAATATGAATAAAAATAATGGTTTTTATTTAGATAGAGAACTTTTGATTGTTTTTAATAAGTTTTAAAATTTTGTTTATATCATTTATAAGATGTATGAGTAGAGATAACTGGTTCGCCCAGGTCATCGCCATTTGTTGGCAGTCAGCAACAACCCCTTCATTTTTCATTGAAATGAAAAATGAATTAGATCTCTTTTACGATTAAACTTTTAAAGATTATAAAAGAGTGCCTTTAGAATCCTCAATTCTGAAGGTACTCTCAATTGTAAAAAAGATAAGAGACATATTAGAAATTTATGAAAACATTTTCATAAATTTGATAATTAGTAGCTGTCAATCTCATATATTTTATATATGATCAATTTTATCATTAATTAATTTATTTGATTATATATGTTGATTTAAGAGATTTAAAAGGATAGTATGCTAATTGGTGTTTAAAGAAAACAAATTTTGAATTGTTTGAGGCTTGGTATTGATAAGATATTATAAGTTCTTAAAAACACTAGAACTAAAGGTGATTTATTAATTAAAATTTTCATTAGACCTAAAGTTCACATTCCATATGTAACTTAAACTTTAATATCATATCATGGCTTTGTAAATTTGTATATATAACTAGTGAGAGTGCAAATAAATGAATATTATTTTGAAAGTTTCATGTGTCATATAAATATAACCATAATAGTTTTATAGGCTTTTATATCCTATCAAATCTGGTTTTAGGACATAAATGGTTGGGATTTCATAAAGCTTTAAAATTATATTTTGAAATGAAACTTCATGTATATGCATGGTTTGAGTGTCAATACGGGTCATTAGTTAGTTGTGTTTCAAGAGCATTAGGGTTGATTAATGTAACACTATATCATCATGTTAATAAACATGACTACCTTCCACGTGTAATATGGGGTAAATCATCAATTGATAGTTTTTATGAAGATACATGACCCATATGGATAATAAACAACACCTGTTACCAGGATCACTGCGTGGTATGAAGATTTGGTTAACACCTTTCAAATTAATTGACACCTGTAAGCGAAATAATGAAATCGTATCAGTAAATTTAATGTTACATATGACGAATAACCATTTCATTTCATGATGTTCTATGAGCTCATCATTCCAGATTTAATTTCATTAATGTTTCGATTTGTAATCCATGAATCGAATGATCTTTGATATGAGGGATTAGTTAAGAGTTTCAGTTAGTCGTGATTTGTCCATTCATTTATCATAGCGAAAACACTGGTTGTTATGTTAATCGTCTCCAAATTTGGTTAAAAATGGCCAAAGTTGGAGCTCTCATCTCTGTCAGGTATGAAGCATGTGAGGATTTGACATTTTGTGTAATGTATTTTACCTGGGTGCCTATCCCTTTCATCTTCATGACTCCATTCATTTCAATTCGTAACCTGAGTAGTAGTGAGGGAGCTATGGCTCCGCTTAGTCGTTTTGAAATTTCAGGACCGGAGCTTGTTGAAGACGATGAGAAAGCTGCTCTGTTATTTGAAAAGATTGGATGGGGTCAGTTTTTCAAGTGTTTTAGTGGCCATAACGTAGAGGTTACTAAACAGTTTGCTTTGAGTTTTAAGGAAAATGTAGCCCAGATTGGAGATTTCAAGTTTATCATTGATGAAGATAAAATTGCAGAGGCTACAAAGCTTCCACAAACTGCAGAGCGATGGTTTAAAGGTGGGAAAGTGAATAAGAAGAAATGTTAGTCCTTTCCTTTGCCTTTACCGGCCAGTGCAAAATTGAATATTGGGGTTTCGATTAAGTTTTTAAAGCCAGAATGTCGAGCATTCTATGAAATCTTGGTCAGGTATGTATCATGTGATGGACGATTTTATCATCTGCATTATTATCACCTGCGGCTACTGTTAGCATTAAAAGGCTTTAAACTTAATCTTCCATTTTAGATATTGCAAAGCCTGAAAAAAATGGCTCATTCGGTTCAAACTACCATAGGTAATCCTGATCGAAGTCTGTTCCATCATGGTCTAGTCAAAATTTTAATACAGCATTAACTGTCTCTTAATCGTAAATCTTGGGATGCGTTTTTGATTGAATGTCAATTAGGGCCAACTCAATATTGGCCAAACCCTCCCCCCAAGACCCATAGGAAATGTAAGGCTACAGTAAAATCTGAAATTGGTGATGTTCATAGGGTTCAATCAAAGGATAAAGAGCTTCGGGAAGCAAATCCACCTATAAATACTTGTATCGGTGATGATGGGGTCATGAAGGTAGCTCCCTGTTACACTGAGACAACCTTGGACCAATCCCTATCTGACAAGTGCTTTAGTACACTTGCAAAGGAAGAAGGCAAGTTAACCAAAAATGAAGATGTTGATGTTGTTGATTATGAAAACCCCTCTGAGTTGTATACTCCTCAAAAACACGATGATGATTCCATGCATAAAATAGACCAATTAGCACAGGTGTGTTGTGAAAAAGGGGATTGTGAATCAAAATATCTTGGGTTTGTTCGTACAAGAAGAATTACTAGAAGTATGAGTACTACACCTACAGCCTCTGTTCCTACGGCCTCTCAAAAGAGTAGTCAGCTAATGATTGTCCATCTTGAGGATGATGTTCCATCATCGGTTCCTAAAACCATTCATATGGATGAACCTATTCGTATCGAAAATAATCATGAAAAGTTGGCTAAATACATTACAGGGTTGGGTAAGTTTGAAGCTGCTCCATCATGTATGGACGCTTATGGTTCGGGCCCTGAGCCATATTTTATGAGCTTTCCATCACTTGGTCAAGATATAGATAATATTTATTCTTCTCAAGCAGATGATTCATTTCATGACGAGGAGGAAGAAAATCTCCAACAGGCCCTTGACAGGGTTTATGAGACTAAAATTGCAGAACTGAAAAATGAACTAAAACAGTATCAAGCTAACGCAACCCTGAAAGAGGTGGAAAATAAGACATTCAAGGAAGAGTTATTAAACTGGATTAACAGATGGAAGGAAATTAACATCAAGACAAACCAATACAAGAAAGCAAAAAAATCAATGATAGATACAAATCAACACTTGCTTGAACAAGTAGAACAACAGAAGCTAGTGATCATCAGGCTCAAAGCCAGGCTTTCTGAAGCTAGAAGAATGATCAATTTGCAAAGTAGAACCTGATGATTGTTTCTATTTTTAGTTATATGGTTTATCTCTCTGTCAACAGGTAATAAAATCTTTTTCAATTTTGCTGGCATGCTCATAATTTATTGTTCTTTTGTTATTTCTTTTAAAATTTATTTTAAAAAATATTCTCATGTTTGTTTAAATAGGTGTACATGGTATTACTATCCTCGGTGATTACAGGATATTTTGGATTTCAGTTGGAAGACGTTGATGTTTCTTGAAGACTGGAATTTTGACATAGCCACGGATATGCCAGTTCCTTTAAATCAGCAGATGTTTTAGGCCAGTCATTTTTTATTATTGTTATCCTATAGTGACAAGTGTTTGTTGGAAAGATTCAATGCACTTTAATAGTGATAAGACTCCTATAGTATTGCATACATAATTTATGAAAAAACTGAATTGAAAGACTAGTAGGATTATATAAATTAGTAATTTTTATGCATAAAGGGGGATGGAGTGACGGAAGAGAAACATCATTGAAATATTATTTTGGTACTAGTTTTGTTCCTGACTGAAGTTTTATCTTTGGAAGTGGAATGTGACTGGAAATTCTTAGACTGATATCGTTGATCGGTATTATTTTGGATACTCTTTTTTATATTTCAGTATATAATCTTCTGCTTATAATATTGATACAGTATACTTGGTTATGCTTGTATTTATTATGCGATATTACACTTTGTCAGCACAATATTTTTTATTTCAATTAATATGTTATTATAGTTGAATTAATCAGTGTTTATATTGAAAATTCGGGATATAATGATATACATATTTATGTCTATTTGATCTCATTTGTATTGTTGCGATGATCTCATTTTGAACATTATCTTTTATTTCAAATATTTAATGTTGTTCATTGGTTGTTAATTAATTAAAAGTTTTCAGAAAATTTGAAGTAATTGCTTATTTCAATTTCTCTGTCAAGATAATTTACAGCAGAATGATTTAGAATGTATGGTTTAAATATTTTCATTTAGATCTTACTCATTTATCGTTATGTTCATCTTTATATTAATTGATAATTAATATAATATCTAAATTGCTCTCAACTGGGATAGGATAGATAGGATAGTTTAGTTCGTGTTTTTATAATGTAGTTCCTATTTAACAGTTGTTAAATTGAATTTCTGTAATTTTAGGATAACTTTAAATAGTCTTTTATTTAGAATATTAAATATAAAATCTTCAAAAAATCGAAGACTTTCCTTAAGAAAGAAATTGTAGGATAAATTAGGTAGTTGAAACTAATTTTAGGGTTTATTTAGATAGAAATAACATTAGGATAGATTTTTACTGAATTTTAGTTTCTCCTTAAGAGAAAAATTCAGTTGGTAGCAGGACCATAACATGTGAGATTTTGCTATCCCAAACACACCGGGAGCTGCTTTAAGCTGATTGTGTGGGCTTAATCTCCTTGTTGGCCTAGGTCAGAAAATTAGGCCAACAAGTCCATGCCACATCATCCCGGTGTTCCCATGGATAAAACCTAGTGATGTTAGTATAACTTTAATAACAAAAAATTATATGCATTATTCCAATTTAAATAGAGTTTTGGTAAATCTTTCCGCTATGGTGAGAGAAGAAGGAGGCTCAAGAGGAGGTGACCCTATCACCGCTCTCGTTGGGAACATGATCTTGGCAGACCTTCATTACAAATAATATTCTTAAAATCATTTATTCATCAAACTGTAAGTTGTTGAAAGTTAAGGAAAATACAACTGTATTTATTACGTGCATTTTCGAGTTGGGTCGTGAGGGTGAAGCAGGATTAATCTGAAGATTCCGTAATTCCCTTCCTTCACATGTCAAGAGATTGACGGAGTTAAAATAAACCTCAAATCATAATTAATGCATGAAATTCTTAATTGTGAAACCAGAGAGGAGATTACATTTTTTAAGTCTCATCGAGGGCTAGGGGTCGGTTCCTCTTGGATTCCCTTTTTCCTCCTCTTCTTGTACAACAACAAGAGACTTGAAGTTAAACTTAGTATCTACTTTTAAACACTTAAAATTTGATATTGCAGAGTAATCTGGGAAGTGTTTTCTTCCTTACCTCTTTTCAAACTCAACAGGCTGCAAAGCCTCTGCTAAAACCCAGAAAAGAATGAGATTAAATTTCCTTCTTAACATCACGATGAACCAAGAAGGTTGAGGCTGTAATGGTGACCAAATTTCCATTAATTAAACTGATAAAAACCTTCAAGAAAAACTTAGTATTACAAAACAAAAGCAAAAACCTTGTTTTAACAGACCGTGAAGAGCAAGGAGAAATACTAGTGTAGATAATCCATGGAGCTACTGAGTTTCACCCACATGAAAATCAAAATAGGCCAAATGAATGCAGTAAAACCTTCACAACAACATAAATATCATTAGAACACTATGAGGAATATTTTTTCTAGATCTTGACAAGTGGAGGGTCGAGATCCAGCTATGACCACAATGCATGTGATCAATCCATGTCATTGAATGCACCTGGTTTTGTTGTCAATTCACATCCATGCCAAGCCATTAAAAAATTATTCCAAGCCTTTAAAACTTACGTCCCTGACATCCAATTATGCCTCCCTCCATCATTCATACATAATACATCACGAATTATATGGTATAAAATATCACTGGTCGATGTGTAAATCCTGTAAGATAAGTCCATCAAAAACCATAGTCTATGACTTAATTCTTTACAAGTTTCCCATCATAATTTAAACACATAATCAAGCGTTTAAAAAATTATGCAACCACTTTTTTCAAACAGTGTCTTATGAGGGGTGGGTCTAACACTTGGGTAAACCTTTAATGGTATCCAGGAGTAAGCCTTAGGTTTAGGCTTAGGTATTAAACAACCAAACCTTAATTAAAAACGTAAAAACAAAAAACATCACCTTTGCAGGGTTGCAACATAGAATTCGGTACTTTGGAGACATCGCAAACGGAAGACATAACCTGTCACTCAAATGTTAAACTAGTGGAGTTAAACTATCATGCATGTGTAAGAAACATTGTGATGACTAAAATAAATATGTTACGGCCAAAGGAATCATGTGGAGACATGATAGAAATAATATTTGATAAAACAAATTTGTTTATGATGGATTTACGGGTTTGTAACATAATGGTATTAGAGCATGGTTACAACACTTGGATTGAACGATCCCAACACTCAAACAAATAAAAACATAAACTAACTTTACTTGTTATGGTTTGACTCTCTTGCAAACAGGAAGAGAAAATATAACTTTGTTTTTGCAAGAATCATGGTAGATGTGGGAATGTCCACTGAAGAGGAATCACGTCCCAAGGACCCAATAAAAAATGAAGAAGGTAACACTAGAGATAGAGAAATATGGGTAAATTAAAAGAACTTAAGAATGATAAGCCATATGAACTACAAAAAACACTAAAATAATTAAGGGCATAACTAAAATAAGTTAACAAAGTTAATGAATGAATTTTAAAAGCACAAAAAGATTTAAATAACATTCTGGTGTCTGAAATGCATAGTAATGAAAAAGAGAAAAATAAAGAACCTGAACTTAACATGGAAAGAACTACACCTTACAAACGCAAGGTAAGAAAAATTGAATTTTCTAAACATGAGATTGAATCTTGAAGCAAGCAATCAACTAAGGATAATACTTAAAAATATAAATATTCTAGTGAAAGTAGTGATAGCAACTGGAGTAAAAATAAATACAAACCATATGAATAAATTTATGGAGAATTCAGAAAGATCAAACCTCTTATTTTTAATAAAGAAATGGAAATATGAGAAGAAGCAGAAGCTTGGTTATCTGGAATGAAAAAGTATGTCGAGATTTATAACTATTTTGATGAATTGAAAGAAAAAATGACAATCTATAATCAATTAATAGGAAAAGTTGATATTTGGTGGCAAGACATAAAGAAAGTAAAGAGAATAAAAGAACGTTATGTAACGTGTAATACCTTTAAAAAATATTTCAAATGAAAATATTTATCAGAACAATATTATGAAGAAAAAGATAAATACTTTTATAAATTAAGACTAGGTGCCATGACCATGAAAGAACTTTGCAACAAATTCTTAAGATTTTTAAGTCATGTGCATTATATCATTAATGAAAAACCTAAAATGCAATATCTCCTCATATGTTTACCTCTGATGTTTAAAGAGAGGATTGAATATGATATAGAAGAGGCAATGAGAAAAGAAAACTTATGTTATGATCAAAATAAAAACAAACGGGAAAACATACCCAATTGGAAAAATAAGAGAAAGGAACAAAGTTTTATAAGAACACTCGAAGTTACTATAAGGGATACTAAGAGAATAATTATAATAATTTTAAACTGTTTAATCTTTCCACAACAAAGTAAAGGGAAACATATAATTCCTTTAATAACAATACGACAGAAAGAGAACCACTAAAATGATGGGAATGTGGTTAACTGTATTACTTTAAAGATTGCCCCATAAGAAACAAAGATATTAATAATGTCCATTGAATTCAAGAAGCTACCATGGTGAAGGATATAACAAGAAGCATGCCCAAAATTAGTGCAACATTGGAGAACCGACAAACAAATCATCAAATATCTATGGTTGAAATCGAAGGTATGATAAAAGACAAACCCATTTCTATACTAATTGATCCAGGTGAAAGTAGAAGTTATGTATCACCTAGATTTTTATAATTATATAAATCACAACAAGAATTTTTTTTAAAATACTGGTTAGTACAACTTGGTAGGGGCACAAAGCGAAGGGTCACTAGTTTCATGAAAAACTATGAATTTATTATGAATGACTATAAAAAAAATGCTGATTTAAATATCTTACCTTTAGGGTCTTATAATTTTCTTGTATGAATGGAATAGTTAGAGAAACATAGAGTTATTTTAAACTTCTATGATAAAACATTCTCATTCTTCGATGATAAAGGAAATATCATTATTGTAAAAGGAATTCCTAGGAAGGTTACCAAAAGAGAAATCTTTGACTTACAAATGAAAAAGTCTGTGTGTAAAGGATGCAAATTTTTTACAGTTTACGTAATGGAAAACGAAGAAAAAGAAAATAAACTTAAATATAATATATACCAATTTTAAAATATTTTAAAGACATGTTTCCAGAAGAAGTTTCCGAACTAACTCTTAAGAGGGATATAAAATTTAGGATCAATTTAGTATCAGGAGTGGTACCAACATAAAAGGATCCGTATGAGATCAATATAGGAGAGATTACTAAACAAAAACCACAAATATAGGAACTAATCAACAAAAAGTACATTTGAACCAGTGTTTCCCCTTAGGGAGAGCCAATTTTATTTGTAAAAAAAGAGGATGGAACTATAGTACTTTGTATAGATTATAAATAGTTAAAAAAATGAAAATTAAAAATATATACCCTTTTCCTCGAACTGGCGATCTATTTGATCAGTTTCGAGGAGAAACAGACTTTTTAAAAATAGATTTAAGATCCAGTTACCATCAAGTACGGATAAAGGATGAAGACATCTTTAAAATTGTTTTTTGAACTAGATATGATCATTATGAGTTTGTTGTAATGCCATTTGGGTTAACAAATGCTTCAACAACTTTTATATGTTTAATGAATAGTATATTAAGTAAATACTTAGATAAATTTGTAGTCGTCTTTATCAAAGACATATTAATATACTCTAAAAATAAACAAGAGCATGAAGAGCACTTGAAAATATTTTTGAAAGTATTAAGGGAACAACAATTGGTTGCTAAGTTTAGCAAGTGTGATTTCTTTAAAGACAAAATTCACTATCATGGAGTGGTCTCTATGCATGGGATATCATATGATCCCAAGAATATTAGGGTTATCAATGAATGACATGTTCCAAGGAATGTAACTGAAGTAAGATCATTCATGGGGATTACTGGCTACTACGAAAAATTCATTGAAGGATTTTCTAAGATAGAATACACTATAAATTCATTACAAAATAAAGGAAATAAATTTGACTGGAGAAAAACATGTACTGACAGTTTTAATAAATTAAAACATTTGTTAACCATATCCCCTATCATAAAAATTGCTGACCATTTTAAATATTTTGTTGTATGCACCGACGCTTATAAAGAATGTCTACGAGTACTAATTCAAGAAAACTATGTTATAGCATGAGTCTAGGAAGTTGAAAGGACATGAGAATAATTATGCTACTCATTATCTAGAACTAATTGCTATTATACATGCACTAAAAATGTGGCGCCACTATCTCATGAGAAGAATATTCTTATTAATGTCTAATAACATAAGTTTAAAATACTTGTTTGATCAACATAATCTTAATGCTAGACAAGCTAGGTGGCTATCATTTCTAAGCAAATATGATTTTGAAATAAAACATATAAAAGGAAAAGAGAATAAAGTTGCAAAAACCTTAAGTCATCATGCAAACTTGTTCTATGCAAACAACAATTATGAATCAGATTTACAAAATAAATTTTTAAATGCAGGAAAAAATTGACAAATAATATAAAAAACTAAAGGAGAAGACTGCAGAAAATGAAATAAATCAAGTAAAAATAGATCTTATATTGAATGGAAGAGCGTAATTAATACACAAAGGTAGATTATACATACCAAATTCAACAGATATGAAATTAATTGTCATGGACGGATTACATAAAATGCTTTATTCAGGACAACCTAGATATCAAAAAATGATTACCATGACAAGGAAGGATTTATTTTGGCCTAATATGAAAAGATAAGTAGCAGAATATTTATCATGATGTATTGAATGTCAACAGGTAAAGGACGAACACCAACATCCAACAGGATTATTGCAACCATTACCCATTTTGGAATGGAAATGGGAAGTTATCAACATGGATTTTATAATAGGATTGCTTAAGAATGTTAGACAACATGACTCAATGATGGTCGTAGTAGATAAAATATGCAAGGAATTCCATTTATTCCAGTAAAATCTACTTTTAAAGTGCTATTAACATTGCTGATATATTTATGAAATTTTTTTCCAGGTTGCACGGTGTACCTAAGGTATTCATCTTAGATAGAGATGCAAAATTCATAGGAAATTTTTGGAAATCTTTATTTAAAGGATTAGTCACAAAACTAAATTTTAGCACCACCTATTATGCATAGACCAACGAACAAACTGAAAGAGTAAATCAGATCTTAGAAGACATGCTTAGAATGTACGTAATGGATAAATTAGGTAAGTGGGAAGATTACTTGCACTTAGTAGAATTTTCATATAACAACTAGTTCCAAGTTTCAACTGGATTAAGTACATTTGAAATTGTGTATGGCTGAAAGTTTAACACTCCAATTTCTTGGAGAAGTCAATTTGATAAATTAATGTTAGGACCAAATTTATCAAAATACATGGAACTAACAGTGAGACATGTACAACACAATTTGAGGTTTTCGCAAGATAGGAAAAATAGTTATTCCTCCTAAAAAACAACACCATGAGAGTTCCAAGTGTGAAATCATGTTTATGTAAAGGTAAAACCCAAGAAAATCTCCTTAAGATTGGGAAAATGCTCAAAATTGGCACCCAGGTATTGTGGGCCATTTGAAATTTTGGCAAAGGTTGGACCGGTGGCATACCAACTAGCATTACCTCCTACAATAAAAGTACATAATGTTTTTCATGTTTTATTTTTAAATAAATACATTCATGATGCTACTCATGGGATTTACTGGAATGTTATACATGTGGAACCCAAACGAGAGTTTTAGGTGAAACCAGAGTGTATTCTCAATAGGATAGAGATTTTAAACCACTTATACTATGAAACGAGAACTTTATACTAAGAACGAGAACTCTAGGGATAAAAATGATGATTTTTGCAAAAAAACACCAAAAACACCCCCAAATAGAAAAGTGTTGATTCCAGTATACATGTTTTTTTTTCAGGGTTAAAAATAGAGCCATGGCCTAAACATCTCATACTGTTGTTTACAAAAACTTTAAAATCAACCCCTAAATTGGAAAAAAAGTATTTTTCACCAAAAGATAAATTTCAATTTTTTTGAAACTTGCATATTAAACAAACAAAAATATTTCATAAATAATTTCAACACTCTAACCATATACAATCAAAGAAATTATGATGTGATTCATAATGAAATAATATATTAGACCATACAAGAACAAATGATTCATATAAATATTCAAAATCTCCTTCAGAGTTTCAATTACAAATGTCTCCTCCATTGTTTCCTTCAGAGTTTCTATAATATTAAAAATATTTGCCTACCTTCCCCTCCACCCTCCTCCCCCTCCACCCTTGTCCCCCTTCGCCTCCCCCTTCCACCTCCTCTGTCGTCGCATTAAGGGGAGCGTCGCTCCTTGGGTGCCAAAGAGAAACCCCTCACTAGTGATGTTATTATCAAAATCATGCTGCCAATGAGGGACAACCCTTTGGCTCCCAAGGGAGCGACACTCCCCTTAATGCGATGACAGAGAAGGTGGAGGGAGAGGAAGGGAGGACAGAGGCGGTGGAGGGAGTGAGGGGCATCTCCTAGGTAAACCCACGATGGCTCAGTAAATCAAAACAATTTATATTTATTGTTTTATCTACTAGCACAACCACAAGTAAAGTGGTCGGTAAATGTTGATAGGCACAACCAACCACTTAGTTTTGTAAAAATCTGTTAGACAAAGTTTAAAATATATAATTTTATATCTATTATTCATACCATATTGTTAGAGTTAATATAAACACAAAACAATACTATTTAATAATAAATAAATAAATAAAACTAAAAATTATTTTGTACAAATAATAATATTATTTTATTGTCTAAACATATAACTTACTAATAATATTGTTTTATTTTATTATCTAGACAAAACAAAAATATTGCTTTATTTTATTATCTTAGCAAAACAAAAATATTGTTTTATTATCTATATGTCTATAAGCATAATTATTTAAAATAATAATATTATTTTATTATCTAAATATATAACTTTAATATTATTGTTTTATTTTATTATTTTGACAAAACAAAAATATTATTTTATTTTATTCTCTTGAAAGAACAAGAATATTGTTTTATTTTATTCTTTTGATAAAAACAAAAATATCTTACTCATAATAAAAGTATATCCTTATTTTTTATAATATTATTAAAAACTCAATTAGGTCAAATGAATAGGTTAGGTTAAGTGAGTGAATGAATCACATTGAAATTTTTTTATTAAAATTTTAATTCATTAAATATTTTTAAATATATAAATTCAAAATTATATAAAATTTATACTATTATTAAAATCCGAATTTAATGAGTTAGGTCAAATGAAAGCTAAATGAATGAGTGAATCACATTGGAAATTTTTTATTAAAAATGTAATACATTAAACATTTTTAAATAAATAATTGAAAATTTTAAAGAAGTATAATTTTATTTGATATTAAATTTTATAATTTTTTTTTAATCAAACACACGTGGAAAACCGTGATCCCTTCCTATGTGCCCACTATTTGTTCGCATGGAAGGTAACCTTTTATTGCCTAACCTTACCTAACCTTGGATTAAAGTACTTACTCACCCACTTACTAAGTTATTCGGTAAGCTAATGCCTTTATATTACTCAATTCATAACTAATGGATAGCTCCCTTCGGTCGCACACAAAAAATATGAGGAGGTGGCCTTATGTTGTCTATCGGTAACTAAAATACTGACTCTAGGAAAGACTCTTCCCCCGGTCATTCTCCCATTCGATCGTGGGTGTAGCATAGATGCGGGACGTGGCCTCTCACGATGATGATCCGGTAAGATTATTGGAACGTAGAGGCAGCACTCTCGTACGTGGTAATGGAAGGGTTTTCAGAATGATCTGGTATTGGTGAATCCGAATGGTGACATAGTTGAGCGATGCGCTTGTGAGCTGCAACCATTGTGCACTGGGCACAAGTGAAACAACTGCTATCTTAATCCACTAGGTGTTTATCGAGACGGAGATCCATATCCACCCGTAGCATATGGAAGAGCAAAGCTAAAAGTAGTGGAAGCAAAGGAACCACCTGTGGTTTAGGAAGGGGTAAAGCCAAGTACGGATACAAAGACAAAAGCAACGGAGAAAGCATGATAAAAGTCCCACCATGTAAGTGCCATCTGTATATTCACAAGATTGAGTTCAAGAAGCATCACTAATTAATAATTGTTAAGTATTAATTTATTTAAGCTGCATTAAATTTGATTGATCTACGTCTAATAAGAACTTGCCCTTTCCCTCTTCATTCTTGATCTGTCCAAAACTAGAGCGTAGCGCCCAGGTTTACTTCACCGGGTGCAACCAACAAACACCTATTTTAGTCTATTGGAAGCCTATTACCCATACTAAAAGCAATTTCTATGTTACTTTCCTTATACTATGCCTTAGCCATTGTAATGCCCAAGTCATCGCCTGCTGAGGAGTCCAACCGGGACCTTGCTTACGTGTGCACCAGCGTGAAGTATGCCAATGGAATTAGCACCGGAGCAGAGGGGGATTTTATCTGCTAACCCGAATGGGCAGGCCATTAACATAAATAGTCTTAACAGGTCCTCAACCAGAGCTAAGCTAACCGATGGATATCTAAGTTTCATGTACTTTAAGGCGACATATAACTAGGAAGGGTGATAACTTCTTCATGGGTAAGGAAAAATATTCACGGGTAAATGTAGAAACAAATGAAATTTGTTATATATACCCATTATGTTTTTGAATACTTATAAATTTAAGTATATATATAAGATTTCCTAGGACGACCTAAGATATTGAAAATTATGGGGGGTAGTGTTTAAATATTCATGATGTTATATATGGGTCAACATTTTATATATCGATTGTGTTTATTAAATGAATTGTGCGAAGTGTAAATAGTTTTTGTGGAAGCATAATGCAATATATAGTATGATTGTATATACACGAGATTCACACCAAAGTCAATGATTCTGAGAATCGCACCACCAGTGAGGTGCAACCCTTTGGCGCCCAAGGGATTGGTGCTCCCCTTGATGCGACGATGGAGGAGGTGGAAGGGGGAGGTGAAGGGGGAGGAAGGTGGAGGAGAAAGAAGGTGGAGGTGGAGAAGGGTTTAAGGGGGTTTTATTTTTTAACGAATTTATGTTAAATTTGACAACTTTTTTATAAGATATAATAGTACTGTTTTGAATTTCAAACTTTATTTTATAAATAAAATTTCTATATATATTGTTTTTAATATGTTATTTACAAATATATGGTATATTTTTTCATGAATTTATGTGAACCGTAAAATTTTGGAATATAGTATGAAATTGTATCATTTTTATACAAAAATTATATGAAAATCCATTGAAAATGGCTGTAAATGTCTTTATTTTCTAGAATTTCTTAGAATTTTGTCAACAAAAAAGTCTTATTTTGCTTATAAAAATGTCTTATTTTAAAGAAAAAATTGCAAAATGTATATGTTTTTCAATATAACTTGCTTCCAAATGTATTTTATTTTGTTAAATGTCTAAAAGACACACTTGAAAATAGAAAGTAATAATATTGTACGACAAAGATTATTCAAATGCCCAAAAAATGCCTTAAAATGAAAATGTATGATACTGGTATCAACCCTTTTTTAAATGGAGGAAAAAATAGCTACTAAAATTAGGAGAGAGAAAAATGAGAACTGTGTTGAGTTCTCGTTTCATAGTATAACTGGTTTTTACTCCATAAACGTACCATCAGACAAGTTAAGGTGCAATGGAAGCACCTTAGTCCATAGGATTACAATTGTGAAATGGGAATTAATATGTTGGAGGCATATCTAATTCTATTTCAAGATGAAATAACGGAAGAATAAAGATAAATAAATAATAACTTCGAGGATGGTGTTATCCTTTAAGGGGAGGTGTATGTAAAAAACCAAAAAATTGTAATTTATTATACTTGGATTTTTTTTTAAATATTTTTCAAGAAGGCCAAAATGGATGTAATTGATTATTTTTATTTAATAATAAAAATATTGAGATGTACTCGATAGAAGAGTGTTTTCTGACCCATAAGGGGAAATTACAAATGGAAAAAGCTGCTCAGTGAGAACTCAAGTGATGCAGGAGGCATCTTACCAAAAATAAGGTCAAGACTCCTTATGGAGTGCCAAACAGAAGGAGGCTCATAAATTACCAAGTCCTAGGAAAAATGATATAAAATAGTGAGGCCATCAAATAAGTAGGAAGCTAGAGATTGATGATAAACTGATCTATTGATTGAAAGAGATGGCACATTGAACTCATTTTGTCCTTGTGGTTCAACAAACACGATCAACAGTTCTGAAGCAAGTAAGACTTGGCTGCTCTAGGAGTTGGTTGGGAGGAACAAAAAATTCAGTTCCGTTTTCCTGATAGTGGTGCCAGGTTCCTTACTAAATTTATAATATTTAGTACTGATAATTATAGCATGAGCTTAGATTTAAACTCTACATGCATTTTAAATTGAGAATTATTAGATGCATCTATCCCTAATCTTTTTATGTCTTTTCAATAATATGTTATTAGTATAAAATGTTAGTTATTAAATTAATTATGTATAGAATATAGAAGAATCAGAGATCTTATCTATAATCGAAGTACATCTAGGTAACTTTACCATTGTTTATATATCAAGTAATCAAACATGTCTAAGTATGTATAAACTATTCACATTCCTGTAAACGTCGAAGGCGTCTGCATAAAGTTTATCTTTGTTTAAGTTAATACATAAATATTTATATATTTTTAAATCTAGTCTCTCTTTGGGATTCCATACCCATATTAGGGAAAGATCTAAATTTAGTAACAGATAAAAGATCTGAACGAATTTATAAAAATACATCAAACTAGTACTCAACTAACCATATCAATGCTCAAATCGTATATATGAGCCCTAAACTCAACAATAATCATGATCATATTTTGATAACCAAAACAAATAGTAAATCGACATATTCCAACTATAAGTTAAATATTATAACCATTTAGACAATCTCTCTTCTTTTTGGGTATTCATAGATGTTTAGGTAAGATCTAAATATATTAAAAAAACAAAAAGAATTGATTGAAATATTTGTAGTCAGTCAATAAAGTAATCATAGATACATTGTCTATAACTTAAATGCTTCAGTCTCAAAATAATAAACTAGTTATGAAGGAAATGAATGCATAGATTTGTTTTTTAAACTCCACATTAATCAAATCTAGCAAAACACATAGAGTACGTTATTTGTCTAACCATTAAACCAAACAACAAATTTTACAAATGGACAAATTACATCTACAGGAATTAATAAAATAATCAATTATAAATGAACAGTCTCTATTCTCGAGAATCCATATCGAAGAATAGATCGAACTAGATTAAGCATTAAATCAACAACAGAATCGTGAAATCTAGACATAACTAGAGATCCAAAATTTCCCAAATAACATTCAAGCTGAATTCGTATCTAGGAACATGACCGTAAGATCAAGTTTAATTTCTTTCCAAAATCCAGATTACAGATCGGATCTTAACAATGTTTTCCAACTATTTATGATACTATGGCCATAAGCCAATCCTTGGAATCCACAATTTAAAACTACAAATGCAAGGTAAATTTATCCATCAAAATAATATTGTAAAATTCAAATGCATTCGAGTATGAGAGGGTGTGAATCCCACAGTATAAACTAATACATTGAAGTACATACCCAGTAAGGGTTTTAAATGAAATTATCTTCATAATTTCTTAAATGGATGTAAGCCCTAAATCACCTTGTAACCACAGACCAAAGCCATCAGAAACTAGTTTAACCTAGAACATTCAAGAGTCTTACCTTACGACTGTTGGAGGATCTGAATTGTATAGTGCATGCCATGTCATGCCGATGTTCCCACGCATAAAACCTAGTGGCATTAGTATAACTTTAATAGAAAAAATATATGCATTATTCCAATTTAAACAAAGTTTTGGTAAATCCATTACCTCTGGTGAGAGAAGAAGGAGGATTGGGAGGATGTGACCCTATCGCCTCTCTCATCAGACCCATGATCTTGGCAAACCCGCATTATAGATAACCTTGTTAAAATTGTTTATTTGTCAAATTGTAACTTTTTAAAAGTTAAGGAAAATACAACTCTATTTATTACAAACATTTCTGAGTTGGGATGTGAGGGTGAAACAGGATTAATTCAAAGATTCTACAATTGTCTGACTTCACCTGTCAACCAATTGACATAGGTAAAATAAACCATGAATTAATTAATGAATGAAGTT
This sequence comes from Pseudotsuga menziesii, assembly GCA_001517045.1. Lineage (NCBI taxonomy): Eukaryota > Viridiplantae > Streptophyta > Pinopsida > Pinales > Pinaceae > Pseudotsuga > Pseudotsuga menziesii. The sequence continues at coordinate 51,253 of LPNX010899349.1, read as the reverse complement.
CTTAACTGTGCAATGAGAGATGAACTTACCTTTTTTAATTCTTGTAGAGGGGAAGGGGTTGGATCCTCCTGGATTCCATTTTTCCTATGCTTCCTACAAAACAACAGAAGACTTGATTTTAAAATCGGTATCTACTTTTAAACCCTTCAAGGTCGATATTGTAGTGTAATGTTGGAACGGTTTTCTTCCTTACCTCTTTTGAAACTTAGCAAGCTACAAAGCCTCTGCTAAAATCTAGAAAGGAAGGTGATTAAATTCCCTTATTAAAATCACAATGAATCAAGAAGGTCGAGGTTGTAATGGCATCCACATTTCCATTTATCAAACTGATAAAAAACTCCAACAAAAACTAGGGATTATAAACCAGAAACAAAAACCTTATTTTAACAGATTGTTAAGAGCAAGGGGTGAGACTTGTGTAGTGCAACCATGGAGCGACTAATTTTCATCCAAATGAAAATAAAAAAAGACCAAATCAATGCAGTAAAACCTTCACGGCAACAAAAATCTCATTAAAACCCTATGCAGACACTTTTCTCTAGATCTTGACCAAAGAAGGGTTGAGATCCAGCTACAACCACAAAGCATGTGACCCATCCATTGCATTGAATGTGCCAAGTTGCACAATCAAATTGTAGAGACTCCATGGAATTAAAACCTTATTATGGGACTTTAAACTTACATCGTTGGAATCCACTTATGCCTCCATCCATCATTCATACATATTACATCGCGAACCATATGTTATAAACTATCACTTGTTGATGTGTAAATCTCATGAGATAAGGCCATCAAAAACCACACTCTATGAATTAAGTATTTACAATCTTCCCATCATAGTTTAAACACATAATCAATCCTTTAAATAATTATGTAACCACTTTTGTCAAACAATGTCTTATAAGGGGTGGGTCTAACACTTAGGCAAACATTTAATGGTAGTTAGGACTAAGCCTTAGATTCAGGCTGATGTCCTAAGCAACCAAACCTTAATAAAAAACTTAAATCCTAAATACATCACCTTGGAGAGGTTACAACCCAGGTGCAACCCATTCGTCGCTACTTTGGAGACATCACCAACATGAGACATAACTTGTCACTCAAACATTAAACTAGTCAAGTTAAACTTTCATGCATGTGAAAAAAAGTATGTGATGACTAATATAAATATGTTATGACCAAAGGATTCATGTGGCGACATGATGGAAATAATAAATGATAAAACATTTTATTATTATTATTGATTTTATGGGTTTGTGACAATGGGATTTTCTATAGCTGATTTTAACACACTTGGTAGATCATGTTTTTATGGCCTTCCTTGTCCCTATGCAAACTCTTTGGACCCCCTTTAATGAAAATTAAAATTTAATGCTCCAAAAAATCCCTTTAAAAAGTCATGTTTATTGGTATACGTGGGTCACCAACTTACAGACTCAATGGGCATGCATCTTTCTTCACTATGACTCACGTACATTGGGAAATGTGCCTAAAAATAAAATATTCATGTTTTTTCTCATCAAGAATGAATGAATTGACTATTGGCCTTCCGTATTCCTAGAAATGCTCTAACTTGACCCTTCAATTCCTATTAAAGGGATATATATTGAGTTACTTGGATGAACTAGAGGAGGATAACTTATGAGAGTAAGGAAACTATAGTGCAATTGTGCCCCATTCTTGCATACTTGAGTTTGCATCCCTTTGTCCTTTGAGCAGCCTTTGATGCTCTTCCAAACATTTTCTTTGTCTTGTGAGCTTTCCATTGATATGGAGGACTCGATTTCTCGATGTCGATGAGGTGTGATAGAGTTTGTCACTTATGTCTTTGTTTACAATTAATAGAAATACCCATTTCTCATCCATTGTATGTGTGTAACTATGCATATTATTGTCCATGGATGTAGTTGCTTTGATTCTAGATATTTTATTTATATATGCTAGAGTAGGTCTAACACTTAATATCTATCATGCTTGTCTATTTTGTTGTTGTTGAGAATGAAATGTATGTGCAAGTGTGGTTGAAATCTCAATGGGCTTGTACTACAACTGTCTGGAATAAGGTGCACTTTTCATCCCTTAGTGTTAGCCTTGTTTATCTCTATTGCATATCATAATGGATTGATTTCAGGTGTCATACTGTTTGTTGTGGTCCATTCCAAGCCATAGGAAGTTTTCTCCATAACAGGATTAATGAATTTGTCATCTTTGTGACACTAGCGGGGTTGAAGATGATAATCACATTCCCATAGAACTTTCTCTACACCCATGTTAGAGAACAATTTCATTTCTCAAAATACTAACTTTGCTAACCTTTTAACTCATCACAACTTTGATTATTTAAAAATACTTCTTCGAAATCATTTTCAGTACTTAAATTCAATTATAAAGAAAACCAATAATTCTTTACCGTTTAAAGATCCAGTCGATATCCTAATAACGACTATCATCATTTTATATATCAAATATAATATAAATTAGAAAAAATTAGTAACAAATTTACCTTACATCGTTTAATATAGTTAATATTATAACTAACTAAACTATAATTTGAAGGAAGTTAAATTTGATACAATTCTATAACGCTTTTAAATATAAAAATACATTAAGATAAAGCCAATTTTAAATGATATAATATTGATTATGATGATGATTAATGCCAACTCATTCTAAATTTGGTCTATTAGATGATAACTATCTCAGCTAAGATTGTATCGGCGCAACCTACTTCTTCTAAACATTTTTTTAGCTTACGAATGTAAATGCCAAAAAGGGTAGAAGAGAGGGGGAAACATTGTTTAACTCCAATATTACAATTTATATCTATCGTCCACCCCTCATTATTCTTAAACTTGGAAATGACCTTTTCGTATAACCTTATTGTGACAAGTCTCAACTCAAAAAGAACCTTAAGCTCCTCTAGCCTATTCCAAATGGTATTTCTAGGCACTCTATCCAAAGCTTTTCTAAAATCCTCAAAGCAACAAAACAAGTTAGACTTATTATTACCACATTGCTCTGCAATGATCCTAAGTGTAACGAGGTGGGTGGTCCGTGGTTGAATGATTCATTCTAAAACTTGCTTGGTCTTTAACCTGCTCACCTTCCATTTCTAGCCATTCATTGGGTTTTTTTCTAAGATAATACCATATAACTTAGCTAATAGAGGGATAATCATAATAGTTTGATAATTAGAGGGCTCATTTTTATCACAACTTTTGAAAATAGGAATAACGAGGCTTTGAGTCTGAGGTGTAGGAAACCCTTGCTTGACCGCTAGATTAAAGAGTTTGTGGATGTGCAGGATGAGGAGAGGCCCTCAAATTTTTGATATTTTCGCTTGGTAGCCTTCGATGTCTTTGGTTTTTCCATTCTCTAAGCGCTTAACCCGGGAATATGTCTTCTAATGAGAAAATATATTTCTTTGTACGAAGGATTTGAATGTTATATCTTATATCTGGACATTCATAGAGCTTTTTAAGATAAGAATTCTAATCTTTTAAAGCAATTTTTTTGTTTTTTTTTGTTTTGTGATTTAGAATTTGGCTCCAAACTTTCTTAGGAGCCACCTTGGAGAGGTGTGGGATATTTTTTAATGCCTTTTTCTTTTTCTTTTAATTAAGGCTTTGTAGTTATTTATCTTGTCCATTTTTATCGAATCTGTAGTAGCTTGCTTATTTTATTTCTCACATCTTTACACTCTTGATCATACCAAGGGTTGGTTCTACTATTGCTCGTTTTAGTCGATACTTCAATATGCAACTTTTTAATGGATGACGAGAGGGTTGTAGCAAAACCACGGTAGATATTTTGTATAATCTCCATGACTAGATAAAGGCAACAGTTCATTTTTTAAATCATGGAGAAAAATTTCAGTTTTACTTTTATCAAAGATCGGGTGCTTTGGACAATGAAAGTTTTCCTCCTTGGGATCGATATGCATGGCAATATTGAGAGTTATAATTAAAGGTGTATGATCATAGTCGGGCTCATGGTCGTTGAATATATTGAAATCTAACAGATATTAGATATAACATAATCGACCACACTACTTCCAAGGCCATGGATACAAATCATCTCCATAGAGTTTGACACATTAATAATCATCATATATAAAGCACATTAATAAAATCATATTTTAATTTCTCGTGTAATAAACATAAAATTAAGATCCATGGTTGGGATTTTTAGTCTTCATTTTGTGGATTAACCGTGGAGCTTTGGGATAGTTGCATGAAATTTATTCTCATAAGAGAATTAACAAATTTTTTCCCTTAAAAAAATATAAATAAAAACTTTAAATTATCATTTAATAAAACCATAAAACTTGATCGTTACATATGATCACTCACTATCCTAAGTATAACACCAGACATTTCATAGTATAGATAATTCTAATTTTTTGAACTATTATCGCAATCGAGTAAAACTAAAACTTCATGGGTAATTCTAATCAGAATATATGTTTTTACCTAACTTTTGTTCGAGTATAATATCTAGTTATTATTTTTGAAGGTTTATATAATTATTATTTGTGTTTTTTATCAATGAAGATGAGACAAGTGCATTGTTCAAATTGATTTTATGGTATTCTTTTATGTTCAAATTGATTTTATGGTATTTTTCAAAATCTATAACTAACAATTATAAAAAAATTTAAAATAGCTCATGTGATAAGAACACTTTGTGGTAGTTGGAAAAAAAAACTCATGCTGTAAGTGAATTTAATGGCATGGTAATATGTAGTCCATATGACAATGGAACTCCATAGAGCAGCTAGAAGTAGAGCTAATGTGCACAAGATTTAGTCAAACTGCATTTTATAATTGGAAGTTGAAGTAATGCGTAGTTAGTATGACAATCGAACTCCTAATAAACTCCTCGGAACTCATGAGATATTTTCACTTAGTGGCATGGTAATGTTCACCTCAGGTGATAATCGAACTCCATCTGGTAATTGAGAGTTGAGTTAATGTGCATAAACCTTCTAGTTGAACTCCATTTGGAAACTAGGAGTCTAGATAACATGGAGCTGTTATATTAAGTGCAATAGCTTTATATTAACTTTTAAATTAACTATTAACTTAACTCCAATGAAAATACAACTATGACTTTAACATCAACTATGAACTTAACCACCACAAATTAAATGGCTATTATATTATATTAATTATTAGATATAATTAAGCTTTATATTAACTTTTAAATTAACTATTAACTTAACTCCAATGATAATACAACTATGACTTTAACATCAACTATGAACTTAACCACCACAAATTAAGTGGTTATTATATTATATTAATTATTAGATATAATTAAGTGACATAAATTTTAGATAAAAACATTAACTATGTGTTAAATATATGCATGTTGACTTAATGTGAACATATTAATCTTATAAATATGGTTCTTGCTGACTGAGCTAGACTCAAACCTAGTTGCATCATTTTATTTGCTAAAATTTTGACTATTGGCAAAAATGATCAAAATTGTAGGTTCAGTTTGTTGAAATTGCATATTGGGGTGTCCCAAAATGGTTATCGAAAGGACTAAATCTATTTTTAAAACCAAAATTGCAATTTCAACAAAATTCCCCTCACTTAATTGCCAACAAAAATGCAAATATTCTAAAAAGTTTAGCTAACTCCTTATGGTTAGTGGTTTGCTGGTTCTCTTCTGTTGCTTTTATTTTTCAAACCTTCATAACTTATAGAAGGTATATATGGTCTCCGTCTGGTGTGCACAAAATATCCAAAGAACGTTAATCTTTTAAGGATGGGCCACATGCACCCTTGTTTCCCTACACATAAAAATTCCTGAGTTGTTCTCTCACATCCATCCAATTTCTCGATTCCATGTGTATGATCTTGCGGCCGACCATATTTACTTTTGTCATGGCACTTGGAAGTTTACTCTTTCCACTGCTCTCGCCATTATGTGTTCCGAATGCTTGTAAAGTCAATAGCCCCTGGCCAAGAGCTTCCATTTTAGAGGTCCAGACAGCCTGAAAAGAGTGTTGCAAACAGCGATGGCTACGTATTTTACATAAAATCATTGTAATAGTCTCGATTCCCTAATGATGAGGATGCTCTGCTTGTCACACGACACAATAAATCCAAAGAGCAGACAATAAAAAGCGCGGAGGGAATATATATGTTGTTGGAAAGTAGCAAGGGCATCTGCACGCGCACCAGAACTTTAACATCACACATTGCTATAGAATTTTTTTCAGTGCTTTTGTGACTTTCCTCGATCCTGTAACAGATGAGACAGAAGCTTGGTGTAATAAAGTTCAAGTTGTTACGATTGTTCACGTATACATACGCATTAGGGTTTCTTCCAATCATTTTAATGGGGCCATTGAAAAAGTAACCCTATATTTTTTTTTCCTTAGTAACATAATAGAAAATTGTATTATTCATTGACTTGTTACCCAAAAACCATGTTTGATAATTGCTACTAGTGACTTAAAATCATTCATTAATTTAAAGTTATGATCTTAGTTTATGACGTACCACGATCTAAATTCAATGTTATGATTTTAGTTTGTACAGGGTAAACACAATATGGATTTATATAAATTAATGCTATGGCTTTTATAAATTTGATTTTATGACTTTAGTTTAAATAGTAAACACAACATTTTAATCAAGACCATTATTAATAATTTAAAAAAACTATTNAAAAATTAAATTATATTAATAAATTACTTTTAACAAAATTATAAAATAAAATTTATTACATCCAAAATAATTAGTAGGTAGAGATTTTAGAAGAAGTTTATTTTATTTTCTTTAATTATAATAATGGAGGTACACATTTACATATATGATATACTAGTGTATAAAAATATTAAATACACTAAACATACAAAAAAAAAAAATCCTTAGTTAATGGAAAGAATATGTCTATTTAAGAAATCATAAAACACATTGGAGCATTACAACATAAAATGCATCTGTGTGTGGTCAAATACTTAAATAATAATAATAATAATATAGATTTTTACTTTAAAAAAATAATGATTTTTAATATTCAAAAAATTCCAAATTTTGAAAGTGCACAAAACAGACATATATACATACCAGTGTTTTGTTATAAATAGTGAATTTAGTGTTTTATTATAAATAGTGAAATGAATTTGAATGTTCAAACCACTAAATAGTGCAGTGAAGATTGAAAAGAGAGCAAAGAATTATTACATTTGATAGAGCATTAAAATATTTAGTAATATAATATATTTAATTTTTAATAAAACTATGAATATAACTAGTGTAATAACTCTAAAATTCATTAGTAAATTGTTTTAAAGAAATGGTCTAACTGTAATTTATAAGGATAAAGAATCTAAACCAATCTCAGTTTACTTTGTGACATAAGGATGCAATTGCGATACATATAACTCAAAACATGTGATCCCTATAAAGGATGTTTTTTTAGTCCTTTTTCCCATTCAAAACATAAGTGTCTCTTTGCGATGATATAGTGATACGATTTATTATTATGATGATATTACTTTTCTGTCATTAAATTTAAGAAGGAGAAGTAATTTTATTTTCTACTGGTTAACATTGTTGTGCTTGCTGGTTATGTTCTTTTTAGTCAACACCCTTAGGGATTAATTTAGTCATTTAAAAATAAAATAGTTTTACCCTTTAAAAATTTAAAAATGAATTGACAGTGGCCTCACGGCCTGAACTATTCTTCAAGTAACAAGCTAGAGGCCTCACATACTAGTTTCTTTAACATATATGTTATAAAGAATATCCATGGATTTACGACCTGATAATTATTTCATTAAGAAAACAACAATGGGAAAAGTAAGAGAGTATTCAAGACTGCACCAGTAAATGTCGCACGGGCTACTCTCCATTTATAAAACCTTATCCATAAAATAGTGAAAAACAATATCTATTGATAGTGGCGCTATGGCCTATCTCAAAAAAAAATATGACAAGGTAAAGGCCTCACAACCAGATTAGAGTCTTAGAAAGGCCTCAAGATCACATATAGTTTTATAAAACAACGAAACTGTAAAATCAAAATACAACTGAGTATATACAACACAAAATACCTCATAGGGTTTAGGCTATTTACATTCTGTAGAGATAGTCGTAGGACTGTTCTTACTTCTAAAAGACAAAAACATTAACCCTGTTGTTTTGTTCATACCAAAATTTGATTTAAACAGTCACATCGACTCCAAAATCCAACACAAAGATGGGCATCCAGACCATGCCATTAAAACTAAGGTCAAACCACAAAGTCATGAAGGAGAAGGCACAAGTATTACCTAGACCGCACAACCCCTTTTTAGCACAAAGTCCATCCAAGTTGTTGCAGAGAACCATTTCCGGATGCCTCCTGCACATACAAACTCAAGGGTCAAACAATGTCATATATAAAATTGATTTATGGTATAAGAAATTGATCATTACGATTACAGGGAAGGAATTACTTGTTCTTATGAATAAAGGCATGACCAAAACCATGCAGCGAAACATCAAATGAGCAAGCAAGGAGGAAGGGTGTTGAGGGTCGAATAACATGGCTCCTCCAGCATCGTTTTCACACATAGGAGCTAACTAGTTGAGCATAACCCAACCTAGAGAAAATGATCCCCAAACAAAACTTCATCTAAAAGATCAACACAATCAACAAGGTGCATTAAAACCCTAGGGTTTATGATTTGATGCTTGGAGTGGTGAATGTTAACAAAAAAAATGTTCACTTAGCTCTACATGGTCTAGACCATACACATACATCATATTCCTACCATAGTTTCCTTACTTTTGACCTTCACAATTGTATTTCCACAAAAATCGTCCAAAACATGATTATTTACTATGGTTTACCCTCACTCTCTCCCAAAAAAGGGTCAAAACCCCTAAAAGGGGTGAAAAACCCTAAAAAAAGAGAAAGGGCCAACAGACCACATGAAAATACCATGGGTAACCACATTGGGTCAAAAAAACCTAAGACCATACTATAAATACATTGTGAAGGGCTCTCCAAAAACAATGATAACCTTTTCATTTGTGGGTACGATGTGACACTCTTGCTATCAAGTATTCACATCTCTCTTTTTTCCACCATTCTCGTCACCATACCATTCCCACGGTGTACGTTGAGACATTCTCTGAACCCATATTGGATCCATTCCCCGTTTGACAACAGTCTGAGGAGACCATTGCATAACCAACCTGTGGTGTAGGCATAACCGTTTTTGATGATGGCTACGGTGGCCCACTTAACAAGAAAGGAGGTATATCTTTGTTTATTTGTATTTGTTTAGTTTTTTCCGACATATATTGAAATGTTACAAAATATTTGCTTTCTGTTACTAATCTAGTTTGTTGTTTTATTTTTCCATCAAACTCTTTCTTACGATCACAATGATATAAGTCTAGTGCTTTTCCACGTAATAGGGGAGAAATCCCCGTATAGTGAAAAACTCGATCATTTACGTAGTCATGTGAACATCTAATGCCAAATAGTGCATACCGAACTATATAGTTCACGGATCAATATTATCCACTATAATATATTTGTAAAATAAACTCAAACTAATGTTCTGATTAAGGATAGAATTACTTCCTTAACCTCACCTCAAATGCCTTTACATTGTTTTTTGTTATTCTCATGTGTTTTTCCTCCTAGCAAGAGGAAGTTTTCTTAGGTGTTGTGAAAAGTTAGAAGTTTATAAATATAGGTGTTTAAGCCTTAGACTTAAGAACCTTTTTAGCTAGGCTTCTACTCCTCCACCGTCAAACCTCCACAAGGAACAAACAAGGGTCATGCGTTAGTCGTAAAGGCTAAGTAAGACTCTTGAGGCTCCCCCCTCCTAGACCATAGGTAGGATAGAGGCTGAAAGAACAAAAAATAATTTCAAAAATTTTAACTTAAGATAAAAGTAGCTAGTGACTATATTACATTACAGTGCAACAAAATAATTTCATAGAAAGGACATGTTGTGAAAACACTAGACATAGTCTTTTGAGTCTTACAGTCATTTTCAGTTACTTTTGATTATTTGGCACAACTGATAAAGTGTAAAATATAACATCCCATGGATTTACCTTTCTAGGTAATTACAGAATTACATATAATAATAAAAAAATTTCTTCGTAGTTTAATGAGATGTTACATATGTCACTTGACCCTTTCGAGAAGCTGCAAAAAGATGGGTTATAGGTCTTACTTAGCATATATCGCTAATGCAAGACCTTTGTAACTTTTGTGCAGGTGTTGATTGAATAAGTCTTACAACCATCCTGTTCTCACCAAGAGTCCTAAGCTAAACATAAAACCTCCTATGCAAGGGCTTAAGAAAAAGGTAAAAGAAAATATACTTACCTTATTAATATAACACAAGTACATGCATAACGTAAGGTATTAAGGAATTTCTCCAAAATGAGAAAAGGGATAGTCTTGGACTATATAGTTTGGCTATACACGTAATACACCATGTGGCATTTAACGTTCACGTGAATGTATAAATACTCCAGTTGTTCACCACTTGGTAGGTCAACTCATAAACCATAGGGTTTAGTGCACCTCATTGAAAATGATTGTTTGTTTGATGAAGTTCTGCATTGGGTTCTTTTGTTCTCTATTCGTCCAATCCAGTCTTTGTCTGCTCGACTAGGTAGCTCCACTGTGCAAAAATGATGGTGGAGGAGCCGAGGTTCTCGGCCCTTGACACCATATAACCCTATCTGAGAGAGAAAATTTTGCTGGTGAGGTTCTATTTCAAATAAATTATGATGCCTATTTTCAACTCTTGCTTCTATCACGGTATTATACACAAAGACAAGATAAAATCTTACTCTGCAATCGTATGATTATTTTTCTTATGTCATAAAATATTTTTATAAAACCAATGTTTGACCTCTGTAGTTTGTTTGTGCAGGAATCTCTCTAAATCAGATTTCTGCAAGCTATTTTTGGTTGGACGCTCAGTTGAAAAGGATTTACAGGTCAGGTAAGACCTGTTACCTTTAATTTTTCATGGCTCTATGGATTGTAATATCGTGCCTTGATCTAAGTTATCATGGCATGGATTGGGAATCCATCTCTGTGTTTGTCCTTGGTGAAAGTGGTAATTTTCTTTGGTAGTCATGAGGCATTTTACATTTGAAAACTGTAATGGAGGAACACTTCGACTATAGATTCGAACAGACTGTGTAAATCAATGGTTTGTGTGAACAATGACAGGTTTATGTTTTATTTTAAGTTGTAATGAGCAGTCCGATGATTGTATCTCCAAAATTTAGATATTCCCTTCCCTTATTAAGAAATCAGTGCGGGTTTTTGATGATGTATTTATATAAGAATGTCTTGTTTAACAGTACTGGAGCTTTGTTTATTTATGAAACTATTTTGGTCATGTGGCCATTCTCTGTTTTTCATTTCTCTTGAGAAAGGCCATGAGGCCATTGTAAAACATGATTCTATTTGTTAAAAGAATGTTACCATTTTATAGTAATTACTAAGAAAAGAGATCGTTGCTCTGTTCTATTTTTATTTTAGTGTGTAGGTGTAATTAATCCTATGGGAATCGAACTTAGTTTCTGGATGAAGAGTTATGCGTTATTTAACAAGCCATGAGGAAACTGTCAAGTAAATTCAAAATTTGAGTGGATGTTACTATTTCTATATCAATTATTAAGACATAAGGCTGTTGTGAAATCTCTTGTATGTTTCAAATGCAATTGATAATACTAAAATGAACTTCAGAATGTAACCAGAGCTGTGGCCTGTTGATGATATCAATTTAGTATTTTTATTTATAAAATTTTAGTTTGTTGGGCCATAAAGCCCTTATAATGTAACTCTATTAACTAAAATCCTTAATCAAATTCAGTCTCTAAACCTGGTTCATTTAGTATTTTATCCTTGAAGCTTTGTTTAGCCTAACTGTAATGAGGGTTTAGGTTGCGAGGAAAAAACTCGGTCATAGATTGGAATTTAAAATTATGTGTGTGTGTGTGTGTGTCTATGTGGTTTATGGTCACCGAGAATGATTGTTTCCTTGCCAAGAACGTAGTGTCTCCATTTCTTGATAGCTTGCATAATGGCGTATAGTTCTTTTTCATACGTCGAGTAACTTCTAATTATGTCATTTAAAGTCTCGAAATGAAACATGACTCAATGGGAACTGCACTGAGGGCATAGTCTGATGCATCCATCTCAATCTCAAAGGTGTGATGCAAATCAAGTAACAAAAGTACTGGTGTAGTACAAAGCTTGTTTTTTATTTGTTCAAAAGTTTTTTGTTGTTTTCGTATCTATTTGACGACAGTTTTCCCATTTCCTTTAGTCATCTAATTCAAAGGCCATGCAATGTGACTGAAACCAAGTATGAATCTTCTATAGAAATTCACCAAATGAAGAAAAATTATTAGTTGATGAATGTTTTGAGGAATGGGAAAATATTTGAGGTTTTCTACTTTTTCTGGGTCGACATGAATTCCTACAGATTCAATTACATGCCCCATATATTTGATTATGGTCATCACAAATGAGCATTTGTCCATGTTCATATATAGACAATGTTGTTGGAGAGGGTTCAAAACTTGTCAAAGTTGTTAAGCATGTTCTTCCCATGATCGACTGAAAGTCAAGATATCATCGATATAGAGAACGACACATTTACTGATCAAAGGTCATAGAAGGCCATCCATATATCCTATGAAGGTTGCAGGTGCATTGGTTAAGCCGAAAGGCATGGCTAACCATTCAAACAATCCTTCCTTGGTATTGAAATTTATTTTTAGTACATCAGTGGACTTGATTAGATTCGGGTGGTATCCTGATTTGAGGTGGAGTTTCGTAAATAACTTATAACCTTTCATATTGTGAATGATTTCATCAATTTGTGGAAGAGGGTATATGTTCTTCACTAAAATTTTATTGAGATCCCGGTAGTCGATGCACATGTGTCAAGTCCCATCTTTCTTTGGAACTAAGATGATTGAACTTCCACAAGGAGAGGAGTTGGGGTGGATATGACCCTTATTAATCAAATCCTGGATTTGTCTCTGAATCTCTTCATTTCTGAGAATGGATCTTTTGTAAACAGATGCTCTAGGTAATGAAGAATCAGGAACAAGTTCAATTGAGTGTTTTACCTTACAATGTAGAGGTACTTAGTCTGGTGCTTAAGATATGTTCCGGTATTCTTGAATAATGTTGTTGATTTGTTGATGTTGTCGGGAGTTACACTGGTCGATGAGTTGACTCGTTGCTTCAGTCTTCCTGGAATGTTGAGGCTTTATCATGATTAATGCAAAATTTTGAGCATGATTGATAAGTTTATTTGTTTGTTTGGAACATATCATAGCAACCGTTGATGTAGGTTGTCGGTCTAGTATGTCATGCCATTGATTCTGGATTTTGACAATCACCTTTTGCGGTCATGACTGATATGTACCATGTCAATCCCATATGTAGGGTTTACCAAATAGAGAGTTGGATACGGAAAGTGGTTCCATGCCACAAAGTACTTCATCTTCAAAAGGCTTAATGAAGTAGGAAAGTAGGCATTGTGTTGTGATACTTAGTTCCTGTCCATCCTTCATCTAACCAATATTGTAAGGCTTAGGATGTGGAGTGGTGACAAGACCTAATTTCTTCACAAGATCTTCTGAAACGAAGTTCTTCTGATTAACATTATCCACAATCATATGTAATGGATTTTTCTAAACCCATATCTGTGTATGCAATAGGCTCTCTCATTCGTCCCCATCGATGATGGTCGAGGCTGTCAGAGTGGTCAAGGTCGAAGCCAAGAGGGTTGATGCATCTGGATCAGATTCTACCAGGGTTTTGTCGAATAAGTCATATGTCAAAATTTTTTCCAAAAATGTCTTTCGAGATTTGGATTCTCACATATCATGCCATGATGAACTCTAATAATCACACCATTTCTTGGTAGGATTTTGTTTGTTGTGATCCCTATTCTATCTCTGAAAGTTCTTGTTTTTATGATCGAGCTTTGGTGGAGTCAGATGAGAATGATTCTTGAACTTGTCGGAGTCGGTTGGTGACTTCTTCTCATATGCTCGACTTGTTGGATTGTTTGTGAAACATTATTTTCTTTTCTTTTTACATTCAAGATTGATGGAATAATGAAATGCATCCGCAAGCATACTGATAGTCAAGAAATCCATCTCTTGCTGAATATATGTGGATAAACTACTGACATAATTTAGGACAAGAAATTTCTCTTCTTCTTGTATGCCAATTCTAACCATGATTTGATAGAACTTGTCGGTGTAACTCTGTAAAGACTGGTCTTTCAATTTCCTTTCCTGCTGCCACTTCTTATACTGTTGTTCAAGATACTTGGGTGTGTAGAACTCCTTTCAAACATATTCAAAAATTTTTACCCATGTGCCTATGGGGTCTTCTTCTTTTTCCATCTTTGTTGATATATTCTCCCACCAATAGTGTATGGAGATTGAAATCTTCAAGGATGCAATGGTAATATTTTCCGCTTTAGAAAGTTGCTTTACTATGTAGTAAGATTCTAGTTGTACCCAATTTTTGATGGATTCCACGTCAATATTTCCTTCAAGGTTCGGTATGTATAGATTCATTTTCACTTTGAAGGAGTTATTTTTTTCGAAGTGAGGTCATGTCGAGAATTAATCGGAGTTCACAGTAACTCCCATGAGAATCTTGCTGAACTAGGAGAATATTTCGGTTCACTGGCGAGCCAATTCTTTTTCTATGAGTTGTTCTGTCTCGTTAGTTGCATGTCTATTGTATTCTTCTTTGTCCATCTTTTATGAAGTCGAAGAAAGTGTTTTCTTGTGTTGGTGAGTTTGCGAGCATGTTTGAACAAGAATAAGTTAATAACTTTGATGGAAGTGCTTATGTAACTTAAGATTTGGATAAGATCTTTCTCTGATACCAATGATCCACGCCATTCTTAGGTGCACGCTGGGGAGAATAGTTGGTTGAATGAGTCAAGTTATGTTATGGAAGAAGCATATCAGAAGAACCAACAAAGCAGGAAACAAACTAGGTCAACAAGAAATATACACACAGACATTATGAAATAATTCAAACCAATTTGTTACTTCTTCTCCATGAAATATGGAGGAATCAGATGATGTTCAGAAAGATGTATATTACATTAATGTACATGCTTATATTGGATGTTGCGACACTTGGGTGACTACCTGTTACATTCAGTTACAAGAAGTTATAACAGTTTAGAAGTTCAACCATCACAAAGCATGTTTGTATGATGTATGCTAAGGATAACCTAATGAATGAACATGTCGAGGTAGACCTGTTGAGGTGAACCTGTCAAATGAACATGTCAAGGCGAGCCTTTCGAAGGTGAACCTATCAGCTTCTGGTTGGATCATACATCTTTGGGAACATGCCAATTAATTATTTCTTTTATTTTATCCAAGTCCACTAATATACCTTCTTCGGATATCACGTGCCCTAGATATTGTATCTTACCTTTATAAATTTCACATTTACTAAATTTAGCATACAATTTATGTTCTCTTAAAACCTGTAGTATTATCTATAAGTGTTTATCAGGTTCCTCTTTCGTTTTAGAATAAATGAATATGTCATCTATGAAGACGACTACAAATTTATCTAAGTATTGCTTAAGACATTGTTCATTAAGCACATAAAAGTTGTTGGAGCGTTTGTTAGACCAAAGGGCATAACCACAAACTCATAGTGCCCGTATTTAGTTCTGAAAGTAGTCTTAAAAATATCTTCATCTTTAATTCTATCTTGATGATATCTAGATCTCAAGTCTATTTTTGAAAATATCATCGCTCCGCATATATGATCAAACAAATCATCGATGCAAGGAAGAAGAGATCTATTTTTAATTGTCATTTTGTTGAGTTGATGGTAGTCTATACATAGACATAAAGTACCGTCTTTCTTTTTAACTAATAAGACAGGTGCTCCCCAAGGGGATACACTTGGTCTTACATAATTTTTATCTATCAGTTCTTGCAATTTTAATTTTAATTTGTTAAGTTCTAAAATGTTCATTTGATAGGGAGCCTTGGAATTAGGTACAACTCTTGGTATTATTTCAATCGTAAAATCCATATCTCTTTTTGGAGGTAATCCTGGAATCTTTTTCGGGAAAACATCTAAGAATTCTTGTAGGATTGGAATATCATCGAATTTTAGCTTATTTTCTTTATCCATATGTTTTTTTATTATATGTACAACAAAGAATTTACAAGCTTTTGTTACATCCTTTTTCATTTTTAAGGTGGTGATTTTTCTAACTGAAACTTTCCTACCTATTCCTTTGACTGTAATCCTTTCTCCTTTATCATTTAAACAAGTAAATTTTTTCTAGAAACAATTGAAAATTACTTGATGTCTTTCCAGCCAATCCATACATATTAAAACATCATAAGATCCTAACGGTAATACATTTAATTTGACTTGAGTTTTAAATTGACTCATGAACAAATCACAATTTTCAACATAATTAACTACTTTCCTTTTAGTCCCTGTAGCCAACTGGACCATCCAAGGCTTTCCAAACTTTTTCAAAGATAAATTGCATTTTTCCACTATGCTAGGTGACACATATCTTAAACTAGCATATGGTCAATCAAAATAGAAACAGACTTATTTTGTATCATACCTTGTACTTCCACCATGGAAGTTTGATGATCATCCTGTTGATTCTCCAAGGATGCATTTATTTTGGGCTATTAATTTGATACATCTCCAACTATTTCCTCTTCCTGAATGATATGCACATTTCTGAAGTTCCCTTTTTTGTTCAGACAATACTTTTCATAATGTGGTCGTTGACATTCCCAGAACTTTACAAATTCCTTATGTTTACTATTTTTAACATAATTGTTAGGCATATCTATGCCTTTTAGTGTTGTAATATTTTGTTGTTTTTACTTTTAAAATATGTTCCTTGATAATTATTTTAAGAGAAATTCTGAGAATTATTTCCAAATTTTTTATTAGGCTTAAAACATTTTCTCTTCTGATCAAAGTTACCTGTTCTCTTATTCTTCTAGTTAGGTATGCTTTCTCTCTTCTTACCTTGTTCATAACAAAAGTCAACTTTTCTTGTTTCCTTTTCAAGGGTCTTTGGATTATCATTAGAGGAATTTTGGGGTCTAAAATGGGCCTCCTAAGGAAAATAATAAAATAATAGTTAAAATAATAAAATAATATTGATTAATTTTGGAGGAAGAAAGAAAAAAACTACTTTTTGTGTTCGTATTTTCGACATATCTCCCTGTGTCTTTACTCAAATTTTGATCAGGAGAGCTCGTTGGATACGGTATTTGATTCCACATCCAACGAGTACCCACACTGCATACTTTTGACGGACCCCGCCACCCCAAAAACAAGAAATATTTGAAAAAGCGTGATGATGACATCATCATCACGTTTTTTTAGGTATTTCTTGTTTTTGGGGTAGCGGGGTCCATCAAAAGTATGCAGTGTGGGTACTCGTTGGATGCGGAATCAAATTACGCATCTAACGAGCTCTCCCGATCAAAATTTGAGTAAAAACACAAGGAGATATGTCGAAAATACGAGCAAAAAAAGTAGTTTTTTTTAATGACAAATATGTCAATTCAACCATTATGGTTGACTTATTTTATTGAAATTCTATTGGTTCTTGAATTCCAACTCACAAAAACTTATTTTGGCACGTTTTCTTATAAGTCCCATTTAAGACCCCAAATTTCCTCTAATGCAAATTCAATTTTGTCCTTGAAGCATGTGGGAAGCCAGCTTAAAAATCTTTGTATTTTAGGTTTTTCATCAATTATATATGGTACATATATCAGTAAACTTAGAAATTTGATACTTAACTCTTTCATTGACATTGATCCCAGTTTAGTTCATAAAACTCTTTACATCTTTCTTCATAATACTGTTCAGATAAGAATTTCCTTTTAAAGTACTTTTTAAAGACTCTCTAGGTTAAATACTTTTCCTTAAGGTTTTTGACACTTTTTATATCATGCCACGAGATGTCATCTTTTCCGGTTATGTTGTAGATAGTCATCTGGGATTTTAGTCTACCAGAGTAGTTATAAATCTAAAAATATTTTTTCATCCCCGATAACCAATCCTCAGCTGCTTCACCCTTTTCCACTTCCCTATGAAAATGGGAGGTTTTATCTTATTAGCTTCTCCTGAAATCTCTTCATAAGGTTTATAATTCCTTTTTCTAGGCCTACGGTCACTTTCACTACTTTCACTTGTGTATTTATACCTTCCTCTATGCGGCCTTGTGTTAACTTCTGAAGAAAATTCACTATCAGAATATTTTAATTTCTTACCCTTGTGTTTATATGATACTATTTCAGAATCAGTTCATACGCATTTGTTTTATCTTTACCTTTGTTGTGTATTTTTTCAAGTAAAATTTGATTTAGTTCCAAACTTATTTCATTATCTATTTTCACAGTTTGTAGTTCATCCTTTAATTCTTTCACTATTTACAGCAACTCTCAGGGTTGATTATTTAGTTCCACATAAATGTTTTCTTGATTATTGTGATGACGTCCATTTTTAGCAGATGCTTCAATGTCTTCCATTTTCCCGCAAAACAAAATTTATTTCTGTACATAAATAAATTTAAATATGATCAAGATATTTTGTTTCTTGTTTATATTCAAGTGATCCAATCAGGCTAGTGTTTGGAAACTCGCTCTGATACCACATGTAACAACCTTAAAATTCGTAATTTTTTTTTAATGTAATGGTCTAACTGTAATTTATAAGGATAAAGAATGTAAACCAATCTCAGTTTGCTTTGTGACATAAGGATGTAGTTGTGACACATACAAATGAAAGCACGTGATCCCTACAAAGGATGTTTTTTTATAGTCTTTTTTCCCATTCAAACCATAAGTGTCTCTTTGTGATGATATAGTGATACGATTTATTATTACGATGATATTACTTTTCTATCATCAAATTTAAGAAAGATAAATCATTTTATTTTCTACTAGTTAACATTGTTCTGCTTGTTGGTTATGTTCTTTTTTATTTCACTTGACCCTTTCCAGATGTAGGGAAAAGATGGGTTACAGGTATTACTTAGCGTATATCGCTAATGCAAACCCTTTGTAACTTTTTTGCAGGTGTTGA
Source organism: Pseudotsuga menziesii (assembly GCA_001517045.1). NCBI lineage: Eukaryota > Viridiplantae > Streptophyta > Pinopsida > Pinales > Pinaceae > Pseudotsuga > Pseudotsuga menziesii. The sequence goes on along the minus strand of LPNX010899349.1, from coordinate 32,104 downwards.
TTCAAGAAGTCTTCCAACCATCATGTTCTCACCAAGAGTCCTAAGATAAACATAAACCCTCCGACACAAGGGATTAAGAAAAAGGTAAAGGAAACATACTTACCTTATTCATATAACACGAGTACATGCATAACATAAGGTATAAAAGCATTGCTCCAAAATGAAAAAGGGATAGTCTAGGAATATATAGTTTGGGTATCCACGTAATACACCATATGGAATCTAATGTTCACGTGAATGTGTAAATACTCAGTTGTTCACCACTTGGTATGTCAACTCATAAACCCTAGGGTTTAATGCACCTCATTGAAAGTGATTTTCTCTTCAATGAATTTCTGCATTGGGTTCTTTTGTTCTCTCTTCGTCCCATCTGATCTCTATCTGCTTGACTAGGTAGCTCCACTGTGTAAAAACGATGGTGGAGGAGCTGAGTTTCTCGGCCCTCGACACCATTTAACCCTGACCAAGAGAGAAAAGTTGTTTGGTGAGGTTCTATTTCCATGAAATGGTGACGCATGTGTTCAACTCTTACTTATATGACGGTCTTATACATAGAGACAAGTTAGACTCTTTCTCTGCAATCATATTATTGTTTTTATTTTGTCATAATTTTTTTTATAAAACCAATGTTTGACCTCTGTTGTTTGTTTGTGCAGGAAGCTCTCTAAATAGGAATTCTGCAAATAGTTTTTGGTTGGATTCTGAGTTGAAAAGGTTTTACGGTATATGTAAGACCCATTACCTTTCCTTTTTTCATGGCTCTATGGCTTGTAGCATCATGGATTGACCTGAGATCTCCTAGCATGGATTGGGAATCCATCTCTATGTTTGTCCTTTGTCAAAGTGGTAATTTTCTTTGGTATCCGTGAGGCATTTTACATTTGAAAACCGTAATGTAGTAACTCTTTGACCGTGGATTCAAATTGTCTGTGTAAATGAATGTTTTGTGTGAACAGTGACGAGGTTATGTTCTATTTTAAGTTGTAAAGAACAGTCCTATGACCGTCTCTCCAAAATGTAGATATCTGCTTCCCTTATAAGGAAACCCATGAGGGATTTTGCTGATGTATTTATATAAGCATGAATTATTTAATAGTAGTGTAGGTTTTTTTATTTATGAAACTATTTCGGTCATGCATCCATTCTCTGTTTTTTGTTTTGCTTGAGAATGGTCGTGAGGCCACTGCAAAAAATGATTCTAGTTGTTAAAAGAATGTTACTGGTTTATAGTAATTACTAACCAGAGATTCCATTGCTATGTTCTATTTATATTTTAATATGTAGGTGTAATGCCCCCCATGGGATTTGAACTTGGTTTATGGATGAAGAGTTATGAGTTATTTAACAAGTCGTGAGGCTACTGTCAAGTCGATTCAAGATTTAAGTGAATGTTATTATTTTTATATTAATTACTAAACCATAAGTCTTTTGTAAAATCTCTTCTACATTTCAAATGGAGTTGATAATACTAAAATAGCCTTCATCCTGTAACCAAAGTGGTGACCCGTCGATGATCTTGATTTAGTATTTTTATTTACAAATTTGTAGTTCACTGGGCCATAAAACCATTATGATGTAACTCTGTTAACTGAAATCCTTAATCGAATTCGGTCTCTTGTTGATATTGCAGCATTGAGAGTCATTCTCCAATATTGTAATATCAAGAAAGTAGGATTCTATAGTCCTACAAACATCCTCATATGATTGAGGTGGTGATGTTGGAAAGTCTTATGAGTAATATCAAGATAGTAGGCTTGTGTAGTCCTACGAATATCCTCATATGATTGAGGTGGTGATGTAGTATACTTGTGTATCCCTATGAATATCCTCATATGATTGAGGTGGACTGTAGGCTTGTGTAGCTTTATGAATATCCTCATATGATTGAGGTGGAAAGTAGGCTTGTGTATCCCTACGAATACCCTAATATGATTGAGGTGGACAGTAGGCTTGTGTAGTCCTACGAATATCCTCATCTTGTGAGGTGGTGTAGTTTACTATGTAGATTAGATATTCCATGTGATGTATGGCTAGTCATGGTCAACAGGTGCTACAAGTCTCCTTTAGGGATTAGCTACCCCTAGAGTGAGTTACTTTAGCATGTGACTATATGACCTGGAGAAATACATATGATCATAGGTTTGGAAATGATATTATGAGTATGATATGATAAGGATGATTATTTAATGAAACCACATATGGACCATGCAGATATATTTAATATAAGCACGGTGAAAGAGAGAGAACTCGAATCGATTAGATATCAATTGAGTATTAGTTATAGTAAACAAGTTCAGTTAATTACGGAATCAACTGCTTAATTTATGCAAGTGATTGTTGGAAATAACTAGTTCTATTCAGTTACATTAAGTTACTGTTCAGTTACATTCAGTTCATTTTAGTTACATTCAGTTCGATTACATTAAGTTACTGTTTAGTTACATTCAGTTCAGTTCACTTACATTCAGTTCTCTTCAGTTACATTCATTTCAGTTTAGTTACACTTAGTTGTATGCGGTTACACTCAGTTCCATTCAGTTGCATGCAGTACAATTATATTCAGCTCAGTTAACAACTCAGTTACAGTTATTTAATTAATGGAAGGCACATATCTTCTTGAGGGATATAATTATGGAGTGCCATCTTGGAACCGGATCATGGGTGCGCATGATTGAAGATGGATCAGTGTTCAAAGTGTTAACAAGTTGTTGATACATGCAACCATTCTATTTTTGTTGTAAAACCTAATTTGACTTGTTATTAAAGTGTTATGCACTTGGCAAGTTATATATGGTGTTCCATTTGATCTTCACTCTCTGGTGCTCTCAGTGAAAGCAATCTTCTATTGTGTTGTAATCATCCTCTTCTACCAATCTATCATACTCTAAGATCGTTTACTGGGTTTTTTATCCTTTGAATCAGTAGATGGTTTTCCCAGTGTATACCATGTGTTCTATGGTTTGATTTATTGATGTGATTTATATGCACTGTTATTATGGATTAAAGTTTTAAAGTTCAAGTTTCTTCATATTTTGCTCAATCACTAACATGGTATCGGAGAAAGGGCATGCAAGAGCTTAGTTTGTGCAAGAAACTAAATCCTATGTGATCTTGAGAAGTACTGAGCAAAGATCTTGGAGCCATGGCATCAATCTCCATCCAACCGGAAGACTAGTTTGATTATACTTCCAAATTGAAGGCAAGAGTATGAATCTATCTTGAGGAGAATGATCTAGATATTTACTTAACTTCAGTGAGTGAGGACTCTTTATGCAGGGGAAATTAAAGAGCAATTTAACATGCACCATTTCTGTCACTTTTCAAGAGACACATTTTGTGGAGACGTTTTGATCCATCCATGAGGAATCCAACAAAACGATTGAAAACCCACTTCAGAAATTGGTCGATTTATCTTACTATGAAAGATACGATTGTTAAATTTTCATATGCTTAAATAAGACATCAGTATATCATTTCATTTTTCATAATAAAAGCATATAAAATAGGATCACGGAA
>LPNX010899290.1:419904-511249 GCA_001517045.1 Pseudotsuga menziesii | reverse complement strand
GGGGGGGGGGGGGGACATTCAAACCCTTGAGCCAATAGGGTAAAATACAAATGTCAAAGGGAGAACCCATTAAACTGTCAACTACCCATTTTGTCCTTTTGTGCCTAGTCTTCTAGAAGTGTGGTTGAAGAAGTTATTTCCTTGGGATGAGAAATGTATGGAGGTCAAATTCGAATTTGGGAATTCACCCATTTTTGGAAAATGTGTTTTTGGCTTCTTAGGAAAGTAAATGCTTGGAAATGAATTCCCAAGCCATTATTCACCCATATCTTTCATTCCTCATTCATTCTCATGGATTTTGGGCTCGCTCACGCAACTGAAGCTTTTTGATCTCTCTCTCCCTCATGATTTGCTGTCGTTTCTTCACTTCTCCATGCTCTGAATCCGTTTTCTGCATTGTTGGGCGAATGGAAGAAAGGGGCCATGATTTTCTTAATATAATTGTCTTTGTATCTAGACACCTCATAGACCAGTCCACATAACCCAGAATATTAAAATTAATACAAAGCAGAAACTGTAAACAACCCAGCTTCAGAGGCCGATCATATAGACCAACAAAATGACTTTCCAGGTTCATCTATCCACCGAACTTTGTAATTTTGGATTATCTTATTTATACTTAAGTAAAGTATAACTTTTTTTGGAAAACAAATATTTATCAACAAAGTACCTCACCATGTAAATCAATACTCTTACTTGAGGCTTAATTTGTCTTTAATATTTAAAAGAGTTTATATTATAATAATGTGATGTGAATAGTACCTTATCATGTAAATCAATACTCCTCAAGTACCTCACCATGTAAATCAATACTCTTACTTAGGCTTAATTTGTTTTTAATGTTTAAAAGAGGTTATATTATAATAATGTAGATGTGAATAGTGCTTCACCATGTAAATCAATACTCTTATTTGAGACCTAATTTATCTTTATTGTTTAAAAGAGTTAGAGTTAAATTATAATAATGTGGATGTGAATTTTTAAAATTTTTATTAATCAATATTAAATTTATTATTTAAAAATAATATAATGTTTAAACAAGTTTATATTATAGTAACGTGGAGGTGAATTTTTTTATTTTTTATTAATTTATCAATATTAAACATATTATTTAAAAATAATATTGTTAAAAATAAATATATTAAAAATTATAATAATATTAAATTTATTATTTAAAAATAATATTTTGAAAAACAGATGTATTAAGAAATATAATAATAAATTTTAAAAAAGTAAAACAAAAATATAGAAAAATATAATAATTTTTTTTGTTAGAAAGGTTAAAAAAATATAAAGTTTATATGGGTCTTGAATATTTTTTTAAATAAATTTTAAAATTTTTTGGATGTTGATGGTTTAAAAACTAACTTGATTAGATTAATTTAGAGGTAACAATGCTAAATTTCAAAACTTTCAACGTTTGAGGGTTTAAAAAAATTTAAAAGATCTTATGAAAAAATAAAGTTAGGATTTTTTTTCCTAAAACTCAAATGAAGAGTGAGACATAAATTTAGAGATGGTGATGAACTTTGTTGTATATTTTATGTGATATTAAAAATTATGAATTGCTTGGTAAAGTTTTATAATACAAATGTGAATTAAGTGAAACTAGGAATTTAGAAAAAAAATTGTTTATAGCTTTTAAAAAAGTTTTCACACACAAATGAAGTGAGCTTCTTCAATAAATATTTTTTTCAAACTAAAAACAATGAACTTGAAAATATACAACCTTGAAATGCATAAAAAATCAAAATGAATTGTCATGTTTGGGGTTTCTTACTTAAGTTTGCTTTCTCTTAGCCTCCAACAGACCAGTTTATATTCTTAATGTAATTTTGTATTTAAATCAAAGTTCAAAATCCATCTGATGTTCCTGGTTCTATAATTAAAATCACCAATCACCAACTAATCATAATGTAATTTACTCAAAATTAAAATCTAATTTCCAATACCGTAGTTGCCACCTCGTGACTCTTGTTTTTTAATGAACATAAAATTTTTACCTACAATGTAAATTTAATTTGGTAAGTCGCAACATTAATTTGATTTCTACTCCTTTTGAATTAAATGCTTCATTGCCTAAGCTTGAATTGAAATTTATTCTAACTTTCCAAAGTAATCATTGTTTGAACTTGTTGCATGCTTGGGTGTTGTGGCAGTTTTGATGACTATGAACAAATTATGTAAAACCCAATGTTTGATTTAGAACTCTTTATATACACCAATAGTATTTTGGTGATGGAAACTCAACCAAAATCCTTCATCTTACTCCCTACTCGTTGTAATAACAAATTTGATTGTACACAAAAATTTGTAAGACGGATTACAAAGTAACAATATGGTGCTCTTATTTTCTATTGTCACTCTAAGTAACCTAGTGTCACTCTAAGTAACCTACATAGATGGAGACTAAACATACACACTAGATGTTATATTCCATGCAAACAATTGTGCGAGTTTCAATTGTCACCTTTTGTGAATTTGACGTCAATAGTTGTGTAGATTAGTGGTAGATTGTTGATAGAGAAGTGAGAGGTTTATGTTAGAAAAATAGGATCAAAGAGCAATAACAATAAACAATAAACAAGATGCAAATATTAAAATCACATTACAAGAGAGACACAAATATGACGTGGTTCACCCAATATGGGTAACATTTACAGAGAAATTGTCAGTCATTTATTATTATACCATCCAACAAAATGCAGGGATACAACCTACAGCAACCCTATTGCACTTCATTTTCACTCTCTCATGGTCTCTCTTACACAATCACAAAGACTGTTTATACAATGATATAATACAATATAGATTCGTATTACAATGATTTCCTTTTATAGGGGAATTACCATGGGAAAATACAAAGGGTTACCCAATACCATGGGCCCGTAAACTATTGGCCCACAAACATCCCAATTCTTTCAGGGGCTTCATCCCCAAACCCCCAGACCGCCATGCTAGGACAAGTGTATAGTAAAAGTGTGGTACAAACATAGTTGAACAATAACATCTATGAATATGGAAGATTAGGCTCCACAACCAACAATCTCTCACTTGGACATTGATCACAACAACTCCACCCCTGCTACACTTGTTGGAGTATGCTTTGAACCTTCAACCTGGAAAATTTCTCTTCTTCACCTTCATGCTTGAAGGCCAACTGAAACCGAGCAAGAACTTAGTTTCTCTCTGGTTACTACCTTTGTCAACATGTTTGTAGGATTCTGGCTAGTATGTATCTTTTCCAACTTTAGCAGCTCATCTTCTAGAACAAATCTTATTAAATGGTACTTGAGTTGTATATGTTTAGTATTTGAATGAAAGGATGATTTCTTTGCAATATGAATGACACCCTAGCTGTCACTATTCAACCTACCATTCTCCTACTTCTTACCCAAGTCCTCCATGAACCTCTACAACCAAATCATCTATTTACTAACCTCTGTAGCAGCAACATAATCGGCTTTTGTTGTTGAAAGTGTGACAACCTTTTGTAGTTTTGAAATCCAACTTACTGTTGTTCCACCTACATTAAAAACATACCATGTGGTTCTCCTCCTACTATCTTTATCACCTTCCATATCTACATCAACATATCTCTGTAGAACAGTGTCTAAACCTCAAAAACATAATGTATGAGAAGTGGTACCTCTCAAATACCTAAGAATCCATTGTACTACTTTTCAATGCTCTTTACCTAGATTGTTCATATACCTGCTCACAACTCCCACTGCATGTGAAATATATGGTCTTGTGCACATCATGGCATACATCAAGCTTCCAACTGTTAATGAATAGGGAACCTTGGACATGTATTCTATCTCTTCCCGTGTCTTGGGACACATCTCCTTACTTAGTTTGAAATAGGTGGCCAAAAGTGTACTAACCTGTTTTGTGTTCTTCATTCTAAACCTCTCCAACACATTTTCTATGTGATCACCTTGAGACAATGTCAATTTATGATTTTTCATGTCTCTGAGCACATTTATATCATGCATGTTAGACCCTACAACAAGGATGCGATCCACATAAAATAACAAGATAATATATCTTACATTATATAGCCTCTTGAAATAAACATAGTGGTCAGAATGGCATCTACAATAATGATGTTCTATCATAAACTTATCAAATTTTAAATACCACTGTCTTGGAGCTTGTTTCATGCCATACAAGTGCTTCTTCAACCTGCAAACCAAATTCTCCTTCCCTTTGACCTCATACCCCTGTGGCTGCTGCATATAAATCTCTTCCTCCAAATCCCCATGGAGAAAGATTGATTTTACATCTAACTTTTCAAGATGCAAATATTTTACCACCATTAGAGTTAAAATAGTCCTAATTGAAGTCATTTTAACAACAAGAGAAAATATTTCATCAAAATATATACCTTTGTTTTGTGGAGACCCCTTTACCACAAATCTAGTCGTGTACCGCTTCTTGCCTCCATCTTCTTCCTTCAACCTGTAAACCCATTTATCCTGCAATGTTATTTTTCCTGCAGGTAACTCAACCAAATCTGAAGTTTGGTTTCTTACCAATGATTCCATCTCCTCATTCATTCCTTGCTCCCACTTCTTTCTAGTTTCTACCTGCATTGCCTCTTCATAACATTTTGGTTCACCAGAATCAGTCATCAATAAATAATACAGTGAAGGAGAGAATCATTTAGGGGTCTACTTAACCTGGTAGATCTTCTTACATTTGCAGGATTTTCAGGTACATGTTTCTACTCTTGATTTTTCGGTGCCTTTGGAACTTAATTTTCTTTGATTTCATCAAGCACTATGTACTATGTGTTTTCCTTTTCCTTTTTCTTTCCCTGCAACTGATATTTGTGCAATGGAATACTACATCTCTACGCCTAATGATTTTGTGCTTTTCATAATGTCATAAGCGATAACCAAAATCATCAACCCCATATCCAATAAAGGTACATTTCTTGGATTTAGCCTCAAGCTTTGTTCTTTTTTCTTTATCAATATGGACAAATGCTTCACAACCAAAAGTTCTCATAAATGAGTAATTCACCTTTTTACCTGTCCATGCCTCCTCTGGAATCCCACCATCCAAATCACTTGAAGGCCCTATGTTTATTAAATAAACAACAGTGTCTACAGCATCAACCCAAAACTGTAAGGGAAACCTTGCATGCAATCTCATAAACCTTGCACGCTCCATGATCATTATGCTCATCCTTTGACACACCATTTTCTTGTGTTGTTCCTAGGACTTTCTTATCTTTACGAATATCGTGGTATGAATAGTAACTATCAAACTCCTTGCTGCAGTATTCGCCTACGTTATTATATCTGATACATTTCAACTTTTTTCCTATCTCATTCTCAACCAAATCTTTCCACTTCTTAAAAGTAGCAAACACATCAGATTTATGTCTAATGCAATAAACCCAAGTTTTTCTAGTTGCGTCATCAATAAAAGTAACATAATAATGAGAGCCACTAAGAGATTGTACTTGAGCCAGTCCCCAAACATTTGTATGGGCAAGCTCTAACTTTTCACTCTTCTTCTATTTCCCAACACTGAGAAATATAACTCTCTTTTCTTTTCCGTAAACACAATTCTCATAGAATTCCAAACTTACCTGCTTCAAAACTGGAACCAATTTCCTTGAGTGGAGAATATGCATCCCCTTCTCACTCATCTGGACAACCCTATGATGCCACAATGCTGCACCTATTTCTGTGGAAGCTACAGAGTTAGAAAAATCATTATTATGAGGACATAAATACAACAGACCTATCCTATCTCCTTTTGCTATTACCAGTGCTCCTTTAGTGATCTTCCTCCATGTTTTTCCAAATGTAGACCAACAACCACTATCTCCCAACTACCTTATTGAGAACATATTTATTTTCATACCAAGAATATGCATTATATCTTTTAGTAGCCATTCATTTCCATTATTTAACTTAATTTGTACCTTACCCATTTCAACAATTTTACATGATCCATCATCCCCCAATAAAATATGTCCAAAATCATCGGGAACATAATCATGAAAGAATTTCCTATGGGGTGTAGCATGACATGAAGCCCCTTAATATACTACATAGTAATCACTAGTATTATCTAATGCAAGAATCAAAGCATCTTGTAACACATCACCTGCTACATTTGCTTCCTGAGTAGTCTTCTGTTCCACGTCTCCTTTCTTCTTTGGAGCTCAGTAGTCTTTCTTCATATGTACTCTCTTACCACAGTTCCAACACTCTATTTTTCTCAGTCTGGACTTGGGTCTTCCCTTTATATACTGGTTGTGATTACCTAGGCTCCTTCCTCTCTCCCTTTGTCTTCTCCTACTCTCCATGGTCAACGCATTTCTTGATGTCTCACCTGTGATTTTTCTTCACAATTTCTCCGTAAGAATAACACCAACAACATCATCAAAATTTGGAGTGTTTGAACCAAGAACAGAGTTATTTACAGCCATGACCAATCCATTCCATCTTTCTAGCAATGAGCACAAGATTTGAAGAGCCCTAACCTCATCATCAAATTTCACTTTTACAAAAATTAGTTGACTAGTAATTGTATTAAATTCGTTTAAATGGTCAGCAACATATCCAACTTCTGACATCTTCATATTAAATCAATTCTTCATTAAAAATAAATTGTTGGAAGCTGAGGGTCTTTCATAGAGCTTAGTCAATGCGCTCATCACACCCTCCGCTGTCTTTTATTTTGAAATATTGAAAGCCACCAACGAATCCATCCACAATCGTATTGTTCCCAGTGCCTTTCTATCGAGAACCTCCCTTTCTTCATCCTTCATAGTCATCGATTTTTTTGTTTTTACACACAATGATAAGTATAGATCCTTCTGGTACAAATATTCCTCCATTTGCATCTTCCATAATTGGTAGTTTTGGTCGTTAAATTTCTCAACCCTAAACTTTCATTATTTTGTCATTGCTCCCACTCGACCCAGGAACCCTTCTTTTCTGTGAGTTGACCGACCAAATAGACCTTTTGGCTTTGATACCAATGGTTATAAAAATAGGATCACAGAGCCATAAAAATAAACAAGATGCAAATATTAAAAACACATTACAAGAGAGACATGGATACAACATGGTTCACCCAATATGGGCTACATGCACACAAAAATTGCTAGTCCTTTATTATTAAAACATCCAAAAAATTGAAGGGATACAAGATGCAACAACCGCGTTGCACTTCCTCTTCACTCTCTCACAGTATCTCTCACACAATTACAAATATTGTTTATACAATGCTACAATATAATACACAACCATATTACAATGTTTTCCTTTTATAGGGGAATTACCTTGGCAAAATACTACAGGTCACCCAATACCATGGGCCTGAAAATTATTGGCCAAAAAACATCCCAAAAATTTCTTTCAAGGGCTTCTCCCCCGGACATCCAAGTAGGGGGGGATGGGCCCCCCAAACCGCCGCGGGGGGGAGGGGGGGGGGGTGATGTCCCCCCGCACCTCCCTGCTAGGATGAGTGTACAGTAAAAATGGGGTACAAACACAACTGAACAATAACATCTCTCAATCTAGAAGATCGGGATACACAACCAACAGTTTAAATGTATTGTTTTATAGAGAAGTGATAGCTTTTAATGTAATGTTTTTCTTTAATCCTTAGTAACAAGATACAATAATTTTTTTGTTTCTATGTTATGGCTAAAATATATAGACATTATTGTAAGATAAATGGATTGGTTGTATATAAATAAGTTTTAAACCTAGAGAGAAGGTCCCCATAAACAATAATTAAATTATGAGCAATCTACTAAGTTTGGTTTCTATTGTCTTTCATATATTCGCATTGCATGATGTCATAATAAATTAAACCTAAGCTAAGGAATGTTTTTATATTCTATTCAAGATCCTTATAGAGATGTTATGTTCTCTATATCTCTCTTTATATATATAAATAACAAACAAGATTTTAAGAAGACATATGTACATAGAGACATGCCACACACACCCCACTTGAACTACCCCACAAAACAGGGAAACTTACAAGGCATTGGCATCCTAAATATTTTCTTCCAGTCCCTTCAAAGAGTCATTGAAAAATTTCCTCTATGCTTGACCCATTTCCACTATAGTACATATCTCTAGCTTACCCTTGAAATATTTTGTAAACAAATGTAATACCTCCTAAATCCCATTAATATTGGCGGACCTTTAAACCTAATATTCCCATGGAAACCACAATAAATGCCCCTTACAACCCATCAAAATCCTCCTATAAATACCCAAAAACCCAAATATCCACCTTCATATTCACTTTTTTTTCCCAAAAATGCTTTAAGGACAATTTGCATAAACCCTTGAGATAAAATTCACAACAACATTGATTGAAAGACTCATGGACCACACACCCACAATAATAAAAGGCACATATACCTTTATCGCATTGACAGTAGAGAGGTGCATTTACAACTCATTGTGATAGGGATGTTGTGAAACTAACCTTTATGTATGCTTCAAAAAATATATAATACTTATAACAAGTAATATTAATATTATATGTTAGCTATATATACAAAATGAAATGTGTGTGTGTTAAAGAGGTATTTGATATGTACATATAACATAAAACCATTGATACTATCCTTGTTAAAACTACCTTTATAGTCTCGGATTATGACCTAAAACTACTTTTGATTGGCTAAGAGTTCATATTCCTTGGATGTAAGGAAATAGGCTAATGACCCAAGACCTAGAGGCATTTAGCAAGAGTGGAACTCTACGCCCTTATGAACCACCAATGAGTTATTTCATGTGGCTAGGTATTGTCTACACACATTGTTTTTGTTGCATGCTAGGGTCTTCATATTGTATCACTAGAGGATAGGCTAGTAGTTTTGAGTCTTGTAGGTTTATTCCTACTTTGGAAAACAATAATTACAAGGAAAACACCCTCTATCATAGGTTATTGTGGAGGTTTTTAGTATTAAAATATTAGGTTGAAAATATTAAAAAAAAAACCTAGTTAAAACCTTTGTTATTGGTAGTTGACATGTTGGTGCCAGATTGGGCCATATTTTGGACCATTGGGAGGAGTGCCAATGATCAACATGTGGTGCATCATGGTGGCACTTCATGTGGAAGTTTTGCGATGTGCCAATTTTCATAGCAAGCGGCACTTACATGCCAAGTAAACTGCGTGTTGATCTAGTTGATCCAAAGAAGGACCAGTTTGGTCATCTTCCTTTAAAATAGGTTTTCGTAATGGGAAAAGGGTGGACTAAGGTTTGGTTGTTGAGTAGTCTTTATATTCGAGCATGATATTTTGTAGATATGCCTGTGGGATTTTGGGTTATCTAGCTTGCAGGAGGTATAATTTATTATGTGCAAGGCAATGTTGATCATGGAAGTTAGTTCCTTTCAATTTATGGGTTTATGATATCAATGAATGAGTGTTATGGAATGAATGACTAATCTTGCTAATGGATGAGTAGATTATATTTATTTATCAATGTTCTTCCATATGTGCCTAATATGGCAGTCCCTGTAATTCCCAGATCGTCTTTGGTGAGACCTTATTCATTCTTCATGAGTATTGAATATGCAGACACTTCGATGTACTTTTTGGTCCATCCTTTTGAACCTTGGTCTAAGAGTTTTTTGAGCCAACAATTGGTTATGTTGTTCGGAGTCTATATTGGGATCACCATGGAAGAATGGGGGGATGGTGTGGAATCCATCTAAGGATGAGATTGAGGAATGCAGGAAGCAGAAAGAAGACAAGTTCACATAGAAAGAGACCAAATATCTACACATTGATCCTCAGTGTTGGAAACAAAGGTAAATTTACTCGGACCTGCATGAGATATTTTTTGCAGAATTTTGTTGCTTATTGCATGAATAGGTAAAGAGGAAAACTAAGATCAACATAGTATGGTAGATACTAGAGCCAATCGTGTGGGATATAGAAAATACCTTATTAAATCTTCTTGAATATTGACTATGTCGCCACTTCGATGTACTTTTTGTTCCATCCTTTTGAACCATGGGTCTAAGAGTGTTTTGAGCCAACAATTGGTTCTGTTGTTGGGAGTCAATATTGGGATCACCATGGAAGAATGAGGGGATGATGTGGAATCCATCCAAGGATGAGATAGAGGAATGAAGGAAGTATAAAGAGGGCGAGTTCACATAGAAAGAGACCAGATATCTACACATTGATCGTTGGTGTTGGAAACAAAGGTACATTTACTTAGACCTGCATGAGATATTTTTTGCAAAATTTTGTTTCTTATTGCATGAATGGGTAAAGAGGAAAACTGAGATCAACATAGTATAATAGAGACCAGATCCAATAGTGTGGGATATAGAAAATAAATAGGTTGAGGGATTTGGAAAACAAGTGGGGCAGTGCAATAGAATTCTGGTTTAAAAGGGTAAAGGAAGAATATATCATAAAGTTTGCAATCGGGTGAAATGAATACTATAACAGTGCAGAGAGTAACTTTGAAGAGGGACCTAAAAAGAGGTTTCTTATTGAGATATTGTTGTGGATCAAGATGTTATTTGTAGAGAAAGGGTTGATGCACATGGAACCTAATACCATGGAAGAGTTAACCCTTGCACTTAGGGGGGGGCATGAAGAGGAGGGGAAGTAGTGAGAAATGGATCGAGAAATGATCGACTCTGAAGAAAGGAGAAACATATGAGAAGTGTCGAGATAAACAAAATTATTAGGAAATAAAAGAAGCAAGAGAAGATGAAATGTGAAGATAGTTCGTAGAGAAGAGGAAAGAAAATGTGAGGGAGAATTCTATGCCAGAAGGGTGTGTGGTGGATAGTGATGCACTAGAAGAGTGCACAAACATTACATAGGAAGGGTGAGTAGGCACCAAATGAGAAGTGTGTGTAGACACTGCATAGGAACATCCATCGAAGAGGTGCATCATAAAGGAAGAAGGCATGGAAGGTACCCATCGGATTAATGAAGGAAACACTATTGATAATCACTGACAAATGATAATGGTGACTAGAGTTGGATACCTAGATGAGGAAGTTTGTTGTGTGAAAAATAACCGCAATGGTGAGTAGTCTTCCCACTTTGAATCCATGGTAGGGGAAGTACTTGAGGGTGCAAGAAGAACCCAATACTATAGAATGAGTTAGTATTCCATACACCAAATGTAAAAGAAAACTCTAAATAATAAATAACAAGAAACTAAAATGACTTAAAATGGACAAGTGCTAAACAAAGTAAGATAACAAGAATATGCTAACCCAAATGTTGATTGCCCAATAGTCCAACTAAATACAATGGTGTAACCTAAAAGGTGAGAGATTCAAGGGAAGCCAATAATCTTCCTTAGGGGGTCCCTTCTTGTTCACACAATTGCAAAATAAGCTAATATAGAACAATGGAGAAACACTTTCTTCTTAGAGGAAGAGATCAAGGGATATTTTGCATGTCAACTTGACATAAGAAGTGGATTGAAATGTGAGATCTAAATGCAAGGTGAGATCTCAATGCAATTATTGCATCATAACTTTGACCTGATTTTCTCCTATAGGATGCATGCTCGTGGCTTCCTTTTATAGGCCAAATGGAGGGCAAGAAACATTTAAATCCAAATGTGAACACCCTTGTTAGTGAACTCATTCTCCAAGTACATGAACGGGTCCATTGAGCACTCACAAGCATGTGAGGAGTCCAGTTCAAATTTTGGAGGCAAGGGAGCCTTTATGAGCCTTAAATCCAACATAGAAAGTAAGTGGTACTGATGTTTTTACAATCACATAAATTTTGAAGGATACGTTACGTTGGTTTGCATAGGTTGTTGGACAATAAGTGACACTATATAGTGTGGGTATCTAGTACAATAACGACTGAGTTTGTCATCCCAAGCATCAATTTTACTTGTGGATATGATGAGGATGTCTTCAGTGAGATGCATGTTGTATGTTGACGATATATTTTTTGTAATATTAGCCAAAATGTCACATGTGTGTGAAATTTGAGTGTTCATAGATGCACCCTAATGTATGTTGTTTGGAAGGTACTGTAATAAGGTCCAAAATGCATCATTGTTTCTTTCTTTCCATATTCTGATAAGTTAGCAAGAATTAGTGAGTAAAAGGGTCTAACCATGGGGGAAGGTTGTTGATGATGATCGTTGAAGCTATAATGAATAAATGGTGTTTTAGACGAATGATACATGAATCCCTATGGTTGTGAAATTCTATCAAAAGAGATTACAATAACAGAAGACTGAGCGATCTTCTCTTGAAATGTCTGCTACAAGGACAAAGGTGTATTCGATCCCTGTATGAGTAAATCAATCCTGGAATGATGGTTATATTACTAATGTAGAAGCATAATTGCTAATGATGATGGGCATCCCACTTTGGTGGGGGATTTGAATAATGGTGGATTTGTTGGGGAACTTCACTATATCAAATGCGTTGTTTCCATGAATCATAAATGTGAAAAGTTCTACCACTCATATGTAAGGCTCCTCCTAATGCAATATACTTGTTGGCATCAAGAATAGGAGAGACCGCCAAGTAAGTGAACATTGATGAATCTACCTACTTAGTTCGAAGTGATCCCTTATATTGATGAGAAAAGACCCCAAGGTACAAATGTAACTACTGCAACTCTCAGAATGAGATGAGATGATGTTTAAGAGAGCTACAGTAATTGATAAGATGAGGGTCTTATCACTAGAACCAAGATCAAATATTTATCACACTTTTAACTAACTAAATAATAAATAATTAAAAATTAATCCTTTTTAAAATATTTTTGGAAAACTTCTTCCCACAACTTTACACAGCAAAAGTCTTCAACAACAAAATATTTTTAAAATTTTAAAATTTAACTTTGACCAATATAAATAATAGATAAATTGCTTTTAATGTAATTACAAATTACTTTTTATAAATCCCAAAGTTCAACTTTGGAAACAAAGAATCAAACTAAATTGAAATAAGTATAATTATTAATAATTTTGATGATAATTCTACATTTACCTTGAATCGATTACAATATAATTTAGCTATAATTACGTCGATAGTCGTTTCTATTATGGAGTGCATTTTTAATTAAAAACACTAATCTTTTTTGTCGTCCCTTCAACTAATTAAATGATGCCACGTGCGACAAGGTTTTAACATGGCCTGTCTAGGAATTCTACGCTCTAGGAATTTTTCTTCAACATATTTTGTGACCATTGTTCCGAGACTGCGACTGATATTTGTGCACACAATTTCAGATCGGGCACACACGCTTAGACGAGGGCATCGCTCAGGTAGGCACGCCTCATAGGTCGTTTCATTCTTAACCCCTCCTTTTACTATTTGGGTTTTAATTTTGTGTCCAAGTTACTTATTGTATATTGAAATGATTTGCCCATAATGTTTCTCCTTACAGGGGTTTCGAAGGATTTTCTGTAGCATGCACACAAACTGGTATTTTCTTCGTAGCAGTAAGAAATTTACTACCTTGATCATGAGGATGATGATGGTTGTGCTTCTATAAAACCCAAATGAATGTCTTCTAGGTAGCTTGCAATCCAAGAGTGAATATTTTATGAATTTCTTTAACAAATAGACCCTTGGAAGTCTTTGTCCTGAGGTTTTTTTTTTTGGGGGGGGGGTTCCAAGTAATGCTACTATAGTTTTGGTTTTTGTGTATTCAATACAACAGTATCTGTTCTACTACTATGTGATAGATGGGATTTATATTAAAAGTGATTTATAGATCCTAAATTCTTTACTTCCGCATATAATGGTAGAAAATGGGTAGTTATTTATAGATCCATGTTGGTGTGATAATTATCCAAAGAGGTGCTTCGATCTAGTATTAGTTTGTTTTCCTCATATTATACATACCTCTATCACTATTTGGAGATATGTAATTTGTGTCTTTTATTTAAATGAGATATTTTGGATCCATACTTATTTGAATTACGTAATATCCCATTTTTTAACCCAATTTCATTAAAATTGTATATGATGTAAATATTGTTATTTAATCATGGCAAGGAGCTAAAGGCCAAGGCCCCTCCATCAATTTAGTGTTTTATGTATCGGAAATTAAAATTGATGTATATGGTGTTCATGCTAGCGAGGCACAATATAAAATGAGACATCATGTAATTATGCAATTTAATAAAAATACCCACAACTAGCTATGTCAATGCAACAAAGAGACGGGGGCATGATTTCACAAGGAAAAGGGAGGGAAATAATTCAAACCCTTGAGCCAATAGTGTTGAGCCAAATGTCAATGGGAGAACCCATCAAACTCTCAACTACCCTTTTTGTCTTTTTGCACCCAAACATTTATTTCTTCCAGAAATTGGTTGAGGTAGTTAATGCTCTGTGTTACAGCTGATTTTACCACACATGGTTGATCACACATTCATGGCCTTCTCTATCCCTTTGTAGACTCTTTGGACCTCATGGACCAATATTATACTTTGATGTTTCCAAGTTCATCCCTAAAAACACATGTTTATTGATGTACGCGACTTTTAATCCCATAGTTGTGTATATACGTGGATATTGACCTCAAACCCATGTACATCAGGATGTGTGCATAAGTCCAAATATTTTTGGAGTTTTTCTTGATGTGTGTCCGAACCACTTGTCTCTTGGCCTTCCATATGCCTCGAGATCGCTCGGATTTGACCCTCCATTACCCCTTTGGAGTACTATATAAGGAACCCCTTAGATACATTGAAGGAGAGGAATTGAAGAGCAAGAAAACTATAGTCCATTGTTGCAGTAGCTTGCTTATACTTGAATCTGCATCCCTTTGTCCCTTTGGAGCACTTTGTGTTCTTCCTAAGCTTGCATTATCCTGTGAGATTTCTATCGAGAGATGGAGGATTGAGGTGGTGGAGGCCCAGGTGGAGGACTCAGTTTCTCCGGTTCGCAGATGTGCCGACAAAGGTTGTCAGTTTTGTAATCTCTGATTTGATTAATAGAAATATCTTTTCCTGTCCAATAATGTGCATTTAAATGAATATTGAATCCATGGGTGTTTAATTGCTTATACATTGTTAATTATATATGCTAGAGTAGATCTAAAACCATATTATATAGCATGCTTGTCTTGTTTGTTGTTGTTGAGAGAAAATTGCTAACACAAACGGGATTGGAAAAAGCTCAACGGGGATCTACTTCAATTACCATCCGGAATAAGGTATGATTCGAGATCTTTAGTGTTAGATGTTTGGTTTCTTTTGCACATAGGGAAGGGATCGATTTCTGCGGTTTATCTGTCTGTTGTGGTACACCCCAAGCCATGGGAAGTTTCTCTCCGTAACAAAATTGGAGACCATACTGGGGAGGTTCCTAGTTGTTTTTCTCTGGGGGTTTTTGGCATTCAATGTACTTGAATTGCTCGATTTCTCAGTTTCTGTGTCGGGTCTGGGGGCATGTTTTCCCAGTAGGGTCCTGAAGAAGTAAACTCTGTCTTAACCTGTATGTTTACCTGATTTTTCTCTCTTTTTCTTCCTGTATGTGGGTTTTTCTTTCACAGTCGTGTGTACATGCGGATTTTCCTGGAATAGTCGCTTATGTACGTAGGCTTACTAAGAGCAGTCACATATGACTTGATTTTTTACGTTATTGGGAGGATTAAGTGTTGTTGGGTGAGTTTGGATGATTGTTGAGTCTTCTTGGATGCTTCTGGAGTCTGTATACACCCCTGTTTCTAACCAGAGACTTCTTTTAGTTCAATTTTTGAAAATGTTCTTGTCATTCATTTTCTATGTTTTTGTTTTGAGATTAGTGCATTAGGTCTCTTTTACCTTGGTGCTTTGCTTGGCTGATGTTTGTGAGTGGTGCAGAGTCTGAGGGTGGTAGAGTCATCTTTTTGCTTTTATATCTCATTTAATTCAAAAATACAAAAATATTTTTCTTTTTGCATAGTTATGCATTGCTTTCATTTTCCATTATCATGGTACTTGCATTAGGTTTGCTTGGTGAATTATAGTTAGATTTTCATATAGGAACGATTGCATATACATTTGAAGCAAAATTTTTGCATTTCACGTAGTAGCAAACCCTGTTTTTCATTCTACACAGTGCATTTGCATTGATTGTTAGAGGTGCATTTTACTTCTTGTTGCGTCATAACTTCAATAGTTGCACGTCCATTTACCCTTTGTGTAATACATCCAATTAAAATCAACACATAATAAAATGAATTACACTCTTTTCTTTTCTAGGGTGCATCAACAAGATTTGGTTTTAGGGTCTTGGAATAGTTCATTGTAAGTTAATTATCCAAGACCACTAAACAAAACAATTAGGTGTCTGTCTAGGTGAGAGAGTGAAACCCTTGGTATAATTAGTGTTTCTTGGGACGCTCCTATTACATGAGAGTTAAGCACGAGGCAGTGCATGTGATTGTGACTAGGATGACCCTTGGTTACTTTCTGTGAGCGCCGGAGATATTTCCACGATTGTATTTGTATATGGGGGCCTTTTAGTATTGGCTGGTGCACCCCTAGTGAGCCAGTTGTGCTTTCAGGATTCGAGCTTTGCTACCCTGCCCATACGATCAATCCCGCTTGCAATTGTCCGCCTGAGCATTGGTTATATTTAGGTGACCTTAGTTGCCTTACCTAGGTTATCGAGGGGGTATTTGCAAAGATTATTCTGCAGGTGTCCTACCCAGGTAGGGGTCGGACAACACATTCGATATATGCGTTGAAGCTGAAGGACACTATAATTGGTTACAAACATCTGCTTGTTGTGTATGGGAGTCTCAATCCTCTCTTAGGCGAGACATACATGCTTCATTCAGGAGCTCAAATATCCTACCCTTTGTTTGCTTGTGATTTAGCTTTACTTTTTTTAGGTGTATGCTCTTTAAAAGCTAGTTTTCCTAGGGTTGCGTAATTAGATTGAGTCATTTATTATTATTGATTCATTATGGATTTGGGCACGGAACCTCGTCGTTCTTGTCATTTAGCAGGACTTGCGCCTTTCACATCTCCTCCTCCTTTGGGAGAGAGAACCAGATAGTCTGGGTGGACTAATTCTCACTTTGATTCACACACCATGGGAGATCATGAGGATGAGATTCTAGAGATGTCCTCTCCACCTCATGAGGTTGGGGATGGTGATCCTACTAGCACATATGATCCACCACATGAGCATCCTTCACGGTCTACTTATGATCCCTCATTCACAGGTCGTCAGTATTGGCTTCAAGGTGACGAGACTCACTATGAACCCACAAGCAATAATAATGTTAGATATGGCATGCCTGATATCCCCGAGTCTGATTTGGCATATCAAACCAAGTCGAAAGTTGACCCTGGCACTACACCTGGCGGTACTTCCATTCCTTTCCATGTGGAGAGGTTTGGGGGCACTAGTCACATTGCACCTTCCATCCCTGTGGTGGAGGCATCTTCACATGCTCATCCTAGGCCTAGTATTAGTAGCCTTATTCGGATACCAAAACCGAGACGTGTGAACATTGGAAACACCACTTACATTGCTTCACATGTTCCATCGTCTTCGACACCCGTTCCTTCAAATGCCTTTTTAATGACCCATCCTCCCCATAATTCGCGTGGGCCTTCTGGTCAGAATACTGCTACTAGTCATGTTCGTTGTAATCCTGTTCACACTGTAGTATCGCAAGGCCATGTGCCTCCTTCTGTGTTAACAGGACATGTACCTTCACATGGACCATCTTATGGTATGAACTATGGAGCTTCACATATACCTTCTTATGGACCGTATTATGGACAAAAATACCAATCATATGGGTACGGGTATCAACAACCCGCTTACTCTCCTAATTATGGAGTTGTAGCACCTCACAATTAGGGTACTCCGCATTATAATGCTTCCATGCAACCCTTCATGGGTCAAATGGGAGGAGTTTATTATCCCACTGGCCAAGGCCATGGTATTTATAGCAATCAAGCCTATCAAAACCAGTCCTATCAGGGAGCGTGGCATCGACCGACTCAACCTAGGATCCCTTTCCTTGCGACCTTGAACTTACCTGATTTGTCGAGCTTGATGAATGATCTTGTGTCTCATAATCTGGGATGGCCAGCAGTCCCTACCTGTCACGTCCCCGTCCCTCACCCGGCGAAGAGGACGCGACGAACATCAACACAACTGGGCAAACATCCCATGAAGATAAATCAGAGGAGATTAATGCTGAAATTAAAACTCTAACAACGGGCATAATTCACCATACAAGGATGCACAGTCCTTCAAACAATCAGCGGAAGCAAACATAGAAATTCCAGCATTTAACATCAGTATAAATTACAGAGATGAAGTAAACAACAACACTTATCTTTTGATGAAGAATTCACCCGCAACTAGCTACGTCGCTGCAACGTTCCACCCAACCATAGGCCAGCGTGCTCATCAATCTCTCAGCAATGCTGCCACCCCCGAGATGGGCATGATTCCTCCGGAATAAGGGTCAATTACAGGCTTATACATAGCCAAGGGGATACAAAACAGCCAAACCAAACACTGCTGGGTTTAACAGTCCTTCAGCAAGCGGCCAAGCCAGCATAGTCCGAAGACCAACCACTACATACCGTAGCAACACAACCCTTCACAGCCCTGTGAAGAAAGCATAACAACCGGTGACAGTACCAAACAAAGGGTGAGACACCACTCCAGCCTACAAGGCAACTCAGAGTTGGTTTTGGCCCTAACATGGCCAAAACAACCCAGCTGCAACCCAAATAGGGTGCTTCAGCAGCCCAACCACATAATGAACAACAGCACAAATCACAGACCACAATGGATAATCAACAGCACTCCTAGCATAGCCATGGGAACTCAACACAGACCCCAATGGAAAAACAGCTCACCCCAAATACCCAGTGGCCCAAAACGCAGTTGGACACCATAGCCAACAAAAACGTGGGGAAGTCAACGGCCCAGAACACAATCCGTGAGCACGGCTCACAACATGGGAAAACGACCCCAAACAGTCTGTGCGCGAGGGAACTTACACTAGACTGCAAAACACAGGAGAAAACATACCCGATTCCGCTCTGTGGAAATCGTGAATGACCACTGAAAGGCAGCTCCTTTCCCAGCTGCGTGAGAACCAGCAGCACAACGGCCTATGCATGAGGAAAAAAAAAACGGACTCGACCTCTGCGTGAGGGAGAACAGCTCCGCATATGCGCATGGATGAACACACAGCCAAAATGGTGCGCGGATGAGGAAGCTAAACCTTCTCTGCGCGTGAGGACGAACTTCCTGCGCGTGAAGAGAACAACAATGGCTCCCTGTGTGAGGAGAGGAGAACCGACCAGGAAAGAGTGCGTGAGGAGGATCAGACCCAATCGTGGTGAGAGTGAACAGGTCGGGGAAGAGTGCGTGAGGGAGAAGAATGGAAAACATGGGTGGAGTGGGCAGGTGGGAAAAGGACTGACAGTCCTGCCACCCCACTCCCAAAGGCATTAACTGCCTCAACCACCAGCAGCCATTACTCCTCAGCTGCCCAACAAAACATTAAAGAGGTTGACAAGGGAAGATGGAAAATCAACAATGTGACAAAACTTGGGTTTTTCCCCCATAACTAAGGTTTGACATCCCCCACCCCTTATCCTTTGGAATCATGCCCTTTTCATTCAACGTTGCACTGGCATAGCTGGTTGTGGTTTATTTTAATTGATGTGCATGTTGACATGATGTCGAATTATAATGTGCCTTATAGCACAACATACCATCGGCAATTATCCCCATTGCCGAAACATACACAACAAAATCGATGGTGGGGCTTTTGCCTTGAGCTCCTCACCACGATTAATTACAATATATACATCATGCAAACGGGGTCGAAACCGGGGACATTACACTAACCAAGATTCCTTCGTACATTCCCAAGTTCGAAGGTAAGGCTGGTGAAGATCCTGGTGAGCATGTCACCACTTTCCACCTTTGGTGCTATTCCAATTCCTTACACAACGATTCCATTTGTTTGAGGCTATTTCAACTCACCCTCATGGATTCTGCAGAGAAATGGTATATAGAGTTACCAGGGGAGCTTATGCTACATTCAATGATCTTTCCATGACTTTTCTTAATCATTTCCAGCTACCCACACGTTAGGATGTCGGTACCGAACTCTTGTCAACCTTTCGGCAAGACAAATCCACGCACATTTTGGATCATATTCAAGAGTGGCGTAGACAGAAACAATTAATTAAAGCCTTTATACCACCAGAGTTTCTTCTAGAATGGTTTCTAAAGTCATTGTTACCTTACATAGCAAAGGATGTTTCTACATCCAGAGTTCAAAATGAGGACCAAGCTATCTTTAGGGATCAAGAGTTGGATTTGATCTATGTTCAATTCAGACTCTTGTATGAGATTATCCGAATTCTCCAAGATCCAATTTTGACCCTAATATCAAACCTGGACCACATGTCGATGATATTGTTGGCTCCACAAGTACCAAACCTGGGGACTCGGTTACGAAACAAGTGAGCCAGTTATTGATTAACCAGCCTGCATTGGGACAAGCTACAACTTCATCTCAACCTACCCAATTGACGAGTGTACTCTCCGTGCAAACGTCGAACCCAAAAAGAAACCAGCAGACTGGAAGGAATAAAAAGAAAGAAAAAAATAATCGTAAGGGTGGGAATAAAAATGAAAATGGTAATAATAATGACAGGAACATGAATAATGCTGGGGGGACAAGCATACTAAACGTAAGGTGAAGTTTCCTTGTAAGTTGTGTAAGGACAATCACCTTACTCACTTGTGCCCTCGTATGGAGGATTCCTCTAAGTTCATAGCACAGGGCCCAGTTATGTTTACTAATACTTTACCTAATAATCAAAATATGAACTCAAGGATCGTTGATCCTGGTTGTGCGTTTGGTTGAAACCCGTTGGAGGTCGCTCTTGGTCACGGTTGTATCAACATGGTGAAAGCTTCCAAAGTTTTGACACGTGCGAAAGATTATGGTTCGTCAGAACTAGACCTTGGGAAAGAACCTTCCCCACCCAAGAGCCCTTTGCGAATTGAAAAACCTACGGATAAACTTGAAGCTCCACCTCGCATTCCTAAGGGAGTCTTGAACCGTTTGGGGCACAATCCTAATGCCCGAACTGCCCATAACTATTCAGTTATCGAGGATTTGGGCTAGACTCCTTGTGTGATGTTCGCGTTAGAAGTACTTCAAACTTGTCCTCCACAGAGGAAGTCCTTGTTTTCTGCTCTTGGGGTTAGTCACGATAGCTCTTCTTCCATTATAAAATTTGAAACCATGGGAGTACAGCCTTGCTTTCCTTACTACGTGTCTCTTTTGATTCATGTAGAGTGTCTCAACAACACCATCATGCATACTGTCATTGATGAAGGTGTTGTCGCTTCTGTGATGTCTTTGTATTGTTGGAAGGGCTTAGGTTCTTCCACGTTGTCTCAATCTGCGAACATGTTGATGGATTTCAATGGTAGGTCATTTCGGCCGCACTGTATACTTCCTTCTCTAAAGGTCCAATTGGGAGGGAAGACTGTCACGATCGAGGTCGAGGTGGTTGATGTGCCCCTTGACTACTATCTTTTGTTGGGTAGGAATTGGATGTACAGTATGCAAGTTGTAGATTCTTCCCTATTTCGAGTGGTTTGATTTCTGTTTAATGGGAAGATCATTACTATTGATCAAAAGTCATTCCATAATCCGAGTGCCAATTCATCATCAGGAGCCTCTATCCTTATTATCGATCATTCTCAGTCGGCAACTGAGAATGTGGGGGTGGGTATGTATCCTTCTCTCATGGGAACCTTTAGTTGTCCTGCGTCCATTCTTATGATTGGGTCTAGTCTTGGTGGGGCTTCATCCTCATCGAATTCGGTATCTTTTCACACTACTCATATGGAAGATCCTTGGATTCTTCCTTCACCGAGTACTTCGAGTGTGCCTATCGAGACAGACGTGTCGTTGCCCGCAACAATGGTGGCGTATTAAGCGAGTCTTGATCATGTTGTAGAGCCTAGTCCTTCCTCATCATGGACGGAGGAGGAGGACCCTTATGTGCTTCCTGCATGGGCAGTAGAGTCATCTCACTCTTATGACTTCCTTGATTATGTTTTTCCATCAGATGAAGCTATTCTTGAGGCCATGTCTGGGAATGAGCAACCTTGGGAAGAGTTGCACCATAAATCTTATGTCCTTCCTAATCTTGATCGTTTGGAATGTGATGACTTTAGGGAGATTCTTAGTGAGAAAATTGGTAGCCTTGTGGTCCCATTAAGCTCTCCTGGTTAGATGGCTGAAGGGAACATGGCTAACTTGTCACCAACGATTCCTATCAATATTTATCGTGATCCTAGTAAGATTGAGAATGTCTACATTGGGGTGGGTTGTTCCCCCAATGAGATTAAAGAGTATATCAAGTTGTTTAAGGCGTTTCGTGATATTTTCACTCAGTCATATGAAGAAATGCCATGTATAGACCCTCGTATTGTCGAACACGAAATCAAGACCTATCCGGATGCAAAACCGGTTCGACGACGTTTGCATGCTGTGAATCCTAGAAAAGCACCCACCATTAAAGCTGAGGTAGAGAAACTGCTCAAAGTTGGTTTTATCTATCACGTTCACTTGACGGAGTGGGTTTCAAATCCCGTTTCGGTGGATAAGAAGTAGGGATTGATCCGAATATGCATTGATTTTCGTGAATTAAATCGAGCCTGTCCTAAGGATAATTTCCCTACACCATTTATTGATCAAATTTTGGATGAGTGTGCGGGAAGTGATTCTTTTCTGGATGGATTTTCTGGATATAATCAGATACAAATTAAGCCCGAGGATCAACACAAGACCTCATTTATTTGTCCTTGGGGTACTTTTGCATATATGAAGATGCCCTTCGGCCTTAAAAACGTCGGAGCTACATTTCAACAAGCCATGACCTTAATCTTTCACGATCTTCAAACGCTTATCGAAGTATATTTGGATGATCTCGCTGCTCACTCTCATTTGAGAGTGTGCCATCCTTATCATTTGTGATTAGTGTTCGAAATATGTCGTCATTATCAAGTTTGTTTAAATCCTCATAAGTGCATCTTTTGCGTGATAGTTGGTCGTTTACTAGGATTCATCGTATTCAAGGAGGGTATTAGAGTCGATCCCTTGAAGGTTGAGGCAAAATTCAATTGTCTACCCCGCGTAACATTAAACACCTTCAATTTTTAAAAGGTATGGTGAACTTCTTACGAAGGTTCATGGTCATTTTTCCCAACTTGACTAAAGGCCTCATGCATCTATTGAAGAAGGACACCCCTTTTTACTAGGATGAGCGAACCCAGGAGTCTTTCGATGCTCTTAAGAAAGCCTTAGCAACAACCCCCGTGCTTAGTCCACCAGACTATGGCTGTGATTTCTTGATTTATGTGGCCGCGTCTCAGGAGACGGTTGGTATGGTTTTGGTTCAAGAGCATGAGGAGCTCCATGAGCATGTCATATATTATTTGATCAAAAACCTTATTGATGTGGAACGTCGCTTTTCCCATGTGGAGAAGCTAGCCTTCACCACCATTCATGCGGTTCAGCGTTTGAGACATTACATTCTCCTTCTCCAAACTTTGGTTGTAGCTCACATCAATCCATTTCAGTTCATCCTCACTAGAAGGATGATTGGGGGAAAATATAATAAATGGATTGTGGTTTTTAAAGAGTTTGATCTCAAATTCGTTTCGGCGAAATCGAAGAAATTGTTAATATTTGCGGAGCTCATATCATATTTCCCAAACTTGGGGGAAGAGGAAGTTTATGAGGATTCTTTTGTCGATGAGCATATATTCCTCATCTCAACTATGGACCCTTGGTATAGGGATATTATAGTGTATTTGCAAACATTGAAGGTCCCAACTCACCTCTCATGGGATGAGTGGTGATGATTACGTCACATAGCGAAGAACTACCTCATAGTGGATGACACTTTGTACTGCCATGGGGTGGATTCCATTTTACGTCGTTGTTTAACCCATAACGAGGATGAGGTCATACTTAATGATTTCCACGGAGGGGCATGTGGTGGTCATTTATCTGGGCATTATACATCCCAAAAAATCTTGAGAGCGGGATATTTTTTGCTGTCTATCTTCAAAGATTGTGTTAATGCAGTCAAGAAGTGCCACCCTTGCCATGTGTTTGCACGTAATATGCACTCGCATCCAGCCCCGTTGAATCCTATTATCACTGGCGGTCCCTTCACCAAGTGGGGGATTGATTTTATGGATTGCAACCCAGCTTCAGCTCGGGGGCACCATCATATTATTGTCGCTATCGATTACCTCACGAAATGGGAAAAGGCTATGCCCAGAGTTAAATCTGACGGTGAGACAACCGTGCATTTTGTTTTCAACCAGATTATCACCCAGTTCGACATTTCGAAAGAGCTTGTCATTGACCATGGTAGGCACTTTCAAAACAAAATGATGGAAGAGTTGGCTTCCAAGTGAGGGTATAAGCAAGAGCACTCCTCTTCTTATTACCCTTAAGCAAATGGACAGGTTGAAGTAGTGAACAAGTCACTTAAGTCTATTCTCCAACGAACCATTACATAAATCAAGAATAATTGGCATATCATGTTGTATCCTGCTTTGTGGGCCTATAGAACTGTGGTTAATACCGCCATCGATTATTTTCCCTATCATCTTGTGCATGGGGTGGAGGCAGTATTACTGGTTGAATGCGAAATCCCTTCTCTGAAGCTAGATGTGGAGCTTTTACCAGACACTTCCATATTGGAAGAGCATTTGGTCCACTTAGAGAAGCTTGATGAGCAGCGCCGAGATTCCTTAGTGGCTCTAGAGGTTAACAAGCGTCACGTTAAGGTCCAATATGATAAGTTTGTCCATCCAAGGAGGTTTAGTGAAGGTGACTTGGTCCTTTTGTAGGATCAAGCTAAGGAACCCTTGGGGGAAGGAAAGTTTAATCCCATGTGGCATGGTCCTTATGTGGTTAAACATGTCTTAGAGAAATGCGCCTATGAGCCGGTTGATTATGAAGGGACAGCCTTGGTGGAGCCTAGAAATGGGCTCTATCTCAAAAAATACTATGCATGATCTTCAGCCAGGGCTGATTTTTGTATATTATTGTACAATTTTGCATTGCATAGTTAGGTTTTCTTATGGTGATTGGGTTTGTTGATTAGATTTTGTTTCTTATGGCAGATGTCAATGGAATATTTCGCTTACATAGGATTTGCTGATGGTGCTAGCCGCCACACTCAAAACTTAGCTTCGGTTGCTTGGGTGATCTATACTCCTACGGGCCAAGTATTGTCTTCAGGAGGCGTATGTTTACGACCTTCATAAAAAAATGTTGCTGAATATAGTGTCGTCATTGAATTATTGTGTGATGCCATTTCACATGGTGTTCATTCTCTTGAGGTACGTCTTGATTCGCAGTTAGTGGTTTCACAACTTAATGGCTTGTATCGTATTAGGGATCTGACATTATTATGAAGATTCTTACGTATTAGATTGCTAGAACAGTAATTTGAGAGTATAACATACATTCATGTTCCAAGAATTTTTAATAAAGTTGTTGACTCATATGCTAACTATGTGTTAGATTGGCATTTGTTTCACAGACCATAAGCATATCACAAACACATTTTACACACATGTAAATAAAATAAAAATCGATCATCATAAAAAAAATTTCATTAAGTTCAAAAAGTGACATCATAATACATAAGTGTCATATACAAAATTGGGGCTTCCGAGCCACCAAAATATACTACACGGTTATACAAAACATATACACCTAGGTCTCTAAGCCTGAGGTGGAGGAGGGTGTTGATCATGATAGCACACTACGGCTCTAACTAGCCGGTGAAATAGTCGAACCCATGCTCATGGTAGTCCAACCACTTGGCGCTACATGGCCTCAGGCAAGTCCTTGACCTACACCATGGATACTCTATGTGTCAATTGAACAAAGTTCATACGGATGCTTTGGATCGTTCACTCCACATCCACAGCCATAATATCATCACCTCTTCCCCTCCGCCAATGACGAGGAAAGCCATCTGGCCGTCGTAGTCCTACATCTGCATATACATGACAGATTGTCACTATGTGTCGTCACACCAAAAACATGTCTTTTGATTTCATATATCAAAAAACACAAAAAAAATTAAATAATTCAAAAATTAAAAGTGGGTTTGGGATTCTTTACCTATGTCTCCATAAGCCGCTCCTGGTGGTAGGGGCATATCTGGGTCTCCACGGAAGTCTATCCCTGCATAGGAGTAGTCATCTATGGCGACGATATGTCTTTTCCACCATGGAAAAAACTCTGTTAGGTAGGGGTTATCCACCCTGCCACCTCCCAGTCTACGCATGACATTATCCCAGCATCGCTGAGCTGGATCCCAGACCCCATGTAGAGCAATGTCTACTCTAGGGCTCAGCTTAGGAACCCGCTCAAAGAAGAATGTGCTCACTATGTTGCAAAACTTGAAGTTCCACACTCTACCCATCTTGTAATCACTGAGCTATTGTTTCATGTTGCTCAGTAGCGTAGTACCCCAGTCATATATTGTAGGTCGCATACACTCTACCGCATAGAAAATCATTGGCCGTGAGGCCTGGTGGAGTGAATCCAAACCTACAATCCTGCCTAATTCCAAGAGTATGGCTTTCAGCCCCAGAATCTTAATAGAGTTTGTCGGGATTTGACTCCAAACCTTCTCCATATTCGGAAGACAGTACACGGCTATGTACTCATCGATGGTCAATCCACCTCCTGGACCTTGGGATCAGAGCTTCACCACCTCCCCTCATCGGGACAAACATGTGATGAAATATATGTCCTCAACCTCAATGCTGAGTGACATCCCATCTATTTGAAATGTTTCAAACTCTGGATCCCAATAATCTACCAGCAGCAAGAGTAGTCTTGATTTGGCCCTCAGGCTGCCAAGAATCCAAAACTTGTATAAGCCACATGCCCACAATGCTTGTTGAGCCATAAGATCAGCTTGAACAGCTTCTTCAACATCACCATGTTCTCTCTCTCACCACTCTAGTACCATCCTGCACAAAAACCAAGTTTTTGATCATTATTTTTCCATTAAATCCTTGTTCGCGGCCCTATATGCAACTATTTTCAAAACAGTCGTGTATGTACGTGGTTTCGGGGCATTTTCCACGTATGGTCAGCCCTATACGCAGAAAAAAGCCTAATTTCCACGTGGGCCAAAACGCCGAAGTTGGGATGGCCCAAAAAATTAATTTGACCATGGAATTTGAAAATTTTTATATCAAAATGCAAGAGAGAGGCAAGGGAATCTACCTGGATCAAACGGGGATGGATTCCACCAGACAATGCTCCCGGAATCCGCTTATGAAGTTCTAAGCTCAAATGCACTATGTTGGGTAAAAAATTCAAATGGTATGAAAATTTTTAAATTTTTCACTATTTATTTCTATAGTTTTTTACCGTTTCTGATCATTTTGGACCGTTTGAACTAATTTGATGTTGTAGGAGCCCACTTTGAGTGCAGTTTGACCGTGGCTTTGACCCGTTCATGCCTATTTCAGGTATTATGTCTAAACTATCATTTAGGTTAGGTTTCACATCCATTTGCACTTTGCATAACCTTATGACTGTTTCATCTTAACCTTAGGTACGAACCCATTCTATCTTGTCACGAAACCTTCTTACTGCTTTTAGAAGTGACATGTTGTGAATGATAGAGCTTTCCCATACATGGGTACCCTAGTTAGATCCTATTTTGCATTTGGTTCTCATGCTGACATTTCTCCTGTAGGGTGTGGGAGTCCTTTGTATAATACCACCATGACTTTGATCAAGAGCTCATACTCCTCTTGAACTTTATGCTGGTCGTTTCCCCGGGACTCCCTTGTATATGTCAAGTTATAATTGCATTATCATGAGGTTTGCTTGCCTTATGGAGCCTTATGCTGGCTTCCCTGAATTCGACTATTAGCCATACAGCCCAAGCTTTTCTAATGTCTAGCCAAGCAGAGCCTTTTTACACATCTTTTGCAGCTTGATACCCCATTTTTTTACTGGGAGGAGACCTTCCCCCGAGTGTCGTTATCCTGCACATGTTGTCCTTGCATTGAGCATAGGTATGTTCTGCTACTTGGAACTAGCCTGTTTGACCCCTGGCACTCGTCTCCTCCTAGATTTGTAACTATAAAGCACTTTTATTCTTTTCAAGCTTTTCAAAATATCTGAAAAAGTCCAAAAAAATAAAAAAACCAAAAATCCATATAGGAAAAGATGTTATCTTTGGAAGCAATCGAGTCATGTCGCCTTCGAATAGAGCACTGCACATCCTTTGGTTGGGTTAGTAGTTTAACTTTAGGAGTTGTACTCATTTCTCTGAGCTTATCTCCACTGACTATTTAAGCTTCCAGTCCCTATGGAGCCTCTGTTGATGCCTCCTGTGTCACAGAGATGTCCCATTTTTGCATATCAAGACTATGCTTCCTACATTTAGTCAACATTTTCCTTTATGCTCTTGTTCGAAGGAAGTTGAAGCCTGAGTCGGCCATTCCTCAGTTGTCTTGACTTTGCATGTCAGCCATTCCCAGTACTATTACTAGTTCATGCACATTTTTTTCGAGTCCTTCCACATTATACAACGTTGCTGAGTGCCTCGTTTTGGTTGATGGGGGATGCCTTAATGCCCTCCTTCCAGCAGATTCCATCCCATTGACTTCAAATTGTTTATTCTGGGATAGGAGTCTAGATTCATTTGAGTGCCTTGAGACTTATAGTCATCAGTGGTAGGTTCTCTTGCCATCGACAGTTTTGGGAATACATCAATGTTCCCTAATCGTTGGATTCTTTCAAGTGTTCGACCTCAACACATCTATTCACACTTGTTAGATTGCACTCTAGTACCTTGATTCCCATTTTAATTATCGGTGGGTGATCTCGTGTCTGTTAACGGTATACATCAATGGCCAGTAATCATATGATGGACTACTATGTTCAACCTCAACACCTCTATTCACATAGTAGGACATGTACTCGTAGTGGTTTGTGTAGAAGACTTTCCAGATTGGTGGCATTCCATATATTCTACCTCATTGATCGTGCCAGTGTTCATGAGATTTTAGCTCTTGTGACTTGATTCCAGTGTATGTTAGATATCTTCAGCCATTATGGAGATCTTGATCCATTGTATATCTTCATATTCTATGGAGATCTTGATCCTTTGTATATCTTCATCATGTATATTCTGATCTATTATATATTGTACGTGGTGATGGCCACATATGTCACATTTTGTATATCATGCCTAATCATGGCCATTGTACCCTTATGTATCTGGGACTGCTACATCGAGATGTGTGCATAAGTCCAAATAATTTTGGAGTTTTCCTTGATGTGTGTCCGAACCACTTATCTCTTGGCCTTTTAGTATGCAGATATATCGCTTGGATTTGACCCTCCATTACCCCTTTGGAGTACTATATAAGGAACCCCTTGGATACATTGAAGGAGAGGGATTAAAGAGCAATAAAACTATAGTCCATTATTGTCGTAGCTTGATTATACTTGCATCTGCATCCCTTTATCCCTTTGGAGCACTTTGTGTTCTTCCCAAGCTTGCTTTTTCCTGTGAGCTTGCTATCGAGAGATGGAGGATTGAGGTGGTGGAGGCCCAAGTGGTAAACGTGCCGATAGAGGTTGTCACTTGTGTAATCTCTGATTTGATTAATAGAAATATCTTTTCCGGTCCAATAATGTGCATTTAAATGAATATTGAATCCATGGATGTGTTTAATTGCTTATACATTGTTGATTATATATGCTAGAGTATATCTAACACCATATTATATAGCATGCTTTTCTTGTTTACTATTGTTGAGAGCAAATTTTTGACACAAGTGGGATTGGAAAAAGCTCAATGAGGATCTACTTAACCATCCAGAATAAGGTATGATTCAAGATCCTTTAGTGTTAGATGTTTGGTTTCTCTTGCATATTGGGAAGGGATTGATTTCTGTTGTTTATCTGTTTGTTTTGGTACACCCCAAGCCATAGGAACTTTCTCTCCGTAACACCTTGGGAATGGAAGAGTACGGTAGTCAAATTCATATCAGGTTTGGGAAATTGAATTTTGACTTATGGGGCAAGAAA
The DNA here is from genome assembly GCA_001517045.1 of Pseudotsuga menziesii. Classification (NCBI taxonomy): domain Eukaryota; kingdom Viridiplantae; phylum Streptophyta; class Pinopsida; order Pinales; family Pinaceae; genus Pseudotsuga; species Pseudotsuga menziesii. Next base: position 481,111 of record LPNX010899290.1, on the reverse strand, counting down.
ACTCGAAGAAAAGGCTTGCCACTCCATTATTTACCCATGTGTTTTTCTCTCTCATGCAACTGGAGGTACCTCGGCATTTTTCCTCTATGTTTTCTGTAATTTCCTTCATTTCCATGGCTGGGAAAACCTGTTTTTATATTGCTTAGTGAATGGGAAACAGAGAACCACGATTTGGGGGTTTGAAGAGCTCGTTTTTGCTCCCGTAAATCCCCAAATCATTTTGTGAAATTGAATTTTCTCTCCAATGGTTGGTTTTCCCCATCTGCAATTTTGTTTTGGCTACCAGACCGTTTTTCTACAAGCCCAGCATTTGTATTTTGTTGTGATGTGCACCCTTGTTTTGGTATGAAAGACTTAGGAGTGGAAGAGGTCCAGAATTGAATTGATAAACCTAGTGAAGAGATGAACCTCATAGTCAGATCAAGAGGGGCTGGCAAATCTTCTATGCACACCCTTAAGAGCACTGGAAGAGAAGGTATATCCCGAGGGACTGTGTAGCAGTGAAGGAAATACTTCCTTGTGTTGGGTGTGTAGGAATTGTGGATGCCAAGCTAGATATATCTGGTGCATGTGTCCATAGCTCTATGGTTGAGCTCACTAGCTTAGCAATTCTCCCTTTCCACTGCCTTACCAGCTTGATAAACCCAACTGTAGTTTGGGTTAGCTGAGTTTTGATGTGTTTTGGGAATGTGTGAGCCTAATGTTCCCTAGTTCCTTGTGGAAATCATGCCCAACTCGAGGGTGGCAGTGGTGTTGAGAGATTGATAAGCACACTAGCCTATGGTTTGGTGGAACGTTGCAGCGACATAGCTAGTTGTAGGACAACTTATTTTCAAGATAAGTATTCTCTGTGAATTTAATTTCTGCAACTGTATTTGTTTAAGAATTGTGTATGAACATATAGAATGCTTGCAATGTGTTTGCTTCTGTTGTATTTTCATTCATTATACATATGTATATGTTGGTTATTTGCAATGCATTTTTTGTTTATGTTCATGGGGATGAGATCCTTGGTTTGATAGAGCGGCAGTGTTGTGAGTCGCATCTTCTCCTTATCGTGCAAGAGGGGAGGGGATGTGACAAATTTGAATAATGTAGGCATTTTTAGAAATATTTTAAAGATCTATCGAATTAATCTAGGGTTGTGGGATTTACTTATGGTTTTTGACTCTTATTGTAGATGGAGACCCTTTTGTTCACATCTAGTATGTAAATGAGAGACACCCATATAAATGTTACGTTTATATTTCTGACTCAATGTTGGATGCATGCCTCACCCAAGACTGTGATAGCAAGCTAGCATGCAAGGCTTGCACTAAATACAAACGTGGTCATGGTTTTTGGTGAAATCAACAAGTATGGAAACATTGGGATATTTCGAGGTGTTGAGGGCAGACAGATGTGTGAAGCTGAAGAGCATACTAGGGTTTTCGTAGTGTACAAAGCTTCAACAACTATCTGTTTCTAGTTGCTCTGAGTTAGAAGAGTTGCCAAGTATGAAAACATTGGGATCTTTGGAGGTGTTGCATGCAAACAAATGTGTGAAGTTGAAGACCATACGAGGGTTGGAGTAGGAGACAAAGCTTCCACACCTAATTGTTTTTGGGTACTCTGATTTAGCAGATCTTCCAAGCATGGAATGATTGGTATCTTTGGAGGTGTTGATTACAATGGAATGTTTGAAGTTGTAGAGCATACGGGAGTTAGCCCAGTGTATAAAGCTTCAACTCCTATCTGTGAACTATTGCAGTGAGTTAGAAGAGATGGAAGGTGTTGAAGATTGTACGTGGATGAAGAAGCTTGTTGTCTCTGGATGTCCCAATTTACAGTGTCTAGTGTGGGAGTAGTGACCAACTACTCGGATTTACATGAAACATAAAGCAAGAGGAAGCGGTTTTACAATGAATGAATAATTTGATCATCCTAAGAGGCATCCATAAGGGTGCATGGAAATATATACAAAAGGTTTGTGGTATTTATTATTTAGTCTTTATTGTGATAATACAAAGTTTTTTCCTATGTACATGGTTTATTCACAATCTAACACTTTTCGCTTTGATTATTATCATTTATATAAATTTATAGCAACTCAATTGATTGTATCAAAGACCACAAATTGAAGTTTTACTTGTACCTATTATATGATCTATTGACAAGCATTGTTGTATAGTGTAGTGAGATTTGAGTGACCTCCCAAGGGGACAAGGATTGGTGTACAGTGTAGTCAAATTTGAGCGACCTCATAAGGGGTTTGAAAACTTGGAAGAGCGTTGAATGAGGTTAAATATCATGGAAAGTGTGTCAAATCAGGATATTTTGGTAAAGTTTTAAAGCCATACGTCTGCTATCTCAATATTCAAGCATTATTTTTAAGAAACATACGAAGGAAGTTGCTTCATATTGATAACTTCGGCTAGGGTTCCAAGCCATGGACAAAGGTGTAAACATAACGTAGGAGAAGCAAATGATTTGGGCGAGTTTTACATCCAGAAGAACAAGTCATCGCTCTGCAGGTAAGGTGTTCTTGCTTTTTAGCTAAATTATATTTGAAGTTTTGGATTCTCTTGTAATTAGTTTGATTTTGGTTGTACTTGATTTCATGGATATCCATTCAAGCATAAAACAACCATATGATGGTATAGATTTGAAATTTTGGATTTTTGTGTAATTAGTTTGGTTATGGTTGTAATTGATTTCATGGTCATCCATTCAAGCATATAACAACCATATGATGGTCTAGGTTCATATTAATTTCATTTATTTAATGTTTCAGTGGATAGAGGCAACATATTACACTCCTCTTTCATTAGACAGTGTCACACACACCCACTTATACATTTTCCAGCTTTTAATTTTAAAAGACAAAAACAACCCAATTTTTGGCCGAAGCAGGATGAAAACTCGTAGAACATCACTTTTGGGGTTCTCAAGAATAGCCCTTACTGGAATGTGCTGAATATTGAAGTGAGCTAGTTATCATAAACTCTCCGCCAATCTATCGCTACACCACAACCCAAACAACTATACAATTTGCATACATCAACCATCCATCTGGCAATTTTTAATGTTGTATTTAGCTTTCAGATGGATTTATTATCTTTGCTTTCCATGAAGGTGGCCTTCAAACCATTTTTTTTGACAATAGGAAATAATAGTCAATGAATTGATATGTATGTCAAAATGCAATAGTCTAAAGAGGCAACTTTTTTTCATTGGTTTCTTTTGTTTTTTCGATAATGTTTCTAGGTGAATCCGGTAACGATTTCTAGGAATTCCAAATAACAATAATTAAAATTATATTATTTGGTTTCCCCAAAGGTTTATGACGGTGTTGAATCTATTTCTACACTTAAAAAACAAATTGAATTACATAAACATTTGAATTCAAGAGAAAAAAAACCGACTTCCGGCCACAAACTACCGGAAAAAAAAGTCACATGTTTAGACGGCTCCTATCAAAATTATTGTCCAGTGTAGGAGCAATTAGCAACTATCGTTGACTATATTACCCTTTATTGTGCAAATTGTCTTCAACTTCTTTTATTGAACCACTGCCTACCATTGAATTTATCACAAAATTTCTAAATGAGGATGTCGAAACACGACCCATGTTTGATGCTAATCGTATAAGGATATTAACCTCTTATTAGTGACAAAAAAGGATTGTGTTTCTTGACATGTTGTTATCGAGGCCCATATGTTGTACTAGTATCTTGCCATTGATAAATGAGGATAAAGTGTGGCATTAGTCACTTTTATGAGTCATCTCTTGTCAATAGCAAGGCTTTTATAGCTTGTCGAGTATGACCAATTTTTTGATCAACACCATTTATAAAATCCAAAGGCTAATGCCCTAAATTTAATAAGTTTATGCAACATTGGAAGGAAATTATGGTGACTAATGTATGAGGCTAGTTTTTTTAATTTTAATCTTTTAACTTTAACTTGTCTTGCCTCACATATTCTGTCTCCCCCATTAGACAATCCCATTTTTTAATATAAGATAAAGATTATCAAGCTAGCGATTGAAAGTATAAATTTGAAACTTGAAATATATATATGTTTTGTCATCTTGATTCAAGCAACTGATGTTTTAAAGCTGTACCAAAGTGGTGGACACTCGTACATATTTATGGTTAGCATGGTATATTGGTCTTTTAATTCCCAATGTCATGGACCGATATTAAAAGACCGATATTGATGAATAAAAAAACGATATTGACTAAACTAGCAATTGCCCCAAGGAGGTGCAATAATACGCCAATGAGGTGGTTTTTAGAGGGTAAAATAAGACAAAAAATGTAACATTAAAATGAGGTAGTGCAAGAATGCAATTAATACCACAACAAAATGGAACACTTCAATTTATCAAAAGATAGAGAATAGTCCAACTCAGAATATAGATAACAAGTTTATTGAACTTAAAATTTTTACACAATAGCAAATAGGGATTTCTAATTAACATCATATTATACAACGAACATGCAACGACATGGGAGAAATTTATCTCATGAATAAAATAATCCAATGTGTTGTTATAACTATAAAGAAGGAAAAACATGTTTGATAAGAATACATGTATTCAAACATGGTGTTGCAAACATATTGGTCCAGTTGCAATCTTGGATGAATTGTAGCAACTTCTAATCCATCAACCTGCCTTGAAGCAAAACAACTTTATCATTCAAATGGCCCTCTCCATCACAATCACTTTCCTCTCAACAAAGACACTTTCCTCTCAGCAGATATATCAGTGTGAAATGGGGATTCCAGAAGTATTCTAATACCTCAAAGATCCTGGAAAATAACTAATAGAATTTACATCCTCTTGCAGCTGCAACTTTTTTCCCAAATTTTAAAAAAAAATTGGACCCTCCTTTTTTATTTTATCTTGCCTGGGATTGTTTGGATTGTTGAACTCTGTTTTTCCCTCCGCTACAAATGTGGATTGTTTGAAGTTGAATTGAGGTTAGTTGTTTTCCTGCTTTTCAGAAAAATGCTTTTTGTAGGCCAATGCTTTTGACTATGGAACTTATCTTTTTTTTTTCTTTTTTCGATGGTTTGGTTTTATCGCTGGCAGAGGTTTGTTGAAGATTGAGTCAGAGTTTTTGTTCTCTATGTCGTCGCTGTTTCGAAGATGAGACAAACTAATTAAACCGCTGCACAACTTTAAAGTCTTCCAAACACTTAACGTTTTCGATGATTTTTTCGTGTTTCAATGATTTTTTCTAATCGCTATCGAAAGTCTATTGATGAAGGAATTGGGGCATTAGTCCTCTATGCCTCCATTTGACAACTCTTATTCTCGTTGACCTGTGGCCTGTTGCTCCTCGTGGTTTTTACTACTTAAACCTTTGACTTGATTTCGCTTTATCGCTATCGGAGCGATGTTTGACGATTAATCGGAGGGCTAGTCCTTTACGTTACCGACACGGGGGCAGTGTTGAGTTTTAAGTTGCTGATACATAGTAGTTAAAGCTTCCAATCGTCGATGGTTTCATCATTACCAGGACCCATAGTTGGTTTGACATCCTCCGTTGAGGCTTTCTAGTAAACTATCTCGCCGATGATTAGTGGGTCTGAGCTTCGACCTTTAGCTTTAGAGTTGCCGACCGCCGATGTTTTTATGTTGACTGCGGGACCTTTAGTCTGAGTGCTTTCTGCCATCGCGGTTGCATAGTGATCTATGGGCCCGATGTTTAGAGGTCCCGCTTGCCGTTAGATGTGGAATCCATCGACGCGTACACCTTAGAGTTTCTGATCGTCGATGTTTTATTTGGCCGTAGAAGCCGTAGTATGATTGTCTTCCGCCGTTGTGGCTCCTCAGAGAACTGATCATTCGATGCTATAGTGCTTCCGCCTGTCGAAGTGGATTATCAGACCGATGCTTAGGGTTTTTCCCGCCGTTTTTTTGTGAGCTTTTACCATATTTCATGGGTGACGGAGGTTTCTATTTTTTATCAAGTTAGGGATTTTGCGATGAGAACACAGTACAGGGCCTCACATTTGATGATTAGTTTTATTGATAGTGTGGTTTACATTTATTGAAAATTAGATGATCTTGAATGCAGTCCAGATTAATGATGAGTTTTTTGTTTTAACTGCAGACAGACTTAGAAGATTTTTTAGACCCAGTTTGGAGATTTCTGCTGCAAAGAAGATATGTCTGGAAGACAAAGCAGAAGAAAGGAGGCAACAATGAAGAAGTAGAGATGAATAAAGCGAATAAGAAAGTAAGATTCTGAGATCCCAACAGATAAATAGCAGCAGAGGCCCAAACTTGGAAAAAGTTCATCATTTACCAAGCTGGTCTTTCTTTATAAAGTGCTCTTAAATCTTAATCTAAAATGTAACGTATTGTATAAGTCATGAGCACTCACTAAAAGACAAAATTGTGAAAATGAATGGTTGGGGGGGAGCCCAAAGGTCACAGGGCGAGCCCAAAGGTTTTGTTTTTTTTTGGTATAAATATAGGAGAGTTAGATGTAAGAATGGACTTTTTCCTAGATAGATTTGTGAGAGTGTGTTGTAAGAAGAAATATTTCCTTTTGCAATAAAGAATTACAAGTTTCCTGTTGGAGAAAGCTTGGTGGAATGTTTCAAATGCTATGCTATGGATTTGTTGAATGTGAACTATTTCATTTTCAGCTGTTGTCCATTAACTGTGAGATCGTTCTAACTCTTTGAACCTATGTTCTTGTTATGAATGCACTCTAGTTTTATGAAATTTCCAGTGTGGGTAATGAAGGCTTTTCACAAGAAATAAGCTATCTTGTTGTTCATACATCTATTAATGTTCATGTGTTTTGAAATAAGTAACAACTATCTGTGATTTTTCTCAATGCATGCGCAAAAATACATTACTCATTGATAAATGATAATATTGCTCCCTAGGGATAGGTTAGATAGTTAGTTTTAGTTTCTTGTTGTGTGTGATTTAGATGCAAGAGAGTTAAGATGAGAGGTAAGAACCTGCGCATCACATTGTGACCGCTCCTTGTATTCTCTATCAATATGCATTTTTAGATAGGCACTTGCATATCATACTTAAATACAAAACTAAAATATACATGGTGGACCGGGCCGTAACCGGTAAAACCTTTTATTTTGTTACTTGACCTATGGTAGCCGGACCGTAAACCGGACGGATTCCCCATACCAAATAGTAACGGGCTAGTTGGGAACGTTTACTGTGGAGAATCCCTAACTATTGTTACCTACGATTTTCTAGGCCTCAATAGTTTTTGGCACTAGAAGGAGGGTAGCTAGTGCATGGCTGGCCGAGGAAACCCATTTTCGCGAGATTATTCCATCGGTGACAGTTATGAAAGCAGTTTGTTTCCCAATCCAATTCCTAGAGAGAAGGGTAAAGAGCATCTGTATTATGTCGATAATGAAGTAGTTGATGATATGAGAATATTTACTAGGGCTTATGCGAAGAAGATCGGAGGATTACTGATTATCCCTGCCTTACCCATAAGAGAATATCAAAAGAAGGATCGCCCTATATTGGAAGACGCAATGTTGGTTGGAGATTTTGAATAACTGGTAGAAACAACCTTACAGGAAGTTGTTCAACCTTTGAATCAGTTGGGCCCAGATACACCTTACTATTAACCTGTTCATACCCCTGTTCACTCACCACCTCATTCTCCACCCAGAATCATGGCTAATGTAAATGCAAATCATCCACCCAACCCACCAAATCCACCACCTGCTTGGAGGGCTAGATCACCATTAAACCTAGCACCCCCTTTGCATGACTTACCTCAGGATTTTGAGAAAATGTTGCCTAAGTTTGACCCAAGTGAAAATATTTTGGTAGATGATCATTTGCAAAGGTTTTACCTGGCTATAGAAGGACTAAGGGCTGGAGAACATGAAGATGTAGTCTGCAAATTGTTTCCACATACCCTGAAAGGAGCAGCAGCCTCATGGTATTTCGCTCTGCCTGCAAACTCAATCACAGACTGGGACACATTTGAAAGAAGATTCAGAAGTAAATATGCAGCCTAGAAAACTCATGCAGCTCTAATGAAAGGGTTATGCGCTTTAAAGAAAGAAAGAAAAGGAAAAGTGCATAGTTTCTCTCAAAGGTTTGCTACTTATCTTAAAAAAAATTCTGCAGCTGATAAGCCCTCTAATAAAGTTCTGATTGAATACTATACTTCAGCTTTAGGGCCTGACTTGGACATGTTTTCCAAGATGATAGTTAAACCTACGTTATCAGAAAGTTATGAAGAATCTGAGAGAGTAGAAGCTGAAAAAGGGAGCATAGAATATTATCCTGAGCAGTCGGGATAAAAAAACTTTTGGTAAGAGAGCCTTACTACTGACCAAGCCTAAGGAGGAGCATTCACATGACTTTGAAAGAATGTTGAAAATGATGCAAAGCTATCTAAAAGAGTGATAGATTTGGAAAAAGAAAAGGAGGCTCAAAAAGCATATAAGCCTTACTATAAAAGGAGAGAAGACAACAATCAATCTAAACCTCCTCCACACAGTCCTGCATCAATGAATTTAACTGAGGTAGGTATGGATAATTTTTGCACCTTTCATCAGCAGCCCCATTCTGAGAAAAATTGTCCCAAATGGATAAATTCAATGAAATTAGTAATGAATCAGCTATTGGAATCCAAACTAACAGAAGCTGATGATGAGGAAGAAAAAGGTAATAAATCCATAGAAAAACAAGAAGAGGATGCTCTGGTTTTATGGGATTGTGTCTCACTATTTGATACAGAAGAGGAAGGTTCACTGAAACAAGAAGAAACATCAGAAACAAATGTGACAATGAGAAGTCAAGGTTTGTTAAATAAAGACAATTCAATACTTCCAAAGATTAAGAAATTACAAGAGAATGTGAAGAAGATACATAAGAACAACACAGCTGATAAAATACCCGAATTCACCATTACGAGTCAAAATCCAAAGAAAATCAACATGCCTGTTAAGCCTGTTGAAGAGAAGATTGATAATGTAAAAAAGAATCTCAAAGAACATAAGATGGGGTATGATATTGTGAAAGATATTAAAAGGACTAAGGCGAATATCTCACTATTTGAAATGTGTAATGTGCCTGAGTAGAAAGAAAAATTGTTAAAAGCACTTGAAGTACTAGAGGAAAAGCTTCCCACTCACAACCAACTTGAAGAAGAAGAAATTGGTGAAGCAAGTGTGGGAGGTAAGTCTAGGTACAAAACCACACCATTTCTCCTAACTTTTGAGATTTTCAACCATAACGTGCACAACTGTTTATTATACTCAAGGGCATCAGTCAATGTTATGCCACTTTTAGTCTGTAAGAAGATAAATGGACAACCTAAACCATCCACCTGGCAGGTTATTCAGTTAGACAAGACAGCTGTGAAGGTAATTGGGGAAATGGAAGATGTTCTGATTCGCTTATCTTCAAATGAAAAGGTATGTCAGTTCATCGATATTGTAGTAGTAGACATACCTGAGGCTTATGGACTTGTTTTGAGTCGGGATTGGTCAGCAAAGCTAAATGGGTATTTTGCATCAGAATGGTCAAATCTAAATTGCCTTATAAGGGAAGTCCCAATCAAATAAAAGTATTAAGAGAGCCCCACATGAACCACAATGTTACTCAGTTGGAGGGTAAAAATGAACCAGTGAATTATGTGTTGGGAAATTGTCTAATTGAACTAGAACCAGGAAACTACTAAGCGGAAGAAGCCAGCAACATATCTGGCACCTAGCTCGATCTCCTTCGATTTTCACAGGCTGATGAGATTGACTGTAAAATAGTAGATTTAGTTTCAGACGTAGTTTTTATTTCAAGTTTCTTAGAATTAGATCATGGGTAGGCCTTTTCAGTCAAGCCTAGCCCCTCAACTTACAAGTTTCCAGATTTGTAGGGGTGGTTAAAGAACTGACCAGTTAGTGGTTTAGTTCTCAAACTTTATTTTTCTTGATTATCTTGTACATAAATAAACTAATTTGGTTGTTTATTTTGGTTGTGATTTATTTTATTTTTGTTTGTTTTTACTTAGATTTTGATTGATTTCAATAAACGAAGAAAACTTTTGGTTGCATGGAGAGCATCATAATTCTGGATTAACTAAAATCTTTGATTATAAGACTGTGTACTATTGATTTATCTGAAAGAATTTCTTCTAGTTTAGCAGTTTTCCTAAATGGCTATGAACACATTGAAGTCCTACTTAATCCTTGTAAAATAACTCAGGATCAGAAGGTCTGGAATACTATTTCGGGGCTCCATCCATCTCACATTTAAAAATGTCTTAGGGGGTGATAGCAAAATACCCATGGAAAGGAAGCAAGGTAAACAATATATTATATATAAATGGTCCCATGCCAAGAATTGAAAGAGAAAAGGCAAATAAGAGTAAAAAATCTCCTAAGAAAGAAATATGTATCAAAACAAAGTACTGAACCATATGAGTACAAAATTGCCAAATTTCTTCTCCGTTCGTGAGCTGAAAATTAAATACATCTCTCACACAAAAGGACACTATGGATAGAGGAGCCTGAATAAAAAAATTAGAAAGAAAGGCATGCAGGAAGACTCAAAAGAAAGGACAAAAGTCCAAAAGCACAAATGGCATGGAAATGAGGAACAAATGAATATTTCTGTTTACCATATGTTACAATCCTATGGTGTCCAAACTGGAAGCTACCCGAAGACAGAGGTAAAAAATGAAACTCATATTCCTGGCCTCAAAAGAGTTATCTTGACTTCGAAATCTTGGTTTCCATTTTCCTAAATTGGACTATCATCAATGATTAAAAGTACATAAATTTTTCATTTAGGAAATCCATACACCTAGAAGAATTCAACATGTTGGTTTTATTGTCAAGCAGTCTGTTACTTAAGGAAGAAATTGTCTAGAGATCTGTGTTCACCAAGTATTCGCCAATTGTTGCAGCTGCAACTTTTTTCTCAATTTTTTTTAAATTTTGGACCCTCCTTTTTGATTTGATCTTGCTTGGGATTGTTTGGATTGCTCAACTCTGTTTTCCCCTCTGCTATAAATGTGGATTGTTTGAAGTTGAATTGAGGTCAATTGTTTTCCCGCTTTTCAGAAAACTGCTTTTTGTAGGCCAATGATTTTGACTGTGGAACTTAACTTTTCTTTTTATTTTTTCGATGGTTTGGTTTTATCACTAGTGGAGGTTTGTTGAAGATTGAGTCAGGGTTTTTGTTCTCTATGTCGCTGCTGTTTCGGAGATGAGATGAACTAATTATACCGTCGCACAACTTTAAAGTCTTCCAAACACTTAACATTTTCGATGTTTTTTTCCTGTTTCAATGATTTTTTTTATCGCTGTCGGAAGTCTATTGACGAAGGAATCGGGGCATTAGTCCTCTATGCCTCCAATTGACAACTCTTATTCTCTCCGATCTGTGGCCTGTTGCTCCTCGTGGTTTTTACTACTTAAACCTTTGACTTGATTTCGCTTTATTGCTGTCAGAGCGATGTTTGACGATTGATTGGAGGGCTAGTCCTTTATGTTGACGACATGGCGGTAGCGTTGAGTTTTAAGTTGTCGATACATAGTAGTTAAAGCTTCTGATCGCCGATGGTTTCATGATTACCGGGACCCGTAGTTGGTTTGACATCCACCGTTGCGGCTTTCTAGTACACTATCTCACCGACGATTAGTGGTTCTGAGCTCCGACCTTTAGCTTTAGAGTTGCCGACCGCCGATTTTTTTATGTTGACTGCGGGACCTTTAGTCTGAGTGCTTTCTGCTGTCGCGGCTGCATAGTGATCTATGGGCCTGATGTTTAGAGGTCTTGCTTCACGTTAGATGTGGAATCCACCGATGCGTACACCTTAGAGCTTCCAATCGTCGATGTTTTATTTGGCCACAGAAGCTGCAGTCTGATTGTCTTCCACCGTTGCGGCTCCTCAGAGAACTAATCATCCGATGCTATAGTGCTTCCTCCCATCGAAGTGGATTATCAGCCCGATGCTTAGGGGTTTTCGCACCTTTTTTTATTTCATGGGTGACGGAGGTTTCTGTTTTTATCAAGTTAGGGATTTCACGATGAGAACACAGTACAGAGCCTCACATTTGATGATTAGTTTTATTGATAGTGTGGTTTATGTTTATTGAAAAGTTAGATGATCTTAAATGCAATCCGGATTAATAATGAGTTTTTCGTTTTAACTGCAGACGAACTTAGAAGATTTTTTAGACCCGGTTTGGGGATTGCTGCTGCAAAGAAGATATGTCTGGAAGACAAAGCAGAAGAAAGGAGGCAACAATGAAGAATCAAAGATGAAGAAAGTGAAGAAGAAAGTAAGAGTCTGAGATCCCAACAGATAAATAGCAGCAGAGGCCTAGACTTGGAAAAAGTTCATCAGTTACCAAGCTGGTCTTTCTTTATAAAGTGCTCTTAAATCTTAATCTAAAATGTAACGTATTGTATAAGTCATGAGCACTCACTAAAAGACAAAATTGTGAAAATGAACGGTTGGGGGGGAGCCCAAAGGTCACAGGGTGAGCCCAAAGGTCATAGGGGGCAGCCCAAAGGTTTTGTTTTTTTTTGTATAAATATAGGAGAGTTAGATGTAAGAATGGACTTTTCCCTAGATAGATTTGTGAGAGTATGTTGTAAGAAGAACTATTTCCTTTTGCAATAAAGAATTACAAGTTACCTGTTGGAGAAATCTTGGTGGAATGTTTCAAATGCTATGCTATGGATTTGTTGAATGTGAACTATTTAATTTTTAGTTGTTGTCCATTAACTGTGAGATCGTTCTAACTCTTTGAACCTATGTTCTTGTTATGAATGCGCTCTAGTTTATTCTATGAAATTTCCACTGTGGGTAATGAAGGCTTTTCACAAACAATAAGCTATCTTGTTGTTCATACATCTATTAATGTTCATGTGTTTTGAAATAAGTAACAGATATCTGTGATTTTTCTCAATGCATGCGTAAAAATACATTACTCATTGATAAATGATAATCTTGCTCCCTAGGGATAGGTTAGATAGTTAGTTTTAGTTTCTTGTTGTGTGTGATTTAGATGCGAGAGAGTTAAGACGAGAGGTAAGAACCTGCGCATCACATTGTGACCGCTCCTCGTATCCTCTATCAATCTGCATTTTTAGATAGGCACTTGCATATCATACTTAAATACAAAACTAAAATATACACGGTGGACCGGGCCGTAACCAGTAAAACCTTTTATTTTGTAACTTGACCTACAGTAGCCAGACTGTAAACCGGACGGATTCCCCATACCAAACAGTAACGGGCTAGTTGGGAATGTTTATTGGGGAGAATCCCTAACTGTTGTCACCTGCAATTTTCCAGGCCTCAACATATCCTCTTAAATCAGTACCTAACTTCTTGAGATAATTATAGACATGAATGATCAATTTATAATGAGATGAAAAACATTTCAAAATGGATGCAATAGAGCTAGGCATTCACCTAGGATGTAATAGCAACATGATTTGAAGCATTTCGAGATTCTTTGGCAGCCAATGTAGTGGGAAATGTCTTGATCAGTACCTGACTTCTTGAAATGATTATAGACATCAATGATCAATTTATAATGAGAAAAAAAACATTTCAAGATGATGGCTCTTGTTATATATCCCCCATATATCGGTTCATTCTATATTAGGATATATATCATATTCATCAATGTGCTTTCATTCTTTAATATATATCAATGTAGTGAAAAGTCCCTCCAAAATTGAATAACATCTAACTTCAAAACCAAGCCAAATATCTTACTTGGCTAAGGGTATGAATAACAACAAGTTTTCTTAAAAAATAATGCATGGAATACGATAGAATTCAAACTGTTTAGGCTGAAAGTAGCCTCCTTACCTTGATTTCATATTTCAAAAACACAAGTCAAAGGATCCATGCAAATCCTCTTCTAATATAGAAGTAGCAATTCGAGAAAACAATATACGTTGAAGATATAACAGACATAATACATGTATTTCTACAGATTTCCCAATTGTTTAGAATCTTTAGATCCAATAGTTTGCCATGTAGAATCTTTAGTACAATATTTTGCCAATATTGTGCTTCTTTAAATGTTAACATGTAATTATATTTGTTTTAACAGTAAGTCTTTCTTAAAGCACAATTAAAGTAAATGTTTAAGAGACATTCAAATGCCCCACTTCCAAGAAAACAAAGATATGTAAGGAAATTAATTTTATGTGTAAAAGCTGCAAAAAAAAAACCCCAAAAAGACTAAAACCAACCTTTATCAGTTCAAGATAAGGACATGGCTCAGCAAGAGGCAGAAAACAACATAGTTACAGGTCAGACAAGGAGTTTAATATTTTCTCTCTCATAAATGTAAAAATAATTTGCATGTCTTTCAACTTTAACACTCTGCTTGTCACTGCGTTAAAGTTGATCCTTGAGATGGGTTTTCATTTCCAATATACATAGCATTAAAATAACAAAAGTATAGTGAAACTAATACACAGTGATTTGAAAACAAATGCTAATTAGATCTTCTTTGGATCTGACTTATACTCAGACATGTTGAGTCAACTATTGTGACTAATAGGACAAGCTATCATAAGAGTTACTTTGAAAGAGAGAAGGTTAAAGTGGTATGGGTTTAGGTTAGATACAAATAGCAACAAAAACCAATGACCAAGTGGAAATATCTCATAAGGGTAGCAGCAAGGATAGTCAACCCAAATCATAGGTAGGCACCTTAAAAGGCATAACTCCCTCTAGTAGACGAAAAACTACTATTGACCTACCATATAGGGTTTAACATGGACATAGCTAAGGTGGGATAGTGCATCACAATGCATGGAAAATATAGGAGAGATTATGTACAAGCATGGGCCAGTAAGAATATAGACAACCTAGTAGAAAAATGATAGAAAAAATCACAGCTTGTTGGGAGAAGATAAACACATTAATGGGAAAGCCAAAAGGCATCCAAAAAACAAGAGTCTATCTAGGCTTGTACTATCCAAATAGGAAGACGCCCCCAAACATAATACATCCATCTTCTAATTGTTCAAGGAAAGGTGAGGGAATGTTGAAGGAAGCGATGTGTAGCATATGACTGTTGTGACCTCCCTAGGCTGAGAAGTGAATGTGTATTCCCTAAAGGGTTTGATAGTAGCATGACCTAGCTCAACAAGGCTAGGCATAAATTTCAAACATGTGAACAAGGCCATGTTTCAAAACTGACAACCAACAAAATCGAAAGGCTATGTATGGTCAGCTAAAGGAGGTCACGTTCTCAGCCCATGGCTAGGATAAGAAGGCACAACGCCAACGGCTCAGCCCTTGGAGGGATAACAAAGGTCACGACCCAGACCTAAAGGAATACAAAGTCACTTCCCAGTCACTAAAAGGCCACAAACAAAGTTTAGCAACCGGATAGGAAGGCATGTATAAGTAGCCTACAAAGGGATGCATTTTTTTGTGTTGGGAGAAGAAATACAACCTTTAGAGTTAGAGGAACCTTTGGAGGAAGATGATATCTTAGTGGTACATGGATAGGAAGGTCCCCAATGGTTTATTAAAAATTCCAAACACAAGGCCATAAATCATTTGAAAGTACAGAAATGTTGCACAAGATAAGCAGATTAATGGGAAAGCCAAAATGCACCAAAAAAATAAGCATCTATGCTTGTACTATACAAATAGGAAGCATCCCCAAAAAAGACTACATCCATCCTCTAACAATTCAAGAAAAGGGCAGGAAATGTTGAAGGGAGTGATGCGCAGCTTATGGTTGTTGTGAGCTCCCTAGTCTGTGCTGTGAATATGTATGCCCTAAATGGTTTGGTAGTGGTGTGACCTAGTTCAACAAGGCCAAGCATCAATTTCAATCATGTGAACAAGTCTACATTTCAAAACTGAAAACCAACAAAAGCGAAAGGATATGTATGGGTAGGTAAAGGAGTTCACATTCTCAGCCCATGGGCAGCAGGAAAAGGCACATCGCCCACATCTCAGCCCTTGGAAGGCCAACACAGGACACGACGCAACCCTATAGGCATATACATTCACTTACTAGTCACTAAAAGGCCACAAACCAAGTTTAGCAGCTGCATAGAAACCAAAATAATGAAAACCCAATGCAAGCCCCGCTCTGTATGAACACCAAACCCTATTCCTGCAAATTGGTTGAATGCAATTTGTTTGGGCGAACCCAAGTACTGCAAAGCACGTGAAGCCGCTCTACCTACGAAATCGTTGGTAGTTTGAGATCACCAAAATGAATGTCAACGCAAACACAATGAATGCATGAGGGAGGAGCGATGGATTGAAAAAATGTCATGCGACCCCCATGAATGGGTTATGTGAAAAAATACAATTCCATCTTATATTCCCGTGGAGTCTATCTACCCAATGAAAGTATTGAAGGGTGATTATATGGTTGATGCATTAGTATTTGTTACAAAACCCCATAGTGTGGTCAGCAAAAAAAATCAAATCAAGCTATCTATCACCTACAGTTTGGGGTTTAATAGGTTCAACTCTATTGTGAACAAGACGACAAGCAACAGGCCAAGGAGAGTCCATTGGATCAAGAGAAGAACAAACCGAAGTGAGGGTAGATTATTGAAGGAGCAGAAGAAACCATGGTGTGAAAATATCCCACCGAAGAAGTGGAATAAATCGTCGAGGTGTGCTGAAGAAGCAGTCGGAGAAGCGAAAGAAACCGCAAGATTTAAGAATTCCAAATGGAGCAGCCAAAGATCCTAAAGGACACGAGTCAACAAATCAGGAGGAAACATGTGGAATTCGGGTTGGAGAAGGGAGGATGAATTCCACAGTGGTCTCAAAAAACACCCGAGGGTTAAAAATGCTTTTCATGGCCCACTCCAAGATCATCAAGAAACCTAGGCGTCAAGGAAAAGCAGAAGTAACCCTAGGCGTTAAGTAGAAGAAAGCTCATAAATAAAAAGAGCAGCAAACAAGTCTACAGTAGACAGAGAAGTTGATCTTATTTTCTCTCTTTCCCAAGTCCCACCTACAAATGGAGGAGTGAAAGCTAAATGTAAAATATTTAAAACCCTTCTAGAAAAGTCCCTTAGGTAATCCCTAAGTTGTAGGATATTTACTAATAAAATAAAATAAATATTAGGTTGATTTAAAATAGGGTACTAAAGGTCATATGGTTAGGCCTAACACTATTTCTACAATGCAGACAGAGGAAGGATTTCTAGTGCTAATTTCTACAATGCAGAAAGAGAGAGGAAGGATTTCTGGTGCCATTTCTACAATGCAGAGAGAGGAAGGATTTCTAGGGCAATGTAGAGAGAGGAAGGTTTTCTAGTGCTAATTTCTACAATGCAAGTGTGGATGCAGAGGTGTCCCCAGCGACAAAGCTAGTGGATGAACATAATCCATGCTTGTACATGAAGTTTATTCAAAAAATATTACATTCGTTATCACCTCTCCAGGCAACTGAAAGGGAAGCAACAACTTGCATACTTTTCCAAACTTGATATGAGGAATACTTAGAGCTCAACTATTGCTATTTTAATAAGTATCCAGTTCAATATTTTCAGCGATAATTTAAGCTCAAACATTGTTGTTTCAGTAAAAGAAAGTGTATGTTTCAATAAAACCAACATAGGTCCATCTTTAACCTAGATTTATCAAACACCAAAATAGTGCTTGATAAATTTGGATTTAAAAGAGATTTATGTTGTTTCAATAAAACAAACCACTTTAAAAGCATTCTTTCTGATGTAACTAATAAGTTTTCTATTCACAATTGAATATTTAACCAGAGCACGACACCATGTTTATGCAGAAGGATGCAGGGGTACCTCAGCTTATTTCTCACTAAATGGTTGTTTTTTTGGAAATTTTAGTTCTATTAAATTTCACTTGTGATTGGCTTCATTCCTTTGAAACTTGTGATATGAACTATTTAGGATTTTTCTCATAAATAAAAACAACAGTTAGTTATATTAATTTCATGTTGTATTAATATCATGAACTTTATAAAAACTTTTATCTATGTTCTGAATCTGATATCCAACAAATTTATCCCTAGAAATACAAGGTCAGAGAAGGTTAGATATTCAACTATTAACTCTTCTTCTCTATTTACTCAATAAATGCATCTAAATGTCAAACTATAAATTTAGCATTAGAGGACGCATACCAACTTCATTATCTAATTTACTTAAAATAAAAGCAACCTTATTTTGGTTCCTCCAATCAAACTGACAAGCTTCCTTTTCTTTTCCATTTTTCTTGTTTATTTTAACAAAGCAAAGTAAGACGCAAAAAAATTAGAATCATGCTTGGTAAATTATTACTCACTTATCATAAGAGAAAAGCATTAACTTACATCAACCCTTATACATATATGATATAATTATTTAGATAGATATAAAAAAAGTGTTTAAGTTTACCATAATATAATAAAACCATGTAAATATTAATATGAGATAAAACTCTTTAATCTATCCTTCCAGACTGTGGATCTTTGAACCTCTCTAGAGTGAATAGGTTTCGAATGACCAACACTTATCTATTTGTATACATTTTTTGGATAGCCACATTGTGCTCTTTGAACCTCACTGCAGATCAGACAAGTTTAACAAACAACCTGTACTTTATTCTTCAACGCCTCTTGAAATTATGAGTCTGAAAATCCTTCCTTCCTCCTTCCAATGGATGTTAGGTATTTATAGTGGAATCTGTAACTGAATCTGCTACCAGTCACCTCAGCAACATACGCCTGTTATTGTCACAACTCTTCTATTATGTCCGATAATTCATGTCGCCATTGGTTGCAGGATTGATTTGTCGATGTTGACTTGCTGTTGTTACTGATATAGGTTTGAATTGTCAACTAAGGAATGAAGTGGAAATCCTTCAAAGCTATCTTCGGCACCGAATCGGCTGAGCTATGTCTATTCCAACTTGGGGATGGATTAAGCCTCCCATCTTTGAAAATAATGGACTTCCATCACTTTATTTCTTCTCCAAGCCACCTTGTTGTTGACTTGGGTATGGGGTTGACGGATCTATAACTGTGTCAACTTGGGATGGAATCATAGGGTAATCCTTGCAATCTTAGGTGTATATACAAAATCAATGTTGAAGCTATAGAGAGAACACATTATACACGAACTTGAGAATATCATAAGTGAAAGATCAACACTTTTGCAACTCATATGCTTACCATGAAGTGTGAGAGCACATTAAGTTGTCGAGGCCTATTAAGTACTATTGTCCTTGAATGAAGGTTGTATTCTATTAAAATCTACAAGAAACAAAGAAACTAAATGAAAACCCATACATCTAAAATTCAATAGAAAAGAATATATATGTGTGTGTGTGTGCAAGAAATAGAGAAACTAAATAAAAACCCATATATCTAAAATTCAATAGAAAAGAATATATATATATATATATATATATATATATATAGAGAGAGAGAGAGAGAGAGAGAGAGAGAGAGAGATCCAACAAAAGGGCAACCCAAGCACTAAAGCATTGGACTACTTTTGTAAACACTCAAGGATCAACCAAAAGTTAAGGATGTTGAAAACTATCTTAAAGATACACTTTAAGTAGAGTTTTAGGGTGGTTTGCAATAATCCAAACAAACTTAATTGAATCCACCCTTTTTTATTTTCTCCACAAGATTTAATGGAAGGCTTTTTAGCATTCTCAAAATCAAACATTAAGAAAAAAAATGCAAGCTACATGCATAGTACATACCATCCAAATGACACAAATGTGAATTTTCTACCATTAGAGAGCACATCCAACATCATTTACATCAGCAACATTAAGTAATAATTCTACAATGGACTTTCCTCTGCTTTCCCCTTGTACTTGATTCGATTATACCAAAAGAGCAAAAATAGTATCTCAAATGTCTATAGCAAAACTATTTTTATTACAAGCAACAAGAGATTCATAGTTTACATGCTTTGAAGCATGTAAACTCGTTATGTTCTAATTTCGGGATTTTAAAAGATAGTAGATACATAATAGTAGTATCTTTTGTACAAAGCATCTAGATTATATTTCAGAATGTGGGGACAAAAGACATTTAAGGAGTGCAAATCTAATAGTGTCTGGTATCTTCAAAATTTCACTACAGTAAATAATGATACCTTTTCTTTCCATAAATACATCCTATTTCTGGAGAGTGCATTTTTATAACTCATATATAGTTTTCACATGGGAAAATTCTGAAAATCCCAAGAAAATCTGGTATAGAAACTTGTTTATTATAATTGATTTTCCATGAGCTTGAATTGCTAAGTATATGCAAGCTTGATCACTTTGGATACTAATCAAGACATCAAATGCTCAAAGTTATGTTATGGTAGGTAGGATTATGATAGATCAAGATTATAGCCTTCATTTTGAAACGACAATCTTCAAGACACTCATGTCAACTCCAAGGGAGATAAGTGATCTACAAGGAATATTTCTATGTGTTCTTATCTATTTAAAATACTTGAATAATTGCTCAGTGGGTCACTAAACATCCTTCTTATAAGCCAAGATATTAGAACAAGAACGATCTCCTGATAATGTCAGATCTCTATAAAAAACATCGTCTCATCTTTTCTAAAGTTGCTCACATATGGGACCCAAAATGATACAATTTGTTTTAAACAATAATTACTCACTTACTCCTATGAAAAATAGCAGGTTTATAGTTGCAAACTTTCTTGATATCGTTCGGCTCTTCAAAATAATGATATTGCCTATTGCTTTTAAAGACTGCATTACAATTGCATTTCTTTGTAGTAATAAACTCTGTTTCTCATGAAAAATCAAAAGAAGTAAAAGATGTTCCATATTTTCATCAGAAGCTCATCCCAAGTGCTAATTTCCAGTTATTCAATAGAGAGCACTAAGGGCTACCTTTATGTTCTTCTATGACATTTAGCTTCCTTCAAACTCATACAATATTGCAAGTAAAACCTTCCCCTTTTCTAATCTTGGAAAATGACTTAATCACCCTTTTCTACACTTTGCAAAACAATTTCAATGCTTATTTTAACCTAGACTCTGCCATACCCCAAATCATAGTCTTGAAAATATTAAGCCTCTAGATTATCTTTACCTAAACCTAAGGTTAAAATGAAGTAAATAATTTACGTTTACCTAAACCTAAGCCAAAAATCAAACAAAGGACTCTATGTTTGCCTTAATACAGTGAATTTTGGAGACTTAGCTTCAAAAAATAAAATCATCCAAATCAATCTCTTTGCCTCACTATCTAATTAGGTGTGACCATGGACCACATTTTGCTATTTACACTGTACAATGAAGGAAATTTGTAGTGAAGCCTTCAAAGGTGAGGATTGAGATTAGAGAATTGATTGTATTAATCTTTGTAAATATTTTAGAATCATTAGTCTAATTATCGAGATCTCAGCAGCATAGAAGCGTACACAATGGGGTGATTTACTGCCTGATTGCCATCGATATTATTACAAACACGATACCGCGAATTTGCAAGGAATGACGGCTAAAATCGCAATTCCAAATAAACAAGGAATTGAGAGAATCATTTGGGCAATTCCAGTAGGTCCATCCACTGCAAAACCCAAACAAGGACATCCAGTCCACCGACCAATTGGTAAGGGGATTTCCATCCTAGCATAGACAACCAATCAGTATAACACTTTGATCTACCCAAAGCTTGAGAAGATTCCTATGGGGTTTCATAAACACATAGATTCACTTTGATCTACCCCAAGTTCTAGAAGATTCCTATGGGGTTTCGTAAACACGTAGATTGTGAAAAAATCTTGTGTCATCTCCTGTTCTTGATTTTATACCCATGTGGTTTCTATCCATGGGGTAGATAGTATAACACTTTGATCGTGAAAAATTCTTGTGTCATCTCATGTTCTTGATTTTATACCCATGTGGTTTCTAGCCATGGGGTAGTATAACAATTTGATCTACCCCAAGCTCTAGAAGATTTCTACGAGGTTCATAAACACATAGATTCACTTTGATCTACCCCAAGCTATTTGCAAAGAAGCTAATATAAAATTTTACATAACAACACATATTAAGAGATAATCCTTGCGACACCCAAAATGAAAGGTTATACTGTCAGGACCAACACACACTTGTGAAGGAGTAAAATAAATCTCACTAGAACTAGAACACTTACCTGACCCTATTTCCTACAAAATACTCATCCTATTGTATTTTTGCTTCACTGAAATGTTAAGAAGCATTTCACATATGGTAGAGTCGACATACCTTCACGTTTGGATCAGCCCCAACAGTAAGCAATCTCCTCACTATTGGCACATGATTTCTCCAAACTGCAATGTGAAGGGAAGTTGACCCAAATGCATTATGTGCATCAATGTTTCCACCACTTCTCTTTAATGTCACCAATGCAGAATCTACACCAAGGATTGACCCTTCTCTAGTAGAAGACCACAAATCTTGGAAAGAAATGCTTGATGGTGATCGACGAGGGGTGGTTTGCTTCAAAATCCCTCCTAGTTGCAAGTTTGAGCTCTCCATTTACAATGTAAAAACACGTTAAATATGGGCAGTCTAATCAAATTCACTAAAATGAAGGTGCGTAATTGCTTTATAGGCTAAGAGATGGAAGAGTCACTGCTATGGACATTGAGAGATCAAGGAGTTAAACTAAACTGCATTGAAAGTAACTTCCTCCGAGCCCATTACCTAACTCATTGTTCCATGTTACTATGCTGCCAGATGGAGAGCTTATTCAATGCAATGAAGGTAGAGTCATTGCTTCCCATGCTGAGAGAGATGGAGGATTCGTTGCTAAGCACATTGAATAATTGAGGAGTTAAACTAAACTTTAATCGAACACTTTTGTAATCCCCATTTTTGTAATATTACAACAATTTACTTTTATCATGAGTGGAGTTCAAGCAAACTTTAATCTAATAGTTTTAGTATTGCTAAGTTTTAATTTTAGTTTTTGTAGCATTACAACCCCTTTATAAACTTAATTTTATAATTTTATCATGATTGGAGTTTTGATTTACCAGTTTTTTAATCCCTTTTTACTTTTATGGTGATTTATGATTATACAAACATAATATTTCTTGAAGTGCCACCAATTGGGATAAGTGATATTTTTCTAATTACTTATTACATGTAAATTAAACTATTTTTGAAATTATTTATTTCAAATTTTGAATTACTTACATAAGTAATTTCAACAATGCACTTGTGCCATCCTATTTTAATGCAAGAAAAATATATATATATTTTTAAAATTTTTATATGATGTTGAACTTATATGATATTGAACTTTATAATTTTTAATTTTATATCATACTTAGAATGGATATCAAATGGCTTGAATACTTTTTATTTCAAAGTATACTTAGAATTGTTCTTTTATGAACTAGTATTAGGTAGATATATTAACAATAGTTAAAAACTTTTTAGCAAATTCCAAAATATTATATTTACAATTTATAGCTTAAATTTTTTTTTGCCAATTCCAAAATATCATATTTGCAATTTTGCCACGACATTGCCACCTAGTCGATAATAGTTGTAGAAATAACTCTACTTATTGATTGCATTTACTCTATGAAGAGGACCGAATTAATCTTAAAATTAATTAATACAAGCCATAATGTAACACAATATGAAAAAAAAAAAAAAAAATTTAAGATCCAACCATTCACAAGAAACTTCAATTGATGGCTAAGGAGAGAGATCGAGGAACAAACTATTTCCCCAAGCTCCAAAGGGTGGTTTTGACATGGTGCTCTTTTAGGGAGATTGATGTATGAAACCATTATTCCCACCAACAGATACTCTTAGTGTTGCTCAGCGCCCAAGTTTAAGGTCATGGTCACCTGTTGTGAAATAGTTTTTGGGCGGGGGGCAGTTTGAAGTAGTTTAGTGTAATGGTTATTGAGAGATAGATTTCATATCTTTTAGTAAAATCCATTTTAAATGGGTAAAAATAAATAGTTTTATAATTTTTTTTATGAGGATGAGGATGAAAGTGAAGGTGAGAATTGTAATAAAATGTGTAATACTATGAGAAAGGCAATCCAAATTGAAATAAATTTTAATAAAACAATAAAAATAATTATTAATAAGGAAAGAAGTAGGGAAAGCTTGAGTTGTTGATGGATGGCGTCATGATATGCTTGTGGTAAAGTGTGAAACATGGTATAAGATGAAATTAATGTAAACATTACATCACTCATGTAAGGTAGAGCTAAGCTAAGTATGTATGTTTTAAAATTTTGATTTTTAAATAGAATAATTTGAAAAATATTTAATCAAATGTTTATTAGAGTTGTAATTATAAAAATTGGTTTAATCAAATATTTATAATTAATTAAATAATAGATAAAAAAAAATTAATATAATTAAAAATTAATTTTGTTTAATTATATTAAAAAATTGGAAATTTTTTCCATAATTTTACACAAAGTGAAATTCTTTAACAACATAATATTATTAAAATTTAAAATTTAATATTGACGAAAATAAAAAATAAAAAAAATTGTTTTTAATGTAATTAAAAATTGTTATTTTTGGGTTGAGAGGCGCTTTCTACAGCTCAAATGAAAATAATAATAAAAATAAAAAGTAAAAAATAAAAAATAAAAAATAAAAATATATATATATATATATATATATATATATATATACAACCATATTAAGGCAATACTCACAATCTTACAAACTCGCAAGAGTGCCAACAACCATATTTATAAGGTTCTTTAAATGCAAATACAACTAGGAGGAAACAGGCCACTAAAACCATGTGCCTTAAACCACTTACATCCTTGAACATTTCCAAGTCAAGGTTAACCCTAACATGCAAACGTTCATTTTTATTTATAGAGAAAAACAAGTCATTTCTCAAAAACATTTGAATAAATGTTTAAAATCTTCATTTGATGGTAA
The DNA here is from genome assembly GCA_001517045.1 of Pseudotsuga menziesii. Taxonomy (NCBI): domain Eukaryota; kingdom Viridiplantae; phylum Streptophyta; class Pinopsida; order Pinales; family Pinaceae; genus Pseudotsuga; species Pseudotsuga menziesii. The sequence goes on along the minus strand of LPNX010899290.1, from coordinate 456,218 downwards.
AATGTTTTTCAAATTCCAATTTATTTAGTAAATCTAGATTTTGAAATTTTATATGGATTATTTTACTCATTAACTACTCTTAATATTCACTATTGGTTTTAAAGAAAGACACGTAAAGCAATTTTTGGAAAACTGTTTGATTATATATGATTATTAATGTTACTCAGCTCATTCTTCTACTCATATTTACCCTATTTTAAAATTACTTAAGCAAGTTGGCCATTTCCCTCCTAGTAGGAATACTTATTAGACATTTGTGTAAATTAAAAAGAGTTTGCACTTCAAGAGAACTTGATCCCTCTCGGCTCGTAAAGCCATAGTTAAGATGGATCTACATTGGTTTAAATCCTAAAGTTTAACTTTGAAATAGTTAAGATGGATCTACACTGGTTTAAATCCTAAAATTTAACTTTGAAAACACAGATCAAACTAAATTGAAGAAGGTATAACTATTAATACTTTTGATGATAGTTCTAAACTTACTTTGAATAGATTACAATATATTGCTCGCAGTGTTAAAAATATTTTGAGAGGAAGTTAAACCTAACCAACAATTAATTTTCCAAAACTTCTTTTTGTTGTCCTCACTAATTTTTTGACTTTGAAATCAGTTCCTAAACCCAAATTTTAATTGTAGGTAATCATGGATGTTAGTAGATGTATATTACATAATATTAGTGGGTATCATTTATTAGTTTGTGTTAATTTGATAAGTAATTTTGTTAGATCTTTGTTAAATATATAATAAAAAATAATATTTTCATTTTCTAAATTTTTTAATAAAATTTATTAACTAAAAAAATCTAACTTTATAATTGCAGAGTAACTTTTTTTTAATCCAAAAATAATAAAACTTCAAAACATAAAAAAAAATAAAAATAAAAATAAATCCGTCAAGATTAAATGAAATTCCAACCCTACCTGCAGGTCTAATTATTAATGATTTTGATATGATACGATATTTGTGATTCAATTGTTTTACTTTATGGCACAACTATTCGAACATCGAAGTCACACTGGCCAATTTAATTGTGGGTAGATCGTGGTACAATTATAAAGTCGAGTTGGGTAATGCCGCAATGTCTTAAGCGTTTAATAAACATCCCGATCATCGCGAAGGTGCGTGGTTAGAGATACTGCCGTTCGGGTGGCACCGCTGGTGAAAGTGATATTGACAAACTTTAAGTATGGGGTGGGCACATGTATGTAGCCAGACCGACTAACTTTAGCTATTCAAAGTCATATTGACCAACTTTAGCTGTTAGGTGATACATGCATGAACCCAAAGTGAACAACTTTCCTTTAGCTATTCAAAGTCATACACGTGGAACAGCTATTCAATGTCAGAATGACCAAGAAGTCTATCTTTATGTCCCATTCAGGGTTGGAATTTGATGGGCAATTTGCCTATCAGAAGGCATTTTGCCCGTCAAATAAAGGCAATTTTTTATGAAACCATCTACTTAAACAGGTAATTAATGTTTATTTTACGTTTAATAATTTTTGTAAAACTTTATTAGATTGATTTGACTTGTCTAACTGGAAGACATCAGGGACCAAGGTCCAGGATAATGTTTTTGGACTTTATGTGAATTTACTATTGAAGTACTCACATTTCCATGGAAAGGCCAAGAGTTAATGAAGGAATTCACTCCTCTGTGTGTAACAGGTTTATGGATGATGGATGGTAATGCACTGGAGTCTAGTACTAAACCTCGACCTCAAATTCACACAGGCCCTTGCTGAGCTATTTACAACACCGATCCAACAGAAAGAAAAGCTAGCCACCCATCCCATGTTTAGAATTAGTATTGTACAATTTCATATTCAACTCTTTGGAAGCAACCATAAAGGAAAATGGTACACATCATATCTACTATGAGATCTGGCTGTAATAAAATATAATTTTGATGAGTGTATTGTTCTAGTATAGAGTTTCATCTATTTAGGAGATATGTTGTGTTCTCTCATGGTGTGATTTAAAGTTGTATGTTACAATTTTTGTTGTGCCTTGTTGTGATAGAGAGGTTTGCATAAAACCAGAATGAATTGTTTTTATTGGTTTTACTCACTTAAACAATAATACAATTCGTTTTAAACAATAATTACTCACTTACTCCTATGAAAAATAGCAGGTTCATAGTTGCAAACTTTCTTGATATCCTTCGGCGCTTCAAAATAATGATATTGCCTATTGCTTTTAAAGACTGCATTACATTTGCATTTCTTTGTAGTGATAACCTCTGTTTCCCATGAAAAATCAAAAGAAGTAAAAGATGTTCCATATTTTCATCAGAAGCTCATCCCAAGTGCTAATTTCCAGTTATTCAACAGAGGGCACTAAGGGCTACCTTTATGTTCTTCTATGACATTTAGCTTCCTTCAAACTCATACAATGTTGCAAATAAAACCTTCCCCTTTTCTGATCCTAGAAAATGACTTAATCACCCTTTTCTACACTTTGCAAAACAATTTCAATGCTTATTTTAACCTAGACTCTGCCATACCCCAAATCATAGTCTTGAAAATATTAAGCCTCTAGATTATCTTTACCTAAACCTAAGGTTAAAATGAAGTAAATAATTTACCTTTACCTAAACCTAAGCCAAAAATCAAACAAAAAACTCTATGTTTGCCTTAATACAGTGAATTTTGGAGACTTAGCTTCAAAAAATAAAATCATCCAAATCAAGCTCTTTGTCTCACTTGTAATTAGGCATGACCGTGGACCACATTTTGCTATTTACACTGTACAATGAAGGAAATTTCCAGTGAAGCCTTCAAAGGCAAGGATTGAGATTAGAGAATTGATTGTATTAATCTTTGTAAATATTTTAGAATCATTATTCTAATTCCAAGTCTAATTATCGAGATCTCAACAGCATAAAAGCGTACACAGTGGGGTGATTTATTGCCTGATTGCCATCGATATTATTACAAACACGATACTGCAAATTTGCAAGGAATGACGACTAAAATCGCAATTCCAAATAAACAAGGAATTGAGAGAATCATTTGGGCAATCCCAGTAGGTCCATCCATTGCAAAACCCAAATAGGGACATCCAGTCCACCGACCAATTGGCAAGGAGATTTCCATCCTAGCATATACAACCAATCAGTATAACACTTTGATATACCCAAAGCTCTAGAAGATTCCTATGCGGTTTCATAAACACATAGATTCACTTTGATCTACCCCAAGCTCTAGAAGGTTCCTATGGGGTTTCGTAAACACGTAGATTGTGAAAAAATCTTGTGTCATCTCATGTTCTTGATTTTATACCCATGTGGTTTCTACCCATGGGGTAGTATAACAATTTGATCTACCCCAAGCTCTAGAATATTTCTACGGGGTTCATAAACACATAGATTCACTTTGATCTACCCCAAGCTATTTTCAAAGCAGCTAATATAAAATTTTACATAACAACACATATTAAGAGATAATCCTTGCAACACCCAAAATTAAAGGTTATACTGTCAGGACCAACACACACTTGTGAAGGAGTAAAATAAATCTCACTAGAACTGGAACACTTACCTGACCCTATTTCCTACAAAATACTCATCCTATTGTATTTTTGCTTCATTGAAACGTTAAGAAGCATTTCACATATGGTAAAGTCGACATACCCTCACGTTTGGATCATCCCCAGCAGCAAGCAATCTCCTCACTATTGGCACATGATTTCTCCAAACTGCAATGTGAAGGGCAATTGACCCAAATGCATTATGTGCATCAATGTTTCCACCACTTCTCTTTAATGTCACCAATGCATAATCAACACCAGGGATTGACCCTTCTCTAGTAGAAGACCACAAATCTTGGAGAGAAATGCTTGATGGTGATCGACGAGGGGTGGTTTGCTTCAAAATCCCTCCTAGTTGCAAGTTTGAGCTCTCCATTTACAATGTAAAAACACGTTAAATATGGGCAGTCTAATCGAATTCACTATAATTAAGGTGAGTAATTGCTTTATAGGCTAAGAGATGGAAGAGTCATTGCTATGGACATTGAGAGATGAAGGAGTTAAACTAAATTGCATTGAAAGTAACTTCCTCCGAGCACATTACCTAACTCATTGTTCCATGTTACTATGATGCCAGATGGAGAGCTTATTAAGTGCATGGATTCAATGCAATGAAGGTAGAGTCATTGCTTCCCATGCTGAGAGAGATGGAGGAGTCATTGCTAAGCAGATTGAGTACACTGAGGAGTTAAACTAAACTTTAATCAAACACTTTCTGTAATCCTGCATTTTTGTAATATTACAACAATTTACTTTTATCAACAATTTACTTTTATCATGATTGGAGTTCAAGCAAACTTTAATCTAATAGTTTTAGTATTGCTAAGTTTTAATTTTAGTTTTTGTCGCATTACAACCCCTTTATAAACTTAATTTTATAATTTTATCATAATTGGAGTTTTGATTTACTAGTTTTTTAATCCCTTTTTACTTTTATGGTGATTTATGATTATACAAACATAATATTTCTTAAAGTGCCACCAATTGGGATAACTAATATTTTTCTAATTACTTATTACATGTAAATTAAACTATTTTTGAAATTATTTATTTCAAATTTTGAATTACTTACATAAGTAATCTCAACAATGCACTTGTGCCATCTTATTTTAATGCAAGAAAAATATAGAATTTTTTTTAATTTTTATGAACTAGTATTACTTAGATATCTTAGCAATAACTTAAAACTTTTTTGCAAATTCCAAAATATCATATTTGCAATTTTGGAGTGACATTACCACGTGGTGGATAATGGTTGTAAAAATAACTCTACTTGTTGATTGCATTTACTCTATAAAAAGGAATTAATTAATCTTAAAATTAGTTAATACAAGCCATAAAATAACACAATATGAAAAAAAAAAAAAATTAAGATGCAACCATTCACAAGAAACTTCAATTGATGGCTAAGGAGAGAGATCGAGGAACAAACTATTCGCCCCAAGCTCCAAATACCACCTTTGTTGATGGTTTTGACATGGTGCTCTTTGGGGGAGATTGACGTATGAAACCAGGATAGGGAAACCATTATTCCCACCAACAGATACTCTTAGTGCTGCTCAGCGCCCAAGTTTAAGGTCATGGTCACCTCTTGTGAAATTGAGGATGAGGATGAGGATGAGGGTGAAAATGAAGGTGAGAATTGTAATAAAATGTGTAATACTATGAGAAGGGTTATCCAAATTGCAATAAATTTTAATAAAACAATAAAAATAATTATTAAAATTAACGAGTGTGATATTTTTATAGTAAAAAAAGATTGATAAGTAAAAGTTTAGGCTAAATTTAACCTTGCCTATTGAGAGAAGTAGGGAAAGCTTGAGTTGTTGATGGATGGCGCCATGATATGCTTTTTTTTCAGAGGAAAAAATACCAGTCTTTGTTATTCAATAGGAATCAAAAGACATCTTAAACAATAACCAACTTCCCTGGCAATAGAAAGCAAGTATGAACCCACATCATAGCATGACAAAATAGTACTGAACATACGTACAACCATCCCATAGAGTAGGAGCACTAAGTCTGATCATAGCAGACTTGTCTCATCATCCCTGATATTACAGGTCAGAATATGCTAGATAATATCGAAAGTGATCATCTAACAGACAGATCCTGAGCAAAACTTGCCGGCTGATAGTCTCTAACAAAATAGATACAATATAATAGATATATCAATCACTGAGAGCCAATAAAAAGAAACAGAAGCTCAACACAAGCTAGAAAAGCATAAATTGGCCTCCATCTATGATCAATCCTTCCAGAGATTCAGAGAAGATTCCAGTACCCATATCCAACTTCAATAGGAATAAAAAGAAATAAATTAGCGTCATGATATGCTTGTGGTAAAGTGTGAAACATGGCATAAGATGGAATTAACATTACATCACTCATGCAAGGTAGAGCTAAGCCAAGTATGTATGTTTTAAAATTTTGATTTTTAAATAGAATAATTTGAAAAATATTTAATGAAATGTTTATTAGAGTTGTAATTATAAAAATTGGTTCAATCAAATATTTATCATATTTATAATTAACTAAATAATTGATAAAAAAATTTAATATAACTTTACTTTAGCTATTCAAAGTCATATACGTGGAACAGCTATTCAATGTTAGAATGACTAAGAAGTCTATCTATAACTTATGTCAGAATGACTAAAAAGTCTATCTATAACTTATGTCAGAATGAAAAATATTTAATCAAATATTTATTAGATTTGTAATTATAAAAATTGGTTCAATCAAACCGAATGAGTTGTTGTGATAGAGAGATTTACATAAAAATCGAATGAGTTGTTGTGATTGAGAGATTTACATAAAACCGAATGAGTTGTTTTTATTGGTTTTGTGTTGTTAGGTCCTTAATAGTGGAGATTATGCTTGTTTTAAACACAAAAACAAAACCAGGTGCTATAGGGTGCTTATTTTTGTAAAAAAAACTTTATCTTTGAAAGTTATTTTTTCTAAATAAAATTATTAATAAAAGATTAATAAAAGATTATTTTTTTCAAAAAAACATTATATAACCAGAAATATAAACATTCAAAACATAAAAAAAATTAGTTTAAAAAATAAATATAAAATGAAATTCCAACGGTAGTCCCATTTAACACTTCCTTTCACTTTTCCTGCACACAACACAAACACAAGACTGACGACTTTCATTCTCTGTGTGGGTCCAATGTGTATGTAGCCAGACTGACCAACTTTAACTATTGAAAGTCATACATGTGGTACAGCTATTCAAAGTCATAGTGACAATGACAAATTCAACACACTTCAAGACTTTACATGATATCTGCACGTCATCTCTATCTTTATGTCCCATTCTCTCTTCTTTCTCCGTTAGTAGCCAGACTGACCAAAGCCATACATGTGGTACAGCTATTCAAAGTCATAGTGAGAAAGACCAATTCAACACACTTGAAGCCTTTACATGATATCTGCACGTCACCTCTATCTTTATGTCCCATTCTCTCATGTTCTTTCTCCGTTCTCTGTTCTTTCTCGGTTACTACCTTGCAATTCGCCAGATCGTATTTTCTCTGTTATTGCCTTTTAAATTTCCAGACATAGAAGACTTTACAAGGAATCTGAACGTATTTTATTTCTATATATACGTAGCGAATGGAATGGTAAAACTCAGTTGGAGTTGGAGAAGGAGAAATGATGGGTAAGGCTGTTGCTATGCTCCTCAGCTTTCTAATTTCGTCCGCCGCTTATGTTACTGTAACAGAAGCGGCTCTTTACTCAACGAATCAGCGGCGACGAGATGATCTTTACGGCCAAATTGATGGATTGAATTCTCTTCTAGATGATTCTGTTATGCTGCAGCCTGAAGGTGAAGGTGAAGGTGATGCATGGAAAAGGGACGTGGATGCTCTTCTGTGCTTCAAAAATGCCATCACATCCGATCCTTTTGGATTTCTGTCAACCTGGACTGCTCAGAACAAGGAAGAGGTTTGCTCGTGGAACGGCATTTGGTGCAGGAAACACACCAGGAGAGTTGTTGGCATTGACCTTACGGGAGCAGGTTTGAAAGGTACTCTTTCACCATATCTGGGCAACCTCTCCTTGTTGAACTATTTGGACCTGTATACTAATTCTTTTACAGGGAGAATTCCGCCAGACTTTGGGAAGCTGAAAGCGCTCCGATTTCTTCGCCTGGATTCTATTCAGCTCTCGGGTTCTATTCCAGCTGAAGCTATTGCCAATCTCAGTAAGTTGACGTACTTGAATCTTTCTGGCAATATGCTTACCAGTAGCATACCTGAAGGCATTTCCAATCTCAGTAAGTTAACATACCTTTTACTCGGGGGTAACTCCCTCACAGGCACAATTCCAAAATCCATAGGAAAGCTTCGGTCCCTTGAGATCCTTGACTTGAGTTCAAACAATATTTCTGGTGTTATTCCTGATAGTCTTAGTGATTTGGTTTCACTTCACAAATTAGATATAAGTAATAACAATATATGTGGGAGATTTCCTAATCTTCCATTTCTTCTTCGACCATTTGAAGACCCGTCTTTCTCGTCTCGCTCATTTGATGTGTCGTATAACTCACTTAGTGGGGCTTTTCCATCATCTTTGGCTAATTGTACTCACTTAGGATTATTTGATACCTCTTACAACTCATTATTATTCGATATCTCTTACAACTCATTTAGTGGAACACTTCCATCATCTTTGGCCAGTTGTACTATGTTACAGTTTTTGCATGTGTCTCATAACTCATTTAGTGGAGCACTTCCATCCTCTTTGGCCAATTTGACTCGGTTACAGTCTTTGGATATGTCTCATAACTCACTTGGTGGGTCTCTTCCATCTTTAGCCAATTGGACTTCGCTACTTTCACTTGATGTGTCCAGTAATTCACTTAGTGGCGATTTGGATAAAGGGTTTCCAAATTCTTTGTCCTTTTTAAGTGCTCACTCCAATCACTTATCTGGTATTCTTCCATCATCTTTGACAAATTGTAGTAGTCTTCAATTATTGGATTTAAGGGAAAATAGATTGATAGGAAAGCTTCCTATGTACCCCACACCATTTAATAGGTTGAGAGTCCTAAGTATGGCATATAATCATTTTCATGGTAGTATTCCTCAATGGATAACAAATCTCACTTGCTTGCAAGTGTTGGATTTGTCCAACAATCAGTTTAGTGGGAGAATACCATCTAATCTTAAAGGCCTTAAAGGATTTAAATCCAATGTGACCATTGTTCAAGATGGTTCTACACTTTATTATGAACTAAAGATTGACATGAAAGGAAGTGAATATAATCTGCCATATGTCTTGTTGACAAATACAATTTTTGATTTGTCAAGCAATAATTTTATGGGAGAAATACCTACAAGCTTGGGTAGTCTAAGTAGTTTGCGACTACTAAATTTATCTGGAAATCTATTAGATGGGGGAATACCTCGGTCTCTTAGTTACATACCTACGTTGGAGCAATTAGACTTGGCCAAAAATAATTTGAGTGGATGCATTCCTCAAGAACTCACTCAGTTATATTTTTTGGCATCTCTCAATGTTTCATCTAATAATCTTTGTGGACCAATCCCAACAGGAAAACAATTTAACACATTCAATGACCCTTCAATATTTCAGAAGAACAAGTGTTTATGTGGGGATCCATTGCAACCTTGCAAGCATCAAAAGCGAAGCGCAACAAGGGATGATAACAATAAGAGAAATGTTAAAGAAGGATGGTTGACGCTTATGCATGAAAATATGTCATTGATAGCATTGGGGATGGGATTCTGTATTGGGTTTGGGGGAGTTGTTGCTATATTCATTATATGGGAGAAAGCTAGAAATTGGTTGGTGCCTCCTAATAGACGTCCATTTTATGGAGTGTACAGATTTCCTAAATAAGAAGCATGTAAAGTTCTACTACACCATGGAAGAAAATAAATTTGTTACAACTTATTATATTTCTTATGAAATAAATGCTTTTAATATATCATTATGATCAATATATATGTAATTCATGATTATATTGTATATGAAAATAAGTTGAATGTATAAACAATTTCTTTTGTTGTAAAGTAGTATATTTAGTTTACACAACAAATAGTTCAACAAAAATATGATTATAAAAAATATAGTTCCTAACTAAGATAAAATGCTTTTAATATATCATTATGATCAATATATATGTAATTCATGATTATATTATATATGAAAATAAGTTGAATGTATTAACAATTTTTTTGTTGTAAAGTAGTATATTTAGTTTACACAAAAAACAAAAAACAAAAATATGATTATAAAAAATATAGTTCCTAAAATAAAATGTTTAAAAATAACAACAAAATTATGATCATAAAAAATATGGTTCTTAACTAGGATAAAATGCTTAAAAAAAACAACAAATATGATCATAAAAAATAAGATAAAATGTACTTTTGATTACACTTCCATCTTCTTAACTAACTTAAAAAGCAGATATATACATAATTTATAAATTAATATCATACTACATTATTATTGCGACTCGTGAAATGCCATTTACCATTCTGTATTTCTACACATATGAATTGGAAAAAAAATGTACAATACTTTTAAATACACTTTTTTATTGTAGATGTGAAATGCCATTTATCGATTTGTATGTGTACGGTTTGGAAAAAAATGTACAATATTTTTAAATACACCTTTTTATGTTTTTCTTAGGAATATAGTAATAAAGTTTTTACTCTTTTATATAAAAAATTATTTTTTCTAAAATGTTATTAATTTGAATTTGTTTTATTTTTATTTTAATTTGAATATATAAGCTATCTACCTTGACCATTTGCACCGAGGCTCACTTGACTCCGTCAAGTGATAGATTACTTAGTTATCTTTTCATGATAGTGAGACCAAGAATAGCGGATTCTGCTTCTTTTCTTGCATTTTTATTGCAGATCAATTCTACAACAAATTATTATTACACTCAGATATAGAGCAATAATAAAAATTACTAATTTACCAAATCAAATTAAATCTATAGACTGAACCGTTCTAAACCTAATATGAAATTGTGTTCCAAAAACTTGTAATTTGAAATTCAATTGTTACGCCAATGTTCTGTGTGTATGCTAGTTTAAAACCTTAACCTCCCTTATCATGAAGGATCAAGAATCCAAGGTTTAAACATGGATCGGGTTCCATAAAACAAACAAAGGAGTTGATTACTTTTATCATGAAGGATAAAGAATCCAAGGTTTAAACCTGGGTCTGATTCCATAAAACAAACAAAGGAGTTAATTAATTGTTACAAGGAAGTTGGTAAAACTTTCCAAGTTTTAGATCTTTCTAGTTATTTTTATGGAGTTGACTAAAATTATACAGTTCTAAACATACATTTGCAGGTTTCATAAAAATTCCAATCAAAACTTACAATTTTAAACTTGCACTTAAACAACAAGAATTTCCATGGCAATATTTTATGGATGGATGAATTCGAGAGCGCAGTTGGTGTGAAAGTAGGTATTAGAATTGGTTGTTCTTGGTCTCACAGAAAGGTAATGGAGTAAGCTATCACCCATCAAATGATCCCCGGTGCAAATGGTCGAGTAGATAACTTACACCCTTTTTAAATACCCAAAACCTATTGATGTAATTAAATAGAACATCATATTTGTGATTAAAAAAATAAATTATTTTAAAAGTATACGTACTCTGCTCAATGCTTTATTTTTTTTTAATGAATATACAATTTTTAGCTACAATATCGTGAAGACAATAATGTCAGTAAATTTAACTTGGTAAGTCGCAACATTAATTTGATTTCTACTCCTTCTGAATTAAATGCTTCATTACCTAAGCTTGAATTGAAGTTTATTCTAACTTTCCAAAATAATCATTGTTTGAACTTGTTGCATGCTTGGGTGTTGTGGCAGTTTTCGATGACTATGAACAAATTGTGACAAATGATGTAAAACCCAATGTTTGATTTAGAGCTCTTTATCTACACCTATAGTATTTTGGTGATGGCAACTCAACCAAAATCCTTCATCTTACTCCCAACTCTTTGTAATAACAAATTTGATTGTACATAACAATTTGTAAGAGTGATTACAAAGCAACAATATGGTTCTCTTACTTTTTATTGTCACTCTAAGTAACCTACATAGATGGAGATTAAATTATGTGAGACATACACACTAGATGTTATTATCCATGCAAACAATTGTGTGAATTTCAATTGTCGCCTCTTGTGAATTTAATGTCAATAGTTGTGTAGATTCTTGATAGAGAAGTGAGAGGTTTATGTTAGAAAAATATGATCACAAAGCAATAACAATAAACAATAAACAAAATGCAAATATTAAAAGCACATTACAAGAGAGACACAGATATAACGTGGTTCACCCAAAATGGGTAACATTTACAGCGAAATTGTCAGTCATTTATTATTATACCATCCAACAAAATGAAGGGATACAACCTGTAGCAACCCCGTTGCACTTCATCTTCACTCTCTCACGGTCTCTCTTACACAATCACAGAGACCGTTTATACAATGCTAAAATACAATATAGATTCGTATTACAATGATTTCCTTTTGTAGGGGAATTACCATGGGAAAATACAAGGGGTTACCCAATACCATGGGCTTGTAAAATGTTGACCAAAGAAACATCCCAAAAATTTCTTTCGAGGGATTCGCACCCAAACCCCTAGACCCCCATGCTAGGATGAGTGTACAATAAAAGTGGGGTACAAACACAGTTGAACAATAACATCTATGAATCTGGAAGATTAGACTCCACAACCAGCAATCTCCCACTTGGAGACTGATCACAACAACTCCACCTTTGCTACACTTGTTGGAGTATGCTTTGAACCTTGGACAAAGAAAATTTCTCTTCTTCACTTTCATGCTTGAAGGCCAACTGAAGCCGAGAAAGAACTTAGTTTCTCTCTGGTTACTGCCTTTGTCAACATGTTTGTAGGATTCTGGATAGTATGTATCTTATCCAACTTTAGCAGCTCATCTTCCAAAACAAATCGTATTAAATGGTACTTGAGTTGTATATGTTTAGCCTTCAAATGAAACGCTGGTTTCTTTGCAAGATGAATGGCACTCTAGCTATCACTGTACAACCTACTATTCTCCTGCTTCTTACCCATGTCCTCCATGAACCTCTGCAACCAAATCATCTCTTTACTAACCTTTGTAGCAGCAACATACTCTGCTTTTGTTGTTAAAAGTGTGACAACCTTTTGTAGTTTTGAAATCCAACTTACTGTTGTTCCACCTACATTAAAAACATACCATGTGGTTCTCCTCCTACTATCTTTATCACCTTCCATATCTACATCAACATATCTCTGTAGAACAGTGTCTAAACTTTCAAAATATAATGCATGAGAAGTGGTACCTCTCAAATACTTGAGAATCCATTGTACTACTTTTTAATGCCGTTTACCTGGATTGTTCATATACCTGCTCACAACTCCCACTGCATGTGCAATATATGGTCTTGTGCATAGCATGGCATACATCAAGCTTCCAACTGCTAATGAATAAGGAACCTTGGACATGTATTCTATCTCTTTTTGTGTCTTGGGACACATCTCCTTACTTAGTTTGAAATAGGTGGCCAAATGTGTACTAACCGGTTTTGCATTCTCCATTCTAAACCTCTCCAACACATTTTCTATGTACTCACCTTGAGACAATGTCAATTTATGATTTTTTCTGTCTCTTGTTATTCTCATATCAAGGATTTGCTTTGTAGCACCCATATCCTTCATCACAAATGATTTAGCTAGTTTCATTTTGAGCACATTTATCATGTATGTTAGACCCTACAACAAGGATGCCATCCACATACAATAACAAGATAATATATCTTACATTATCTAGGCTCTTGAAATAAACATAGTGGTCAAAATGGCATCTACTATAACGATGTTCTGTCATAAACTTATCAAATTTTAAATACCACTGTCTTGGAGCTTGTTTCATGCCATACAAGCGCTTCTTCAACCTGCAAACCAAATTCTCCTTCCCTTTGACCTCATACCCCTCTGGTTGCTGCATATAAATCTCTTCCTCCAAATCCCCATGGAGAAATATTGTTTTTACATCTAACTTTTCAAGATGCAAATCTTTTACTGCCAGTGGACTTAAAAAAGTCCTAATTGAAATCATTTTAACAACAAGAGAAAATATTTGATCAAAATATATACCTTTGTTTTGTGGAGACCCCTTTACCACAAGTCTAGTCGTGTACTGCTTCTTGCCTCCATCTTCTTCCTTCAACCTATAAACCCATTTATTCTGCAATGTTATTTTTCCCACAAGTAACTCAACCAAAATCTCAAGTTTGGTTTCTTACCAATGAGTCCATCTCCTCATTCATTCCTTGCTCCCACTTCTTTCTAGTTTCTACCTGCATTGCCTCTTCATAACATTCTGGTTCACCAGAATCAATCATCAATAAATAATACAGCGAAGGAGAGAAACATTATGGGGGTCTACTTAACCTGGTAGATCTTCTTACATTTGCAGGATTTTGAGGTACATGTTGCTACTCTTGATTTTTCAGTGCCTTTGGAACTTCATTTTCTTTGATTTCATCAAGCACTATGTACTATGTGTTTTCCTTTTCCTTTTTCTTTCCCTGCAACTAATCTTTGTGCAATGGAATAATACATCTCTACTCCTAATGATTTTGTGCTTTTCATAATCCCATAAGCGATAACCAAAATCATCAACCCCATATCCAATAAAGGTACATTTCTTGGATTTAGCCTCAAGCTTTGTTCTATTTTCTTTATCAATGTGGACAAATGATTCACAGCCAAAAATTCTCATAAATGAGTAATTCACCTTTTACCTGTCCATGCCTCCTCTAGAATCCCACCATCCAAAGCACTTGAAGGCCATATGTTTATTAAATAAACAACAGTATCTACAACATCAACCCAAAACTGTAAGGGAAACTTTGCATGCAATCTCATACACCTTGCATGCTCCATGATCATTATGTTCATCCTTTGACACACCATTTTCTTGTGGTGTTCCTAGGATTGTCTTATCTTTACGAATATCGTGGTATGAATAGTAACTATCAAACTTTTCGCTACAGTATTCTCCTACGTTATTATATCTGAGACATTTCAAATTTTTTTCTATCTCATTCTCAACCAAATCTTTCCACTTCTTAAAAAGTAGCAAACACATCAGATTTATGTCTAATGCAATAAACCCAAGTTTTTCTAGTTGCATCATCAATAAAAGTAATATAATAATGAGATCCACTAAGAGATTGTCCTTGATCCAGTCCCCAAACATCTATATGGCCAAGCTCTAACTTTTCGCTCTTCTTCTATTTCCCAACACTGAGAAATATAACTCTCTTTTGTTTTCTGTAAACATAGTTCTCATAGAATTCCAAACTTACATGCTTCAAATCTGGAAGCAATTTCCTTGAGTGGAGAATCTGCATCCACTCATCTGGACAAGCCTATGATGCCACAATGCTGCACCTGTTTCTGTGGAAGCTACAGAGTTAGAAAAATAAGTATTATGAGGACATAAATACAATGTACATATCCTATCTTGTTTTTCTATTACCAATGCTCCTTTAGTGATCTTCCACCACGTTTTTCCAAATATAGACCAACAACCACTATCTCCCAACTTCCTTATTGAGATCATATTTCTTTTCATAGCAGGAATATGCCTTCTATCTTTTAGTAGCCATTCATTTCCATTATTTAACTTAATTTGTACCTTACCCATTTCAACAATTTTACATGATTCATCATCCCCAATAAAACATGTCCAAAATCACCGGGAACATAATCATGAAAGAATTTCCTATGAGGTGTAGCATGACATGAAGCCCCTTAATATACTACATAGTAATCACTAGTATTATTTAATGCAAGAATCAAAGCATCTTGCAACACATCACCTGCTACATTTGCTTCCTAAATAGTCTTCTGTTGCACATCTTCTTTCTTTTTTGGAGCTCTATAGTCTTTCTTCATATGTAGTCTCTTACCATAGTTCCAACACTCTATTTTTCTCAGTCTATACTTGGGTCTTCCCTTTCTATACTTGTTGTGATTACCTAGGCTCCCTCCTCTCTCGCTTTGTCTTCCCCTGCTCTCCATGGTCAACGCATTGCCTGATGTCTCACCTGTGATTTTTCTTTGCATTTTCTCGCTAAGAATAACACCAACAACATCATAAAATTTAAGAGTGTTTGAGCCAGGGACAGAGTTACTTACATCCATGACCAATCCATTCCATCTTTCTGGCAATGAGCACAAGATTTGAAGATCCCTAACCTCATCATCAAATTTCACTTTTACAGAACTTAGTTGACTAGTATATTAAATTCATTTAAACGGTCAGCAACATATCCACCTTCTAACATCTTCATATTAAATAAATTATTCATTAAAAATACATTGTTGGAATCCGAGGATCTTTCATAGAGCTTAGTCAATGCGCTCATCACACCCTCTGTTGTCTTTTCTTTTGAAATATTGAAAGCCATCGACGAAGCCAGGCACAACTATATTGTTCCCAGTGCCTTTCTATCGAGAACCTCTCTTTCTTCATCCTTCATAGTCATCGATTGATTTTTTTTTACGCACAATGATAAGTATAGATCTTTCTGGTACACAATCACAATAATTGTTTATACACTACTACAATATAATACACAACCATATTACAATTCTTTCTTTTTAAAGGGGAATTACCTTAGGAAAATACTACGGGTCACCCAATACCATGGGCTTGTAAATTATTGGCCAAAAAACATTCCAAAAATTTCTTTCAGGGGCTTCGCCCCCGGACACCCAAGTAGGGGGAATGGCCCCCCCAAACCCCCGCGAGGGGCAGATGTCCCCCCACACCCCCCTGCTAGGATGAGTGTACAGTAAAAATATGGTACAAACACGACTGAACAATAACATCTTTGAATCTAGAAAATCGGGCTCCAAAACCAACAATTTAAATGTATTGTTTTATAGAAAAGTGATAACTTTTAATATAATGTTTTTCTTTAATCCTTAGTAACAAGACACAATAATTTTTTTGTTTCTATGTTATGGCCAAAATATATAGACATTATTGTAAGATAAATGGATTGGTTGTATATAAATAAGTTTTAAACCTAGAGAGAAGGTCCCCGTAAACATTAATTAAATTATAAACCTAATAAAAAAAATTGATTTGTCGTAACTTTCTATTATTTTCAAAATTTATCATTAAAAAAGAGTAATTCTAAAATTTCTAGTAACATGAAATCCCATTATAACTATAAGACTTCTACGAACGTAGTGACTGAACATTAGAACTTGAAATGCAGCTAAATATAAATGATTTGGACTTCTTTTCTTAAGATTGTTTTTCTTAAAGTTAGATTAAAATTGTTAAAATGATAGATATAAAATAGTGAAATTATATAATATAATGCAACTGAAATTTTGCAATTTAATATAATCAAACGGAAATTTTTGTTTTTTTATTGATGACAAAAAAATAAAATAAAAAACATCTACTCTAAAGTTATAATTAGAATGTTATGCCTATTTTAAAATTTATGGCCATAGTTTATGTAAACATCTATACATAATTAGAATCGGGATTAAAAGCTATAATTAGCTTGGTGAGGTGAGCGCTATAATATAAATAGCTTGTTGTATAGGCTTTATGCATAATTAGAATCGGGATTAAAAGTTATAATATAATTAGCTTGGTGAGGTGAGTGCTATAATATAATTAGCTTGTTGTATAGGCTTTAACGTGATGGTAGTTATGTAACAGGTGGTTAGATCTTAAACTGCTTGTTAAACAACTTGAAATCCAATAACATGTTGCATAGCTATATTTGCATTAAAACTTACACAACAGACTAGTTATTAATCACCATACCATAGCATGGATAGCCTTATAAGTTCTAATGACTATCCATAGCACTAACCATCTGGTTTTCGAAGAGATGGCTTGTTATTTACTCTCAGTCATCTCTTAATGATTTTGATTTCTTGGTTATTAAGTTGAGAGCTCTTAAAGGGGATGTAAAATCCTGGATCCGGGAGAGAGAATCATCGATGAAAGAGGACTCTATCAAGCTAGATCTGGAGATCGAAACTCTCCTCATGGGATCCTTCTCTAGTAACTTCACCCTTGAGGATCAGTTTGCCTTGAACCTACTACGAGCTAAAAAGAAAAAGATTCTGGATCATCTCCTTCTTTCCTGGCAACTAAAGAGCCATACCAATTGGGCGCTTTATGGTGACTCTAATACTAAATTCTTCCATGCCATTTCCTCTGACAAAAGGAACCATAAAACCATCTGGTCCTTAGTTGATGAGGAGGGTCACACTATTGATGATGAGCAAGAACTCAAGGTGCTCGGCAGTAGACATTTCGCTCATGTTTTTAGTGATGATCGAGCCACCTGCATTTTAACTCAGCTTCAGGTGGTCTCACTCTACCCCACCATGATTGCTTAGGAAAATGCTTCTAGTCTCATTGCCCCTGTTACCTTACTGGAGATTGAGTAGGCTTTAAAATCTTTCAAGAAAGATAAGAGCCCTGGCCCTGATGGCTAGCCAGTGGAGTTTTTTCTCCACTTCTTCGAACTGTTTGGCTCTAATTTGCTGAAGGCTATTGAATTTGCTCAGACTACGGGGTATATTACTCCCTCTCTCAACTCCACTTTCATTTCTCTAATTCCTAAGAAGGATAAGCTTTCTTCCTTAGCAGATTTCAGACCCATATCCCTATGTAACCTACTGTATAAGCTTATTACAAAGGTTATTGCTGTCAGGATTAAACCTTGCCTGGATAAGCACATCTCCATTGAGTAGTATGGGTTCTTAAAGAATCATCAGATTATCGAAGCTATCGTTATCACCCAGGAGATACTTCACACAGTCAAGACAAAGAATACTTTAGCACTTATCCTCAAATTGGATCTGGTGAAGGCTTTTGATAGAGTCAATTGGTCCTTTATTCGACTTATTTTGATTCAGATTGGGCTTCCTCTTGTTGGAGTTAATTGGATTATGGCTTGTCTTACTTCGGCTAATTTTGTTGTCCTTATCAATGGCACTCCTTCCCGGTTCTTTGCAGCTTCTAGAGGAATCAGACAAGGATGTCCCCTTTCTCCCTTGCTGTTTATCCTGGTCATTGAAGGCCTGAGTCTTTTGATTACTGATGCTAGAGAGCATGGCCTCATCAGGGGTATAAATATCTCTCAATCTCTAGCTCTTACTCACTTACTTTTTTTTGATGATGTGATCCTGCTTGGTTTTGGTACCCTACTTGAGTTGACAGCTTTTGATGTTATCCTCAACACCTTCTGCAAGGTTTCGGTGATGTGTATCAGTATTGAGAAATCTTGCTTTCTCTTCAACCATGTCGATGAGGATATCTTGGGAAGTATTTCTCGTGTACTGCCTTACAAAATGGAACCTATTGACTCTGGTTTTAAGTACCTAGGGTATTTCCTCGAGCCCATGGGGTACAAAGTTAGTGATTGGAATTGGTTAATCCATAAATATGAGAAAATGATTCATAATTGGACTCACAAGCTTCTTTCTCTAGGTGGCCGTCTGATTCTGGTACAAGCCTGAGTTATGTCTAGTCTTCCTGTTTATTGGTTGGTTTTGGCTACTATCCCTATCTCTGTATTGAATTGGCTCAGGAGCATTACTTTTGCTTTTCTTTGGGGCTCATCTGGGACTCATCATCGGTATCATTTGACCAATTGGCAGCAGCTATCCTGGCCGAAGGCTTATGGTGGATGGGGCATTAAAAACCTTCAGTGGTTCAGTATTGCTCTGCAATCTAAAAATCTTTGGATGGTCCTCAATAGTGATGGTTTATGGCTCAAGGTTCTTCGCTCGAAGTATATGCAGAATTGCTCGGTTCTTGCTTGGCTTAGAGTCAATAAATTTAATTCTCGTGGTGTTTCTTTGACTTGGAGAAGATTCTTACAATCTCTGCCTTGGTTGGGGCGTTGTTTATCTTGGCTTGTGGTTGATGGTAATGATATTATCTTGGGCATTGACTCCATTGTGGGCTCTCATGCCTCACATTTACTTCCCTTGGAGCTCAGAGAATACCTAGCTGACTTGGATATAGTCACCCTTGCACAAGCACACAACACTCATCCTGATGCACATCATTACTAGTTCACGGCGGAGGAACTGAATCTTGCTGGGGATTGGAAGCTTGTCTAGGATAGCTTTATTAGGGGTCTGGAGCTGGGGAGGATCGGACTACATGCCTAGTCAGATACTCTTGTTTGGATCCATAATAGAGCAGTGGGTTCTGCTACAACTAAATCTGTGTATGATTATATTGTTTTTACCTCACATCGTCCGCTCGTAGATAGTGTACATTCTCTGATTTGGTCGACCTCTCTCCCCACTAATATTGCTTGTTTAATATGGCTGATGATGGAAAACAAAACACTTACTTGGGATAATCTCCAGAGAAAAGGGTGGATCGAGCCTGGTATTTGTGCTCTCTGTGGTGCTGGTGCAGACTGTGCACAACATATTTTCTCTTCCTATATTGTATGGAGGGAAGTCATCTGTCATCTCTGTGAAAAATATCAAATCATTCCTCCTCAGCAGTGTGACGACATTTCTTCCATTATTAAGAATTGGATCTGCAGATTCTCCAAGCATACTTCAGCGTGTTTCATCATATTCTTTGCCTTATGGATCATTTGGAAGGCTAGAAATAAGGCCATCTTCGAAGGAAAAAAGCATTTTGTATTAAACATTGCTTTCCATATTGACCAGTTTCTCCTTTTATACAAGCCTCCTTGCAAAAAGATCAAAAAGCCCTATATCATTGGTTCTGGGCCTCTGCTTATCTACCCCTATGGATTTTTTGACGGGGCTTCAACAAATGATAGTGTGGGTGCTGGTATATGTATCTTCCTGAATAAGGACCACTCCTTTGAGTTTTCCCTGGGGATAGGAACTAGTACCAACACCAAAGCTAAATTGTTGGGTCTTTGGGCACTTCTGTACATTGCTCATGTCATGGGTCTCCCCACTTTGAACATTTTCGAGGACTCATCCGTTATTATTAACTGGGTCAATGGATCCAATGCTCTTGCACCCCCTGAGCTCAGTCATTGGTGCAGGGATATCAAGCATTTGTGTACTAGCTTCTCCAACCTATCCTTCAGTCATTTCTATTGTGAATATAATCAGATTGTTGACTGTCAATCGAAGGCTGCCTTGGATTTGGCTCCTGGCACTTGTATCTTTTACAAATATTTTGAATACCTTTTGGTCTTGCATGACACTCTTATGCTCTTCTGAGCTTGGTACTGGAGTTTTACTCCCTCTTTTTGTTATAGCACCCATTTACTGTTTTGGAGCAGGCACCTTGTGATTGTGGTTTCAGCACTACTATGTTCACGATAGAGATGGGTTATGAAGGGATGGTTCTCTTATTGACATGTCTAGTTTATCGAATGATCATATTGGTGGGTTTTGTTCCTAACTCTCCCCGGAGCAGCTTGTTGTGTTGGATCCTTTTCATGGTGATCTATATCAAATTCCCTCCTCTTGTACTTATTCTTGGATGTAGCCCTTTTTCAGGGTAGGCAAGATAGATGCCCTCTGATTCTTCAATGAATATCAAAGTCAGGCTTTTTTCCTTCTGAAAAAAAACCATCTAAACTATTATTAAGTGTTTTGTTTATTGGAATCCCAAGCATCTCGATTCCCGATTATGCAAGGGAGTTCACTTCCGAACCGACTATTTGGACCGATCGGACGACCGCGGTCGCGTGAGCGGTCACGTCCGACGATTGCGGTCATCCGATCGGTGCAAATGGTCGGTTCAATAGGATTGTCCTTATGCAAGACTCAATATTTTTTTAAGTAGATTACGTGTCGAAAAATGCTCGGGCGAATCGTATAAGGTACACGTTAAGGGCTCTTCACTCAAACAGCGCAATTGCACTTATGGCCCACATCACGTGATGACAATAAAGCGTTTCTTCTCGAAACAGGCATTGGAATTTATTGGTGATTACTTTACTTCAAAGTCTGTAACATTATAAGGGTTGTACTTGTACTGGCCTTCACAACTTGTAACG
Source organism: Pseudotsuga menziesii (assembly GCA_001517045.1). Classification (NCBI taxonomy): domain Eukaryota; kingdom Viridiplantae; phylum Streptophyta; class Pinopsida; order Pinales; family Pinaceae; genus Pseudotsuga; species Pseudotsuga menziesii. The sequence goes on along the minus strand of LPNX010899290.1, from coordinate 434,582 downwards.
CAGGGAAAACAATCCATCACATATCCTGTCATAAATCACATTTGGCATGCATTTGCTATTTTTTGTCTGAATTTTTAAGAAATCTGGTTACATTTGGCATGCATTTGTTTTTTATTCATTTTTAAGGAAAGTTCGTTATTACAGAGACGGAGTGGGCTACCGACGCGACGATTTTGCCCGGCGGCAATCGTCGCGCCGGCGCTCCGACCACCGGCGACCTCGTCCCGGCACCCGTCGCCAACGGCGTCCGTTTCTCCCTTTGCCGTTAACCACGAACGTCCGTCCATCGGAGCTCCATCACGTCCCATCCTGTGCTCCCGCCACAATTCAAACTCCCGTGAACCCACGCCATGCAATGATCCCACGCCCTGCAATGATCCCCTGCAGCTGTCCAAAAGCTTCACGACCATTTGCTGTTAAAAAAGCCAGGCAGAGCAACACGATTACAAGGATCGTGCACTACCACCGAGCTAACAGCCCAATGGACAGGCCTCCAGGCATTGCGAATGAATTTTGCCTGAGCTAATAGCCCAACGTACAGGCCTTGAGGTATTACGAATGAATTCTTAGAGGGTATTTTTTACCAAGCAAACAGGCGTGCCTTTACATACACACTAGTTTCTGGTGATGCTTGTTAAGTTTGTCTTTTCTCGGTTCTATTCATTGAATATTAAAATGAGTTTGAATTCAGCTGCCAGGCTTGTTAGGATTCTTCAAGGCTTGTTTCAAGTTGGCTCACATTGACTTTGAATGGAAGATGAAAGTCATATCACATAAATTGAATTTGATTTGTTTTTAAATTTTGCAAATACCTTTGAGCGTGTTATCTTTTGACTAAATTCTATTCAATTTCATTCGATTTGTATATCATCGTTGTTGTTTATGATCTCTTTATGCTCAGTATTTCTTTGCTACTGGTTGCGAAATTCGAGTTTCATAATCTCGGCAAAAGGTACAGAGGATAATAGTTTCAGTTTTTCTTCGGTTCTAGGTATGTTTCCTAAAATTCTTGCTTGTGAATTCGCAAAAAATTATGGTTAAAATTTTCAATAAAACTCTTCAGAGAAATATTTGAGTTGAATTTACATATAATTACTATCATAGACATTATTGTGAAATGAATTTCCCGATTTTTAATCCAGGGTTGCTTCTCTTTGAAATGCCACCTCGAAAACCAGTAATCAGGACTTCAAATCCATCATTGAAAGCAAAGAGAAAACTCATTGAAATCTAGAACTCCTGGAATTCAATTAGGCAAACCAGCTATTGAGCCCGTGAAACCAGAATTCAGAGATACTGAATCTGTGATTGGAACTTAGATTGTTTTTCCTTCCTGGGGAGAAATTTTCAGAAGAATCAAAGAGGAGGAATACACTGACATTATCCCACCTAGTTACCCTTACTTAATGAATGTAGATGATGTTGTTTTCACCAATATAGGAAATTTTACACAATGTTGCTACCAGGACTCCTACTTTACCATGTTCAGATGTTATACAATGGAGGATTCAACAGACTAAGGTAGACACTAGAACAATTCATGATGATGTTGATAATTGTATTGGATCTTTTCAGTCTATAGAATTAGAGAGGTATTATAAATTCTACTAACCAGAGATATTGCTAACTAGAGTATTTGTGGAGCAATTCCATGTGAGGAATGATACAAAGGTTTTGGCTAGTTGGTGGATTGAACAGAAAAGGTTCACAACAACTCAGCCAAGGAATGATGGTATATATCCAACAATTCATCTCAAAATTCCATATCTTTATGCTATGGCCGTGATGTGCAGACTGTATGGGCAGCTAAGTCACCTGACACAGGGACATGGGACACAGAAATATGGGTATCCGACACGTTATATATATATATATGAAAAATAGACATAGATTTTAAAAATATATATTTAAAATATAATCATATAGATCCAATTTTTTTAGAAACAAGGACATTTACAAATATTCAATAGAAATTGGAATCAATACACATTACACATTCACAAATCACAATACTATATATATATGAGGTAAGGGATCCCAACAATACTATATGAGCACAAGCCCTTACAAACAACCTTATGGGCCCTTGTAGACCAACACAAGTGAGATGCCCACTCTAAAGTACATATATCATGCTCTAGGGTGATGCCATGCACAATAATGGCACCAAGGTGATGTAGCTACACAAAAAAAGCCCACATACCTCAAACACAAACTTCCATGGACTCTGTCGATCCTCCTAAGCAATATACTCCATTGGGTGAGCTTCCCACTACAAGAATATTGTCAAAGCCCCATGCATCCCCGAGCCATCTCTAATTCTACAAATAGGAATCCAAGCTGCCACATGCCATCCAGGAGCTAGAAGTCATCCATAAGGCAAAATGCTCATCATCCCAAGTAGGATGTTCTCCAGGCAAGCGGTTCCTCTATGTGGTCATAATGAAGGGTGTCCACAAATCAAGAAAGATAATATAAGGTAATATTATTAATGTCCAACAAATGACCACAAAAGTAGCTTAATGGGTTTGTTAGATACCAAGATATCGATACAAAGTGGGAGCACTGAGGCGGCTCCTATAAAATGAAATGTAGAAAGAAAAGTAAGACTAAAACCAAGATATCAAACTCCAAAGATGGAGAGCCAATCTAGGAGAGATATGTATAGAGATAGTAGATCTAGGGCCTGTGAAACAAAAGACATATGTCTATCATGTTACATCGAAACCATCTCTCATATCATCTGAGACAGATTGGAGGAAGCACAAAATAGAACCCTGTCTAGAGGACGAGTTGGAAGAGGAGGTAGACAAGGTAATGTGACTCTGCCTGGAGTGATGTGCTTGCCTCTGTGCCCCAGAAAAAATTAGCTAATAGTTGGTACGAGGCCGAGACTATTTATGTTGTTGGGGTCGAACGAAAGAGGAGGAGATCCTTCACATCTTAAAAGGTTTGGAGTTGAAAGAAGTGCCATCATCTATCTGCCTCTTAGTACCCCTCAAAGATGGGAGCATCGGAAAAAATGAAGTGATATGTTGGTTGGAGACTGCTCTAGTAGATGAACGTGCCTAAAGGACAAGAGAATGGAGTTGGAAGGCCTCCTAAAAATACAAGGCCAAACATCTTTGGTTGGGGTATTGAAAGAAAGTGGTCAGGGTTTGAAGCTCCTTGAGAAGAAGCTCTCTAAAAACTGCATAGTTGATAACATCGACATCGACAAAAAATGGCAAGGGTCTTGAATGAAAACTACGACAAGCGTTAAAAAATACAAAATAAATTCATTTTGTTTCATTTTTTTTAAATATATAAATCAACAACATCAAATAAACACATTGGCACCTAAATATAGGAAAAACGGAATGGATGCCAAATAAAAAATAATGCATCAAGGTCGATGTTAAATCCTAAACCTTGATAGTTGTCCAATAAATGAGTCAAAAGTGGGAAACCAATACAAAATTACATCAAATATATAATGCATCTCATAATGACGAGTCAAAAACATGGTGTACCACTTGGCATTTGTATAGGATGATTGAAAGGAGAGGGGTCCAAGTAGGTGAATAGTCAGCGGTCCAGTAAATGAAAAGGTTTGTCCTCTTAGCTATGTTCATAAACCCTTTGTGTTTCTCAAGGCTTCTTTTGGAAGTATCTGATCCATGTCATGAATACAAACACAAAGCAATTGCAATCTAAATCCTAGATCCATGAGGATGAATGTCTACATAGGAAGCTCTAATGTTTTGGTGTCTTCCTATTGAACAATAGTGTTGTAAAAGCTGAAGGTGGTGGTCACTTAAAGTGTGCAAGACAATAATTGAAGTTACGTCTCTAAGCTAAAAAAAACTTCTATTTTGATGAGAACTAGTTTACAATGGTTAATGCTCTTTCCCGAACAATTGTGTTATAAAACATGATGTAGCTGCCACTAAAGGTATCCTATCCGAGACGATAGAGGAGGGGCAACTAAGTTAAGTGACACTGCAAGGGCCTCGTCCACTTACAAATGGAGTAGTTGTCACACCGGATGGGCTCTTATCACTTTAGATCGAGCTAAGAGCAAGATCAAGGGGGAGACCCTTATCAGCCGATGAGGGCTAATAGTCAAAACAAGACATACACAAGAGATCCATACACTAATTGAAACAATGATGCCTTGAATTTAAACCCTAGATATATTGAATGACTGCCGAGATAAGACTTAGAATACAATGTGAGAGGCTTAATGAGGTAATGAATTATCAACCATGAATATTTTATGCCAACAATATAGATTATGAATTAGATCTAGAGGAATAAAGTGCCAAAGCAAAATACCCAACTTGCTCTAGCTAGGGTTTAAGCAATAATATGAAGTGTGGCTACAAAATGGAGCTTTAATTAATTATTGGCACTTTTAATTGTTACGTGATGCTAGATATGACGATTGAAAATGATTCAAGCAACACCCAAATCACCAAACCAATAAATGACTAGTTACCCAAGGAGGGCAAATTGCCCCAAAGAGGACCAGTGTCTTAAGATGGACAAATGGAGATATTCAAATGAAACTTGCTCTCTAAGGGTTTCTAATGATTTCCAACTTGGGTTTTTTAATCACTAAGCCAAAAGCTGACCAAAATTACTACTTCTATGAAATTAGGGTTTTAGTTTTATTATTATTTATTGGCCAGTAAATGGAAACAAAAATTAGAGAAAGAAAAGTCTTGCCATACTTGGATTCAAGAGATGTCGATTGATCCTTCTTGGTCTTCACTTGTCCACAAAATAGTTATCAATATCCATGCTTGATTTGTTTTCCCAAGTTTGCCAATGCGCCCTTGCTAGAAAATATAGAGAATCAGTTCTACAAAACAAAATATGACAAGAAAGCATGGAATTGCATAAAAAATGACAAGAAAGAAACTTGATTGAATGACTAGCAAACAACATAAGAAACCCCTTGTCACAAAATCGATTCGAGAAGAATGAAGGCACTAAGCCAAATTGCTATCCCCAAGTCGACTTCTTCTCCTGTATACAAAATCAATTCCAAAATATGCCAAATTGTGGAGTATATGATATCTAATGCAGAGATGTAGATCACAACAACATTCGCTTAAACATCCACAAAGGAATTCACAAGATAGAGGCCAAGAACAAATTTATTCTCTATTAGATTCAAATGCCAAATTCCAATCCTTTTACAATGGTGGAGTCACCTCTCTTAAATAGGAGGAGAGTGATGTCCACATTCTAACTAACTCAATCCAATGGTTGAGATTATAACATCATCAACGGTGGAGATTTATTTGTACATTGATACATGGTTCACTCACAAGAGGGGGTGCACTTTTGCCTCTAGCACCCATGCTAAGTGAGATACACCATAATGAAGTAATATAACAATGTGGTACATGATGAGGGGGTCCCCCTAGGGGCTTTATTCACCCTAGTTGCCACCCTTTATACATAGCAATAAGGTATACAATGACAATTAACTCAAGCAATGAAGAAATGTGCCCTCATGGAGGTTATCGTCCCTAGATGGGTCAAAATAATAAGCGTGGACTCCATATTAAGAAATATTGGTGGAGAATGATCCATAGAGCCAAAATACATCATAATATATCATCCCATACCATTTCCTAGCCATAAATTAACCAAACTGATTTTCTTGAGGTAGCCATGGACACTTGATCATTTGTAATTAATTGCCTTAGATGCTCCCTAAATACTTAAAATGCCCATAACTTCATTTTCCACTGCTTAGAATGAAAAATTGACTGCACCAAAAATTCAAAAAAGAAGCAATCCGGTAATACTCATTACTCATACCCCAAAAACGCTTTTGGTGGAAGGCCCTCAAATAATTTTTTCAAGATTTGATAAAAATCGGTTCATTTCATTAAAAATTCACCCAATCACTGTATTGAACCAATTTTTGCTTTTCTAGAGAACTGAAATGGTTTGAATGGCCTCCAAAGGCATCAAACACAACAATAAAATAATTGTAACCATATCCATCCTGGGACCTGTGTTGACCAAGTCAAATTAGGCTTGACCAAGTCAAAATAACCAATTTGATGAATGAACTGCAATTTGAACAATCCAATGTGCATAAGGGGTAAAATATAACTCTCTTATTCATATTATTAGCCAACTAAAATAAAAGTAACATGAAAATGATGATAAATCAACACATCCAATAAAGACGAGACTTGCGTTAGAGTAAATAAATGATTTTTCATGAAGTCGTTTATACATGCTCACTTACAAACTTAATCGAATTGCTATGGTGGGTGAGGTGAATGAAACAAGGTTAGGACAAGGGAAATGAAATGTTAAGCTTGACATAGTGATCCACTTAGACATATGCAGGATAGAGAACAGATAGGAAAGGTAGTGTCTCACAAATGGAATAAGTTGAGTGAGAAGTGTCCATTCAACTCTAACAAGTGTCTATAACTCACATCCAAGCTTGACTCAGGCTCCGTGAGGATCTTTTCTAGGATCCTTACGTTTAATACACAAGCAACTGTAGTATATGAGACTTTAGGGGACACTTAGAAGAAACTGTCCCTTACTCCATCTCACATCTAAACCTGCGGGCTCTGTGAGGAAATAATCGTTACATTTGGATATATCATGGTCAACAGTCATATAGATATAGCATTTGTTCCACATATGCTTTCTTTGGCCCATTAACATTTCATTTCATAGCCCTCTTACGATTTTACATGCGCTTAAAAGCACAACTATTTGCAACTTTCATCAGGGGCTTGCATTTAGGAGTATATAGCAAATAAATGCATGTACTGATGGTAGCACAACTTGCTTCAAGCCTAGCTGACACAACTCGGGCAACTAGCCAACCTTAGCTCATGTCACAACACCAGCGGGTACTCCTGGCCGATTAGTGAATCATGGGGTCAGTTGGCGGGAATCATCCATAATTAGGACCAAACATTGGGGGTAACCGACCAGAAGGGTCAAGGCTTCAGAAACCAATGTTGTGTGGGAGCACCCCCCTTCGCCCCCGCTCCCAAAGCTTGCTTCCGAAGGAAGTGTCCAGGAAGCGATTCCTAAATGCTCCAGTATGGGAGCGTTTTCAGGAAGCTCGCTTCCAAGCAAAAAAAATGCTCCCATCTTTTTTTCCAAGTTTTCTTAAAAAAAAATAAAAAATTAAGTGATGGGTGGGGGGTAACTAACCCTAGGTCCATACTAATGCTATATAAAGGAGGCAAAGCCTACTCTAATAGCAAAAGACCTAAACTTAGTAATCATCAGTAGCATTAAATGGTAATATTCAATTCTTAAATTAAAAGTTGGCATTCCCCTTATCTTTAATTTTCTATCCTTTTACTTAAATTTTTAACATTACGATTAATTGTTACAGGATGTTCCAGAGTGGTTCCAACCTCATCGGACTTCAAATGCAAAATGTAGAATTTTTTATCCCATTCAAAATTCAATAGGGTTAACACTTTTTAGGATTTCAGAATTGTAATGTTTCCACTGGATTCTATCATGTATAAGGGTATGTGATTGCCATTTAATCAAACACATCAACCCCTCTATGTATCTTGATGTTGGTGGTGCTGATTGTTTAGATTGATGTTGGTGGCCTCAAAACTAGTTTTAGAAGAATCCCTAGTTTATAGCCTATTTATTGATGTACTTTGGTTTAGACATGGATTGCATTTGGAGCAATTTTGGTTGTATGCACTTTTACTTGCTATATACATGAGAAACTTTGCATATTTGTGTATAATGGTTTGAATTTTGACGGATGCACATGGTTTTGTTGACATATGCACCAAAATATATAAAAATATATATTATATAAAAAACACTCTCGAAAACGCTCCCACCTCGGAAGCTTTTGAAAATTTCACTTTTCGCTTTGCTCCCGCTTCTCACTTTCACTCCCACTCCCAAGTAACCTTGTCAGAAACCCAACTCACCTTGGCACAAGACCCAACACCATCGTGTTCTCCTGGCCCAAAAGGGTCAAGGCTTTCAGTAAGTTATGTAGTACAACTCAAAGTCGAGACACATGATAACATGGGATCTATCCAACAAATAGGTCTAAGTGGGGGGAAAGGTCTTCAATCTCACTAGTTAAGGTCCAAGTCAAGGGTCAATCTCAAATATGCAAGAAACATATGAGTGGATGGAGGTGAAAAGGTGATGCCAAAATAGCAAGGTAAGATTAAGTCTGCATAAGGTAGGCAATACTAGTGAGCATATAAAATGGTCTTAGCATTCAAAATCACAAATCAACTCAAAATAACAAGTCTATTAAAGCACTACAATACATAGTCACCAAAATCAGTTACTATGTCGAGTTAAAGCTAAAGAGATGAGCGAGACTGTTTACTTGAGTCTTGCACCCAAATACACATATATACTTGTCCAACCATATACCTGTCTTCGATGATAATCATGAAATCAACTCCAATTGAATGGACAAGGAAAATGTACCAGCTGCTTGATATGCTAAGTGAACCATGGCTACAATAAGTCCATCTCAATGGGTCACCCAAGGCTAAATCATGTCATGGAATAGTGCCCCTGATAAAAAGAAATGGATTTGACTGGTTGTAATATATCACCAATGATCCATATGTGGAAATATCATCCAACATGTGAAAATGACTAGATCATGCCTTTGACAAGCTAATCTGCATCATGGTAGCCCCGCTACTATGGATGTGACAACATATGGCTCCAGCTGGGACAAGCGCTATAAGGGAGAGAGTGCTTGAGAACCTCAAAAATCTTTGGTCCTCAGTATCTCTCAAATATATTTGTTTTTGCATCAAGAAGACATTCTACCAATCTTTGCGGACCAAATGTCAATGGGCATATATATAAAACCAAAACTGAAATCAAATGCTAACTAGCTGCCGAAAATAAATGACATAAAATAAACATCTAATCTAAGAATTTAAATGACAAAATTTATTGCACACAAGCACACACCAAGAAAACACTCAAGAAAACAGACAAACACTCAAAAAGCCTACTGCTCAATTGAGCTTATCCAAATAAACATCTAATCTAAGAATTTGAATGACAAAATTTATTGCACACAAGCACACACCAAGAAAACACTCAAGAAAACAGACAAACACTCAAAAAGCCTACTACTCAATTGAGCTTATCCAAATCCTATCCTAAGCACTACATGTGGACTTCTAAGTTCTTGGGCTAAGTCATTGGTGGAAAATAATGTTTCAGATGCCACCTATTGGTTGGGAATTCTAATTCAACCCCATCTAAAGTTTCTAACCACACAAATCCTTTCCCTGCAATTCTGCTTATTTGACAAGGGCCCACCCATAACTTTTCAAGCTTCCTGTGGTTTCTTGGTTTTTCTTTATTTTTATCCCAAAGAAGTACTACGTCTCTGACCTCAAATTTAGTGTTTCTAGTCTTTTGCTGGAAGGTGCCTTTAACTCTCTCCTACTCGATGACTGTCCTATCCCATGCTCCTCTTCTCATCTCATCCATCTTAATCAGGTTATCAATTCGAGCTTGCAAAGACTCTCGGTCAAATGAACATTGGTGAAGCAACTCATATACTGGAATTTGTAAATTAATGGGAAACTTGCAATTTTGACAATAGATTAATTCAAAGGGGGTTTTTCCATTTATTCTCTATACTGTGGTTCTATCAGTCCATAAAGCGTATTTTAAATTGCTATCCCAGCTTTGTCAACTTTCTCCTACCATTCTCTTGAGGTGTCTTATCAGGTTTTCATTTCTAGCTTCCGCCAAACCATTTCCTTGAGGGTAGTAATTCGAGGAATGGAATAAAACAATGCCATGGTCAAGGCAGAATTTAGAAATTTCTGTTTTGCTAAAATCTTTGGCATTATCTGTTGTTATCTTTAATGGGCAAACATATCGTGATACATTGTTTTCTTCAAGGAATTTTACCACCACATCAGCTGTTGCCTTCTTTGTGGGTGTTACCGTTCAAACTAGCAGGGTAAGATGCAATGCCAATTGGTGCCTTATGCTAGTGAATGGAGATCATGCAAGAGGCTTGGACTACTGTCACCTTTGTCCAATCTCTCATCTTCTTTGGGAAATATTGTTATCCCAAGGGGAACTCTGCCCTACCTGGAACTCTGCCTCGTCTGGAACTCTGCCCTACTGGGATCTTTTCCTCGGCTGGAACTTTGCCTCGGTTGGAACTCTGCCCCGGCTGGAACTTTGCCTAGGATGGAACTTTGCCCCACCTCAAACTATGCTCGCCTGGAACTTTACCTAGGATGGAACTTTTCCCCACCTCAAACTATGCTCGCCTGGAATTCTGCCCCGGTTGGAACTCTGCCCGGGCTGGAACTCTGCCCTGGTTGGAACTCTGCCCGGGCTGGAACTCTACCTTGACTGGAACTTTACCTCGCCTGAAACCATGGCCGCTTGAAACTCTACCCTGGTTGGAATTCTGCCCTGCATGGAACTCTGCCCCGGTTAGAACTTTGCCATGCATGGAACTCTACCCGGCTGGAACTCTGCCGTGCATGGAACTCTGCCCCGGCTGGAACTCTGCCCGGGCTGGAACTCTGCCCCGGCTGGAAGTCTGCCTGGGCTGGAAATTTGCCCCGGCTGGAACTATGCCTCGCCTGAAACCATGGTCGCTTAGAACTCTGCCCTGCATGGAACTCTGCCCCTGTTGGAACTCTGCCCCGGCTGGAACTCTGCCTTGCATGGAACTTTACCCTGGATGGCATAATGGAAATGCTTGAGTTTCTATTTTGTAAATTTCTTCTTGGTTTCTGGTTGATCTATTTGGTTCATTGATCTGTATCTTGTTTCACTTATATGGTGGTTTGAAACCTCGTTCATGGCCAATTAACCCTAGAAGCTTCAATGAAAGCCTATAGCCCTTGATTTCCTTCCCTAGCATTGTCAAAGCCTTAAAACTTATCATTGGCGTATAAAATGTCCTAATGGTGGAGAAATATACGTTACGATACCTTGTATTGACCTTTGAGCCCTAAGAACTATGCCCCGCCTGGAACTCTGCCATAGCTGGATCATTGCCGCACATGGAACTCTGCCCTACCTGGAACTTTTCCCTACATGGAACTCTACCTCGCTTGGAACTCTGCCCTGCATGGATCTTTGCCCGGCTGGAACTCTGCCCCGGCTGGAACTCTGCCCTGCATGGAACTCTGCCCCGGCTGGAACTCTGCCCTGCATGGAACTCTGCCCCGGTTGGAACCTTGCCATGCATGGAACTCTACCCCGGCTGGAACTTTGCCATGCATGGAACTCTGCCCAGGTTGGAACTTTGCCGTGCATGGAACTCTGCCCGGGTTGGAACTTTGCCGTGCATGGAACTCTACCATCCCCTTATTCAACAACATTTCAAGATGTATGCATCCATAACCATGAATGCCCATGATACAAAACAGTCTCTAAAGATCACGAATTAAAAGTGAAAAAGCTCACAAACCAAGGGGAATTAAAAGTGAAAAAGCTCACAAACCAAAATACCTCTGTCAAAATCAACCTGAAAAGAACATTGGAAAAGAAGAGAATTGAATTGATCCAAATCACATGCATACCATCCAAGGCCACTTTACAAATAAATTAGATTGCATAAAACAACTGAAGGATACAAAGAGAAAAACCCCGTGTATGCAAGTAATTGAAAGAAATAATAGAAGGAATAATAGAACTCAAATAATCCCAATAGCCTCAATTGAGCACTTTTAGATTCTACAATTTTTTAAGTTGAAGGATATTAGAGGATTATGCACAAACACAATGTAATAAAAAGTTGTAGATATAGAAATAGTTCGTTATGTTACCCCTCATCATGGATGAAGAATAAGCCTCTGATTCTCATCACATGATAGAAATTTCAGGATGACATATGGAGCATTGGATGGACTCGGAGTACACATCTTTTTAGTTTTTTTGCCGATTCCTCAAGATTTCATTTTAAATAAACCCCAATGACTTGCATATGTGATAAATCAACTTGCATATCAAAATTGATACAATGGCAGCTTTAGCCATACAAAACAGCGTACTATGAAGGGTTACATAAACCAACACATACTTCCAATAATCTTCCAACAAACTCCAATGTTCTTCCTGTTCAATCCCTGTTTGAAATTGATGTTTGGAAGTAGTTGACATGTTCCTGTTTGATGTTTGGAAGTAGTTGAATTTGGACTTGATTTTAGATGCCCCAACAACAATCAATAGCTTTAATGTGAACTTTGTAAATTTAAGATGATGTGACTAATTTTACCAGAACCAGGCATTAACACTTCAAATAAATGTATACAGTCATAACAGACTGCCAATGGAAATCGCCAAAACCGTAACCTAATTACTGTCCCTGGTTTCTATATGCATAGCATATCCAGTCATGTTGTTAGGATTCTATATGTTTTAAATAATTTGATTCAATTGCTACTCACATGCCACTAGAGAAAGCCCACTTCAGATTTAGAGAACTTCCGAATTTGGGACTCAGATCTAGAGGCCCCAAAAATAATTTATATCTTAAAGGTGGGATTTGCATAAATATGAAGATTTCAGTTACATAATATATTACGCAACATAGCCATTAATACTTCAAACAGATGTACACAGTCATAATAGAAAGCCTCGAGAATGGAAAGCTAATTACAGTCCCAGGTTTCTATAAGCATAGCATATCCAGCAATGTTATTAGGATTTTATATTGTACACAACTTGATGCAGTTACTACCAACTAACAACCAGATGAAGCATAATTCAGATTTATCAGCAGGCAAAATTTGGACTCAATTTTATATGCCACCACAGCAACAAAAAGCATCAATGTGGGTTTTGTAAATTTACAATGATGTGAGTAACTTTACCAAAACAAGGCATTAACTCTTCAAACAAATGTATACACTCATAATAGACAGTCATTGACAACCTCAAGAACCGTCAGCTAATTACTGTCCCTGGTGGGATTTGCCTAAATAGGATTATGTCAGTTATATTACCAAAAACAGACATTAATACTTCAAACAGATGCACACATGGTCATAACAGACACAGCCATTTGCAACCTCAAGGATGGCAAGGTAATTTACTAATTACAGTCACAAGTTTCTAACTTTCTATACATATAGCATATCCAACAATGTCACTAGGATTTTATATTGTACACAACTAGATTCAGTTGCTACCCATTAGCCATCAGATGAAACCCACTCCAGATTTATCTTAAGGCAAAATTTTGACTCAATTCTACATCCCCCACAACAATCAATAGCTTTAATGTAGATTTTGTAAATTTAGGATGATGTGATTAATTTTACCAAAACAAGGCATTAACACTTCAGAAAAATGTATACAACCATAACAGACACAGCCAATTGCAACATTAATAATGGCAAACTAATTACAGTCCCAGGGTTCTATATGCATAGCATATCCAGCAATATTATTAGGATTTTATGGTGTACACAACTTGATTCACCTGTTACCCACTAGCCACCAGATGAAACCAGCTCCAGATTTATAAAAAGGCAAAATTTGGACTTAATTCTAGATGCCCCCACAAAAATCAATAACTTTGATGTGGGGTCTGTAAATTTATAACGATGTGACTAATTTTACCAAAACAAGGCATTAAACATATAAACAGTCATAACAGATGGCCATTGCCAACCTCAAGAACAGTAAGCTATATGCAGTCCCTAGTTTCTATATACATACTATATCCAGCCATGGAGTGAGGATTCAATTGCTACCCACAAGCCAATAGAGAAAGGCGACTTCAGATTTAGCAGAACTGCAAAATTCAGACTCGGATCTAGATGCCCCAACAACAATTAATAGCTTTAAAGGTGGGATTTGCATAAGTAGAATGATGTCAGTTATATTACCAAAAACAGCCATCAATACTTCAAACATAAACACAGTCATGACAACTTGTTGAAGTTTTATTTTGACTTCACACGCTGGGAAACAACCACCAGGATTCCATTAAATCAGATAATTAATTGTTCTTCCAATGCATGTTCAGATTGAATTTAATAATTTGAACTCTGTATAGATTTTTGGAACAGAAATAGTATTACACAATATTACGGCCTCTCTTTAACATGGGATTCCCCTTAATGAATCCTAGTTTTCTAAGCTATAAAATATGCTTTCCTTGTTTTGTTTTGTTTCATTAGCAAAGTAGTCTTGAATATCTCCATGAAATACACCGCAAAGAGGGACACAAGCATGTACTCCTTAAAACTAAATCTTTACTTGTCCATAATTCAACCTTATTTGCAGAATGGGCTTGGGATAAATGCCTACAAATTTCTAATATAACTGCTGCAACTCGGTAAAATGATTGGATTCATCAGCTGACTTTTGAAAGTTACAAACTTGCCAATGATGATTGCAACTTGCAATCCAAATGCCAAACCTACAACAAGATTGTTCTTATTATTGAGAAATGAAGCAAATAAGAAATATATTTCAATCAAATAAAATTACATAAGCAGTGCATACTGATCAAAGTCCTTGTGGACTTGACCTACATTGGAGAATCTGAGTCGTGATTAGAGCACCCTGTCCATTTTGTTAGACAGAAACAAACACAAGTGAGCATCCTCACAAGCAAACGCCATGGAACTCCATAATCCAACCTACCATGGGATGCTCTAGCCTCTCATATTGAAGAATAG